>OX596028.1:85247784-85847784 GCA_951394125.1 Epistrophe eligans | reverse complement strand
TACAGAATTTTGGAAATCAGAATTTTGGAATCCGAATTTTGGCACATACAGAATTTCGACCCCAACCCATTTCCATGGTTTTCTAAAGAGCAACCAGAAAAGTCCAGTTCATATGATCAAAAATAACTACCAAAATTTGATTTAAAAAAAAGTGTGCTTTTCAAAATTTTCCTATTCCTATTGTATACCAAAAAAAAAAAACACATAAATCAAAATATCTTTAAACACTGGTGAAATATATTTCCATCAAATATCATTCTGATTTATTGAACATTTTTTCCTAAAATGTTTTCATTCCTGTTTTCGACTTTTTGTTTTTTAGCTCATTTTCAGACAGATCAGAGCGAGCACAGAATAAAATTTCCGAAAATATGCGAGTTAAAAACAGAACACGTCCAACTTCATACCATTTGTCTTGTAATTTGACATCTTGGCATTTCTTCGACTATATGTAGTATTATTTTGCTTTTTAAAATTTAGTATTTTAGTAAATTGTTTTTAATTGATAAGATGTGTTAAAAATGCTATATACCTATCGAGAACTCTTTCTAAACATTTCATCACATAACACCTTAGATAAAGATCTACATAATGTAATTATTAATAAATAACTGTATTGATAACATAATAGGTATCAGATGTAGTTTTTTTTGTATTTCTATTTTATAGTTGAAAAGGCAAACCTCCTCCGATAAAAAAATCCAGGCTACGGTCATATAGTTTCCTTCTTTATTTAACAGTGCAATAAAACCTATTTTTATAATTAATCAACTTCACCAGTTTACTCGGTTTGATTGAAGGGAAATTAAGCTCATTCCCAATGAACAGAAAATGTATCACAATATTAATGACCCTGGCAAAGCTGATGAAAGAATTCAAACCTTCATAAAAAAAAAAAATTGTAAACACAAAACAAAGCCCTAAAGTCTTAAGTTCTTAATACAAAATTAGGTAGGCAGGGTATATACATACCTACATACTTTGAACGCATATATATAGAAGCAATATTAAATGTTTCACTTTACAAAATAAACTTTTTATGAAATTAAATAAATAAAAACAGCAATTTAACTTGCCATAAAGTGTTTATTAAGACAAAATTAATGAACATAGTCCACATAAAACATCATAAAAATGCAGGTGGTATACAAGTATATATATGTATGTATATACCTTAGTAGACATAAATTTCTTTCGGTATACCTACCTACAATATTGTTACAAACTATGGATAACTTCAATAAGAAGGTAGGTAAGTACGATGCCATAAAGGTAAATAATATGGTATACCTACGTTGTGCCTTCCCCACTAAACAGTAAACACTGACCCTTCATTCTCTTCCATAAAAATGTTCTGTCGTCATAAGCGCATGTAAATAGAATGTAGTGCCTAGACTGTATGACACCAATCATTTGGTCGTGGGAAAGTGAAAAGATTGTGTGTAACTATACAGTGGGTGCTACAAGTTAGAACGGAATTTAATTTTTAATTTATGTTTTTTTTTTTTTTTAACTTGATGTTAGTTTTATTTGATTTGATTTAAGATAAAATATTTAATCCAATAAAAATCCTTTTTTTTTATTTTCGACTTCCTCGTCATAGCCCAGAAAAATAAAAGTTTCAATTCGGACAAATTCCGACAGAACTGAAAACTGAAAAGATTGTGTGTACCTATACACTGAGTGCTACAAGTTAGAACATACATAGTACCTACTGCTTTTGTGTGTTTCAAAGACTTGATGTTAGATTTTGTTTATTTGATTTAAAATAAGCAATTTACTCCTGTTCTGATTTTTTATCGTTTTTTAAATCCTTTGGTTTATTAGATTTTTGTCTACTTAGACACTGTCTAACTATTTTCAAATTGGTGGAAATGTGCTTTATTTAATAAAAATAAATATCACATTATTCACGGTTAAGGCAATCTACTCTTGTGTCTAAGTTAGGTAGCTATAAGACAAAAATAAACAAGGTTTTTGAACACATTTTCAAAAGTTGCACAGTTGTCGAAAGTTAGACAACGTTTATAAATAAGACCATAGGTATTCTGAAATACTTTTTGCTTTCAATATTTGACATTTGGAAATTCATTTGAGTTTTCGTGTCCGAATTGAATTGAAAAAAATTTTAAATGATAATTTGGTTGATGTACGTACATAATTAGATTTTTTTGTGGTTTGTGTAATTTTTTCAACAAATTTGACATTTCGGATTGTATGTTTACTGATTTCGAAAGAAAAAAAAGGTTTGGATACTAGCTAGTGTGAAAATGAATATCAGAACATCTTTTTTAAATCCGTGCGGAAATCAATTTCGTTTACGGATTTGATACGAAACGGAAATCAGAACATAGGTGGATTATATGCAATAAAACACATTTTTACTTGCGATATATCATTTTTTAAACCGCAAATAACGGTACCTACCGTACAATTATTTTTACAAATATTTTTTAGTTAATCATAAATTACTATTAAAAAAGCTCGTATCTTTTGGATTTCATGGTCAATTATTGAACTGGTTGAAGAACTATCTGACTAATTGTATTTAATATGTCAAAATCGGTCCTGATAAATCTGAAAAAATTTTCAACCACTCAGGTGTTCCTCAAGGCAGTAATCTTGGTCCGCTTTTGTTCTTGCTATTTCTAAACGATTTGCCTCTACACATTTCTTATTCATAATGCTTAATCTTTACGGATGATGCTAAAATCTATAAAACAATAAAATCCCTTGCAGATTGCTTTCATCTTCAACATGATTTATATAAACTGCTTGAATTGTGTAACATGAATGACAAATCTTTAAATATAGAAAAATGTAGTGTTCTATCATTTTCAAGATCATCTTTCCCTATTATTTATGATTATTAAATTTTAAACAATGAGCTTGAGAGAATTTATAACCATAAGGATTTAGGAGTTATATTTGATGCAAAATTAGATTTTAGAATGCATGTAGATTACGTTATCTATGCTTGGATTTTTGATAAGAAATTCTAAGGACTTTAAATAATGTCCTTTCACATTGAAATGTATTTTTGTTAATTTCGTTCGACCGATTTTGGAATACTGTTGTGTGGTTTGAACTCCATACTATAAAAATGCGTCAAATAGAATAGAAAGTATTCAAAAACGATTCACGAGGTTTTCGCTTCGACAACTAAATTGGAGCATACCCTTGCCCTCATATAAAGCTCGATGTGGTTTAATTGACTTAAGAAGTCTTGAATCTAGGAGAGTTTACTTTTGTATGGTGTTGTAACTGGTCATATTGATTGTACGCCTTTACAATTGCTTTTTGAATTATATATACTCCGGCTCGTTGTTTAAGACCATGGATTAACCATTTTTTCTCTATCCCATTTCATTCGACTAATTATGGTATCAATGAACCAGCAACACGAGCTTGTACATTTTTTAATAAATATGCCAATGTAATCGATTTCGAATGCTCTAAAGATGTTTTTAAAAATAAAATAATGAATGTGATTTTGAATGAATAATAATAATTATCTACTAAATTATCTTTGCCTAAGTCTTAAATTACTCAAAATTTCAATGTACATATTTTTTTTTTTTCTTAATTCATATTAAATTATGAATTACAAAACTAATAACTATAGACAATAGATTACAAAATGAACGGCTGTCTGATTCCAACTGAACTAACTCATGACTTTACAGCTGCATGTCAGTATGTATAGATATATAGGAAAATCATACGAGAGTAAATATATATAAAGAACATTCGAGTAAGTATGTACATAATGATAAATAGAAAAGTATCAAACGGGATTATGAACATAACAACAGTGGTAATCAAAATGTTTCGGTTGTATATTACACATACACATATCTTTAAGTCTAAGAAAGTTTTGTACTTATAGACAAATAAAATAAATAAACAAAATTATAAAAATCTTAATTTTTCTCAAAAACGGCTTCTATGATTTTGATTAAAATTTGTATGAGATCTAATATCAGTACAATCTACCATATTATTGGAAAAAAAAAATTATCTATCGATTAGAAATGGTAGGTATCTCTCACAGAACAATTTTCTAGTTTTGGATTATTTCATATTATCTGTTGAACCGATTTTAATGAATTTTTTACACAAAAGCATCTAACAACTTTAAATAATATTGCATACCAAAATTTTCAAAAAATAAAAATGTATTTTAAAAAAATTTTCAAAATAATTTTTTGAAAATTCGTTATTTCGAAAATCGGTAGGTGTTTTTTTTTATTAATTTTAAACTCCGCGTTAATAAATACTACAAAATGGCGTACCAATTTTGTTTTATTAAAAATGTTTTCAAAATGTTATACATACATATATATATGTATAAAAAATTATTTTTTTTAAAACAACCGGTCTAACGATTTTTAAAATTTTTTTCTCATAAATTGAGATTTGTGTATTTAATCAAATTATGTACATCGCGTTGGTGTCAAATCAATTTCAATGTTGTTTAATCAATTTATTTCTAATTAATGGGTGATTTTTTAAGAGGTTTAGAACTTTAAAAAAAAAAAACACAAAAAATTCGAAAAAATGAATGAAATATTTATTTGAATCGATAGTTTGAACCTTGCAATTTAATGTTT
The DNA here is from genome assembly GCA_951394125.1 of Epistrophe eligans. Taxonomy (NCBI): domain Eukaryota; kingdom Metazoa; phylum Arthropoda; class Insecta; order Diptera; family Syrphidae; genus Epistrophe; species Epistrophe eligans. The sequence goes on along the minus strand of OX596028.1, from coordinate 85,843,171 downwards.
AAAGATAATTTCATGCAAATGTTGACCGCGGCTGCGTCTCAGGTAGCCCATCCACTGAGTCCAATTTTGGCATACTCTTTCACACATATCGGCCGGTATCTCACGAATGAATGCATGGATGTTGGCTTCCAGTGCGTCAATCGAAGCGGGCTTGTCCTTATAGACATTAGCCTTGACATACCCCCACAAAAAATAATCTAATGGTGTCAAATCGCACGATCTAGGCGGCCAATTGACCGGCCCGAAACGTGAAATTAACTGTTCACCAAACTCGCCTCGCAATTGCGCCATTGTTTCGCGTGCTGTGTGGCATGTGGCACCGTCTTGTTGAAACCACATATCATGCAAGTCAAGAACTTCCATTTCGGGCAAAAAAAAGTTTGTTATCATCGCTCGGTAGCGTTCACCATTGACAGTAACGCTGCGATTCGCATCATCTTTGAAGAAATATGGCCCAATAATGCCGCCGGCCCATAAACCGCACCAAACAGTGGCTTTTTCGGGATGCATTGGTAGCTGTTGCAATGCTTCTGGCTGATCTTCACTCCAAATGCGGCAATTTTGCTTATTTACGTACCCATTCAACCAAAAATGAGCCTCATCGCTGAACACAATTTTTCGATAAAAAAGCGGATCCTCGGCCAGCTTTCCAAGAGCCCATTCACCAAAAATTCGGCGTTGTGGTAGGTCGGCTGGCTTTAGTTCTTGCACCAGCTGTATCTTAAAAGGCTTTACGCCCAAATCCTTCCGCAAAATTTTCCACGTAGTGCTGTAACAAAGGCCTAACTGCTGGGAACGGCGCAGAATCGACATTTCGCGGTCTTCTGTCACACTAGCTGATACGGCCGCAATATTTTCTTCACTACGCACAGTACGTAAACGTGTTGGTGGTTTAATGTCCAACAAAGTAAATTTGGTGCGAAATTTGGTCACAATCTTCTGAATAGACTGCTCAGAAGGTCGAGAATGCCGACCATAAAATGGAAGCAGCGCGCGATGAACATTTCGAACCGAGCACGAATTTTGATAGTAAAATTCAATAATTTGCAAGCGTTGTTCATTTGTAAGACGATCCATGGTTAAATTGCAAACCAAACTGAAGCTGTTTGACAGTGACACAAGGTACTAAACACACGTCAGCTGTCAAAACCAGTGTTGCCAAAACCAAACCAGCTAAAAAATCACCCGTTATAATTGATTATTTAACATATTTTCAGTTTTAAGTGCATATGTACATATGTATGTGTGACACGGTGCTATTATTGTTCATATTATTATGCGCTCACATAATACTCCCTTAAACCTAAAACTAAACTACTTTTTTTGGCAAGCGGCATAAAATATACAGCAATACAGCCCCATTCTGCTATCATCCGGTCCGATCGAATTTTTCGATTCACGTGAATTGTTCACTTAATTTATCCCACATTATGGTTTAAACTCTTCAATCTGTCGAGTTCAAAGCTCTATCAATAATTATTTTTGAAGTTCTTGAGAGAATCTTATTGCAAAAATATTGGCGCAAAATTTTAAACGATTTAGTACGATGTTAAAGCAGTTTTATCATACTAAAAATGTTTTAACATCGTACTAAATCGTTTAAAACTTTGCGCTATTATTTTTATCGCAATTTATATGCTTTTTGGAACATTCGTTTTCCTCCGACGGATAGCAGAATACGAAATTTCACGCGAACGTTCAGCAGAATAGGGCTGATAGTCTCCCATAACTAATTTATTTCTATTGAAATCAGATGAATAGATTTAAACTATTCAGACTTTAAAACTACACTGTGATCGCACATAAGAGCAAGTTTGTGCGATCCAGTGTTGTTCTTTATTTTATTTGGGAACTGAAAATTTAAAAAAAAATATGAACTGTTAAGTTTTCAAAATTCTAGGTTCCGATTTGTCTCTTAAGTTACTATTAGTTGGTCAACGCCAATTGACTTTCTGACATCAAAATGACGTCAATTTCTGTTCCAAAGTTGTTAAAGTGTGTGATTTGATATCATTTTGACTTGATTTGGTTTTCTTCATACCGTCATTCTGTCTGTGGGTGTGTGTTTCTGCATCTATAATGGATCCAGTTGTTTATCGAGCGGATTTACTTAAAATATGGTACAAATTTGGTCACTCAAATTTTAAGAGCTATTACTAGCGACCTAGTTTGGAAATTTTATTTTCAATATTGTATACTATAAGAAGTATGACAACTATTAATTTTTTGTATTCCAAACGGCAACACCTATTAGTTCGGTTTAAGATAAACATCCAGTTATTTTACTATAAATTTATCAAACAACCTCCAACTGCGAATTGTGTCTGTATCTAAATATGTATATGCGAAAATGATTAGAATACCCTCACTCACACACATTCAGTCAACAAAAAAAAAAAAAAAAAGAAATAAAATTTAGTTTTATTTCGAGCTCTACAAAATATATAAATCAATCGAGAGACAAAGTAAACATAATATACCTAAGCAGTGGTATATGCCACTCGCACACAATAACATGATTTATCTTTTATCTCAAAAAGTATTTTGCTAAAATTTTGACTGTATCTATATTAGATACATACATAGATCTATAAAGCTCACACTTTTAATTTATATCTGATTTTTCTAGGTTTGTGTAGAACATGTATCTTATTGTCTTGACATTAGTCAATGGCAAAACAAAAAACGAAATCTTCAAATTACGTAATACATAATATGTATAAATGAATAAAAAAAAGGAGAAAGGTGAATATCTCTTCATTTATTTAAAAACAACTGAATATATGCGTATTTATATGAACTACTATGAAGGAAGTATATTTTGAATATAAAAGCAAGGGTGGTACGTACACGAAAATGTTGTTACGACTGACTTATATTATTATTTTAACGGTCTAAAGATTGTTGTAGTTAAACATTATATCGTAAAATGAAAATTCTCTTCATACACTTTTTCATACATGGAAAACTAAGATATTTGGGATATTTTAAGAGAACGAAGTTTTCTGACAGCATCAATCCAGATGTTTGTTGTGCTTAAGTTCATTGAATTTGTCAATGTATGTGATCAGATGTTTTATAATGTTAACCATAGAATAGAATATACTGGAAAAATATTTTGTACAGCGACGAAACCAAAATAAATATGTTTGGATCTGATGGCCGGATTTATGTAAGAAGGAAGAAGAATGAAGAATTAAATCCAAGGAACACCATAAAGATGGTAAAGCATGATGACGGTAATATCAAAATTTGGGTGTGTTTTTCTTATAATGGAGTAGGCCCTATCTTTTGGAACAAAAATATTATGATCGAAGAAACGTTCCTCCAAATATTGGAAAACGTTATGCTTTCATTTGCAGAAGATAATCCGCCATAATTGTGGACATTCCAGTAGGATAATGACCCCAAGCACACTGCTAAAGTCGTGAAAAGGTGGTTTTGCAATGGCCTTTACAATCACCAGATCTAAACCCCATAGAAAATCTTTGGAAATATTTTAAAAATAGAGTTACATGTATCATGAAGATCATAAATGCAGAGGCATTTTGGAAAGAAATCCAAGAACAATGGTACGCAACACCTGTGGAAGCATGTCCAAAACTAATTGACTATAATGCCAAGAAGGTGTGAAGTGGTCCTTAAGAACAAAGGCCATGCCACCAAGTAATTACGTCTTGGAGTTACCCATCATTTAATTATGTTCTTAAAAAAGATGAATTTTAACAGATTTTTTGCCTTATCCTTAGGAAAGATCTGATCTACTCTTATTTTTTTGTCCAGGAAAAAGACGCCTAAAAATAGTTTTATCTATATTTTGCGTTACAAAATTAGTTTTTTTTTTTAGAAAAATTCACATTACCACTTGGAAAAAATATTAACTTATAATGTTTGTGAGCATTTTAAGATTTTTTTTTTTTCAAAAAATAAAGACTTGTAATAAAATTGTATTAAAAGAATTTTATTCTTATTATTTTGGCCACCACTGTATCTATGGAACATATTTGATATTATTTACATTATTTATATAATAACTTTGTAACCACAGGAATTTCGTCTAACTTAATCTTCTTTTATACCTAATTAATTTTTTTCTGATTTCAGAAAATAAATTTTATAGTGGGATGTACAGTCGATTAACATTTGTAACATCTTTCTGTTTTGATGGTGAAGCAATTAATAATTGATGAAAGCCATAAAACAATTTTTTTAATTCAAGTTAATTCAATAACTGTTTCAGGAAGTAGGTACTTAGTTTCTCCCTAGATCTTGGAGATTTTTTATTTATAATAACAAAAGGAATATTCTCTCTAGAAACGTAACTAAATCTGTCCAACAGTTAATAAGAATATTTTTAAGTCCAATGCACATCAAAGTGATTACAGGTCGAACTTGGTGCAAGCTTGAACACATTAACAATATTATCTGCGTTTCCATCGATTATCTTTTTAATCAGAAGGGTAACTACGGTAAGAATTTACCAACGTTCCAAGAATTAAATCAACTGCACATGTTTTTTGAGCAGAAATCTTGTTGTATCTTATTTAAAAAACTGAGCTACATAAATTCCCACTAGGGCCTTTATTTTTTCCCAAGATTTAAACAAGGTTATTAATTAATTGAATGTTCGGGAATCATGCTCCTACATAAATTACTCCTTTTTTCGTTACAACTAGCAATGACGTAATGTTGGCCGTCTGACAGATTTTAATCCGCATGTCCGAATGTTGCAAGTCTTTGAAATAATCCTCACAAAAAACTGATGTAGCGACACTCAAAGCTTAAAGGATATACTGGTTCATGAAATGTTTTGTCCATAAAAGAAAATTTGTATCAAACTTCAATTAATTTGGGAAGAAATCAGGGAAGTAAAATGCATTTAATTTCGCTGTTTCTTGAACTTTACTTTCTTTTTGGCGGTGATGAGAATTTTCTTTTCTTCAAATTCTGATTGTCACTGATTTTATCTTCTAAATAATAATCTCGTAATCTCGTAATCTCGTGTGCTATTTGTTTCATTTTCAGCGGTGGTGACTATAAATGTTTCGATATGATTTAATAAAAACTCTATTCTTCAAAGCCATGCATGCATTTTTGTACTCGCTTTAAGTTGAAAATTCTGAATTTTTCTACAATTTAACATTACCATACATAAATGATTTTTATCAAATGCGCGATGTTACACTGCAAAATCTATGAGATATAGCGAAAGCAATTTACTATTGTACATTGCTACCCTACGGTCATTAAAAGTCAAATAAGTTGCATTAGGAAGGCCAACTGAAAAGTCAACTTCAGATAGTTTAGAGGCCCGTCTCTTAAAATATCTTGCAACCAGTAGCAAATAAAATTGATTTCATATTTTTCCGAAAGCATTTGAAACACAGGTTGGTCCCCAGAAAAAACTCCATTAATTGTTCAAATTTCGTAGTTATATTGCTTTATTTATTTTATTATAATTATTCTTAAAATATTAAATTGTCGTGTGCATAATGGGCGATCGTCAATACTTCAACCAAAATAATTGATACAATTTATACAATTTCAATATTAAATTGGTAGTGTTTAAGGAAATATATATATATAGATACTAGCAATGTGGCAGTCAGTGGGAAGTTGAAAGTATAAGTAAACAACATCAACAACATTTTGTATCTATTAAATAAATTTAAAAAAAAAAATAAATATATATTGCAGAACAAAAACAAAATACTTAATATAGCGAGAGCAACAAAAATTGCGTTTTAATGATTCTTGATTAACAAATTGATTGGCACTTAATCAAACTAACAACCATCGCAACGCAACAGCAAATGGCATCACTCTTGTAAACACTTACATACATTGAAGTGGAAGTGGTAGTCAAAGTACTCATATACTTCAGAGATTATTTTTTAGCAAATTGATATTGCATTCATGTATAATTTGATCCAATTAATTTGCTGCGAATATCATAAAGGCTACTAGTTCATGACATTTTACCAATTGGTATATAAACTATGAGGCTATAATAAATCGAAATCAAAATAATTTAGCCATGATAATATTAAAATTAATGTTGTTTTTTTTTTTTTTTTTAAGTAGGTTTTCTTTTAAGTTTGGCCTTAATAGGAGTTTATAAAATTAATAGTCAACATTTAAAAGGTGTTTTTTTTTTATAAAATGCCACTCACATTTTCTTAAACTATTAAAAGAGTTAGAGCTGGAAGATATTTAAACAAAAAATTCACGGATACAAACTTAATAAAACTTTAACCAAATTTCACTCGATAAATCCAGATTAAAAATTAAATCCGGATGTATTTACATTGAATTTGTATATTTTAAATCTAGATTTAAGTTTTAATTTGAATGAATCGAGTGAATAATATGGCCGTAAGTCTTAGTTTATGGTCGATATTCTTACCGAAATTTCAAAATATTGACATTTTGTAAGTCAATCAAATGTTTTACTTTCGATAATTTGTACAAAACTCTTGAATTTATGACTTTTTTTCGAATCACCAAGTTGTGTTGTTGTTTTTTTTTAAAATTAAAGAATATGATTTATTGGTTTTAGCAAATCAAAATAGCCAGAAAAATCTAAAACAGCAATCAAAACATTGTGGAATATCAAAAACTATTGAACAGCATTCCTGAGCAAAGATACTTTCAATTTGATAAGAATTCCTGTTTTCAGGAGTGAAATAGGTAGAAGAGCACCATTCGTATGCAGAGGGAATATTTTTTTTAAAGAGTTTTGTAGCTTGATATGGTAAGTGTAAGAGTATATTTATTTAGAGTGAATAGAAAAAATATCTCTTTTGCTCTTGCTTAATGTTTGCAGAAGTGATCGGAACTGAGAGAAATTGAACGAAGCGGAGCTGGACTCCATTATGGGGCGTTTTTCTTTTTTTAGTTCAGAGCCTGAACTGTCAAAAAAAAAAATCGTGTTTCTTTTTTAGCTCTGAGCATTCAGAGCTCCAATTTTGTGTTTCTTTTTTTTCGCTCTGAGCATGTTCAGAGCGCGCTCTATGAGCTCAGAATAAATTGATAGAGCAGACGGAGTTCAATAGCTGAACACAAATTTGACAAGTGGAAAAAAAACATCAAAACAGTAAAAATGGTGGACGAGAATAGTCGACCTGCAAAAGAAGGTAAAATAATTTAATAAATTTACTAATAATAATAAAATTATTGTTTTCAATCGTTTACATTTATTACAGGCTTGAAATGGACCTCTGCAATGACGAAAATGCTGATTGTTTGTGGTAAAGAAAATAAAAAATGAAAAAGTGACAGCTGGTGAGACGTGTTTCTTTAAATAATTCTGAACACTGAGAGCAGAGCACGCTCAGTTCAGAGATCGCTCAGAGTATGTTCGGACGTTCGGAGTGTTCAGACTCTGTTCAGAGCTTTATTCTGAACTTAAAAAGAAAAACGCCCATGGTTAATCAGTAGATATTTTATTTATTTCCTCATTTGTTTATGCTCACAATCTGCAATTGTTTTGACACCAACGTGATGTACATCATCTGATTTCTTACACAAATTTATGTGAAAAAAAAAATCAAAATCTTTGGAGTGGTTTCTTTTTTTAAAACAAATTTTTATATATAAAATTTTGAAATTCAAAAACCAAAAAAAAGTTTTCTATGAGGGCTACCATTATTAAAAAAAAAATCATTTAAGCGGAGTCCGGATAAGTGAAAAAAAAAATTCACTTAAGCGGATCTAAAAATTTAAAGCTACAAAAATTGAATTTATATTTTGGAGTTGCCTAAAAAAAATTTAAGTAAAATAAATAATAGATTAAATAAAATGATTGTGACATATCAGAAATTCAAATGTCATTTTTGTGGTGAAAATGGTGGAGGAAATGATGTGAAAGCGTTCAGCAAATTTGTTGTTCTGTTGGATTCAATTTTTTTTTCCCTTAAGAGAGTTCTTTTTAATGAAACATATAAAAAAATTTACTGAAAATATTTTTCAGATAAGCAAGTTTTCACTTAAGCGAGTCTCGCTTAAGCGGAGTGTTTTATAGGTAATTGGTCGAAAAATGCTCGGGGATGAAAGAAGTGTTTCAGATAAGCTGTTTTTTCTCTTAAGCGGATTTTACTGTATTAATTCACAAAAAAATTTTATCAAAATCGTAAGAGTCGTTTTCGACAAAAATAACATTTTCCTTACCGACTTTTTGAACACTTGCATGACAGGTATTGTTATTTTTGGTTATAAGAATATTTTTGTTTAAAAAAATTCCAAACATTTTTAAAGCTTTGTTATACAAGACAATTAAAACTTTTTAATATAATTTCAACAAAAAAAAGTCGAAAGGACAGACGGACAGAATTGCGAGACCCACTTTTTTGACTTCCCTATCATCGTTATGTCAAGTTTGATCAAAATCTCTAGTTCGATTTGTTTTTATGAATTCATAACTTGCATAGTACCTACATATACATACATATATCGAAATTAAAACAGACTTTACATTTTTGCCAAAAAATTATAATGAAATGTACTTCAAATCCCAAATCAAATCACCAATTACCCAATTAAAGTAAAATAATTTGTAAGACGATGTTATTTTTTCCTCCGTAAAACTTATGTACAATGTACAGTTCATGTTATGAAGATTTGTTCTTTAAAAATTTTTATTCCACCAAATACACAAATACTATACAATATTCAATAACCACATGTACTCATAACACAAGTATAGTTACATGCTTTTCATTCATTCATTGTATAGTTGACCATCCTCCAATTCGTAACTCACCCTACATATTTCTATGGCCAAATACAGTACACGCTGCTGTGGTCAATAGAAATTTTGCATTGTATCTATTGTATCAATTCATCTCTTCCTATAAATATACACAAAACCAACTTCCTATCGGAGGAAATGTCAGATATACGTACAAATGTATTTAATGCTCAGTTTCATTGTGTATATTTAAGCTTTGTTCAAACTTAAACTTGTAGTTTTAAAATTTCTTCTCACTCATATTACAATTGTCAATTTTTTCAGTATGAGCTGATAAATACTCACATTGAAATTCGATATTTTACAAACCTATTGATAAAACGCTTATAGCCCTATTAATTACATTTTTGACTAGTTAGACAGTGTCTAGACTCTAGAGTATCTACAGTGTTGAAATAGTTGAAAATGTGCTTTATTTAATTAAATAAAATGTCACACTATTCACGTCTTAGGCAACTGTCTAAGTTAGACAAGTCTTGGAAAATAATTAAACCTAATTATTTATTTACTTGGACGACTATCAAAAGCTAATCAACGTTTATAAATACGACTGTTTTTCTCTTATTTTGTGAGATTTAAGCTTAATAAAAATATCCATTGTGAATCTGGCCATTAAGTTTGAGAAATTCTCTAGGGATGCAAAGAAATTACAAAACACGACGAGTACATAAATAAGAAAATAAAAAAATACTTCACTAAACACAAAATACCACCACTTAAACCCTGTTAACAATAACCAACATGAAAACATGATTAAGTGATACAATATGCAGCAGAGAGTATAGCAGTACCTATAGTGGAAGTTGAAGTAAGTTGGTTGGCCTTAGATTTTCGTTCGTTCGTCGTTTTGGGGTTGGTGGGATGCGAGTTTCCATTAATTTATTTTTGAACTTCCCTATATTGTATATTTTCAATAAGCAACCTTTTTGGCATAGCCAATATTATATGTATTAGAGAGCTCATAAATATTGATTTCCTATATATATTTATGTATGTATTACACATAATGTAGGAACCAACTTTAGCTTAATGGTTTAGAGACCTACTCTTCGTAAAAATTAATGCCAAAGCAAATTGATGTCAAAATTTGTAAAAGCAAAATTATATACACCAACACTATACCTACAACAGAATTGTAAATTTTTGGATATTATTCAGTGATGAGTTAAATACTATTTAATAACGAACCTATTTGCGGTTGCAAGGCATTAATTTTGGAAATATGAAGTTCCTTCTATTACATACAGACTAAAATCATTTTTTTTTTCTTTGTAATAAGTAATTTTTTTAAATTATTTACGTCGCCGTGTATCTTTAAAGAAGGGTGAATACAAATTGATCATAATTAAGATTAATTTATTCTGGTATCAATTATGTAATCAGTTGAATCCGGAACGTATGATAGACTTCAATATTTAAATTCATTTTTAATAAGGCAAAGTAATTCACAATAAATGTAAATAAACAAATTTAATGAAGGACATTTATGTATCTTAGTATTATTTGACCTGTAAAGAATGATTTAGTTTAATTGGTACGACAGCAGATTGGCATTTATAGACTAATTGAAAATAATATAGATATATTTGAATCTAACAGCATTGCAATCAATTATAGATATAATGTAACTGATAATTATTTTAGCTGTACCAATTATGTTGTTAGATATTTCGGTGCAATGAATATGATCTGGAATTGATTCAAAAGTATATTTGATTCCACCAATTAGAAAAGTCAGTCGTATATATGTACATGTAGAGGTTAGAGCTATTGAGTCCCTAGTTTTATTGAATATATTGGTTTTAAATACACCAACAAGTTTTTCGTCGAAGTTGAAATAATAGATGATTTCTTCTCAGTATAAGTAACGGGTGGTTAAATTTTAAGGGCCGATGTTGAATGTGAAGTCAAGTCAAGTTTTTTTCTGCATTTCATTTGACATTTCTCAATTTCAGACTAACTCAATTTTAACCATGAAAAGATACACAATCGAGCAACACGTTAAAGTTATTCAGGCTTATTATTAATAAAATGGGCGTTCAAATCAAAATGCATATCGTGCACTTCGTGATTTGTTCGGTCAATTTAATCGTCCAAATGTGCGTACAATCGGATTAATCGTGCAAAAATTTGAGCAAACCGGGTCTGTAGGAGATGTGAAAACACCAGTGCATGCTCGTACAGCTCGTACTGCAGAAAATATTGCTGCTGTTCGCGATAGTGTGGCTGAAGAGCCGTCCATACATCAACTCGTCGTCGTGCCCAACAATTGCATGCCTCTCACGCTCGTCGTTGATGAACATTATGCATAAAGACTTGCATTTACACGCTTACAAGGTGCAATTGACTCAAGAACTAAAGCCACTTGACCATTTCAAGCGTCGTCAATGGTCAGAATGGTGGCAAGAAATGGCAACAGTGGATGATCAATTTTCGAAGAAAATCATCTTCAGTAATGAGGCACATTTTCACCTCAGTGGATTCGTCAAAGGGCAGAATTGCCGCATTTGGCTGAATGATAATCCCAGAGTGATTGTCGAAAAACCAATGCACCCACAAAGAGTGACTGTTTGGTGCAGTTTATGGGCTGGCGGCATCATCGGGCCGTATTTTTTCCAAAATGAGGCCGGTCAGGCAGTTACTGTGAATGGTATTCGCTATCGTGAGATGATAACGAAAATTTTATGGCCCGAATTGGAAGATATGGATGTGGACGATATGTGGTTTCAACAGGACCGTGCCACTTGCCACACAGCTAACGAAACAAAGGCTCTTTTGCGCGACAAATTCAATGGCCGTGTTATCTAACGTGGTGGCAATGTCAATTGGCCGCCAAGATCATGTGGTTTGACACCGTTGGACTTCTTTCTTTGGGGTTATTTGAAAGAAAAGATGTACGTGGATAAGCCAGCAACAATTCAAGAGCTAAAGGATGACATAATTCGGCACATTAACGGCATAGAACCTCAATTATGCCCCAGCGTCATCGAAAATTTAGACCATCGGATGGAGGTGTGCCGCCGAGGTCGCCGCGGCCATTTGGCCAATATTTTGTTCCATACATAATTGAACCATACCAATTGTTTACGATAGAATTAAGTAATAGATTGCCCACTAAATATTCTATTTTAATATTGCATATCGACAGAAAGATGTCGCTCCTAAATAGTAAATGTAATATATTTTCACCACACTTTGTAAATTCCACCTACCTGCCTTTCAGGCTGTTATCTAACTTGCTCTTCTTGTATCTACCTTTGTCTAAGTAAGTTCTCTTCAAGCAATAAAAATCAGTCAAAATTTAAACCTACGTTTTTTTCTATTATCGACTACGTCGGAGTACTACTGCTATACCAGCAACTAGGGTCATCTTCTTACGCACCCGAACACCAATATTATTATCATAATAAAAAGAAATGACAATAACTTCCTAAATAATTTGTGTTTTATTGAAAATCAACATCGGCCCTTAAAATTTAACCACCCTTTATATAGATATGAAACCATTTGAATATAGAACGTTTGATAATTGTAATTGCCGATGTAAGACCCCTTGTCTTCGAATATAAGATCTTTCGTGTCAGTTTGGACACATATTTTCCAGCGGAACATTTTTTGAGAGATTAAAACTTGATTCAAGTTTTCAAAACGTTTTTGCCAAGTAAAGCCACAAAATTTTAGTCAGTAATCATTAAATAATAAGTTTCTTTAATAATTTGTATTTGTTTTAATATTACTCTGCCTTAAATATTTAATATTAAACCTTCATAAAAATAGATATCTTTCATAAATTTAGATGTCACTACTTTAATACTACGGCTGACTTGTTACATGCAGTCCCTACGTTCTGTAACTCTCGCATCGATAAAATCAGTCGAGAAACGATGAAAATTGAAACAAATCATATAAGTTTTGTTCGATTTTTCATCTTTTCTCTACCAATTTTATCGATGCGAGTTACAGAACGTAGGCACAGATTTTTGTATGGAAGAACTTGGATCTCTTTTTAACATTTATGTATATTTTTGGTTTGATTTTATTCATTTTTGTATAAAGATTTGTATTTTTGCAAGGCCAAAATCTCGAAAGCTACTAGACAGATACCTACCACGGTAACTACTCCCTCTAAATGGAAAATATTCTATTTTTTTCTTCGTATATGCACTTCTAGCCCTACCGCTGCTCTACCTAATTTCATTTTCTACAATAATCGAAAGTGCTCTAATAAGCGATAACATTTCTGTGAAAGTGGGCGGTTTCAACGCCCTCTGAATGGAAAATCTGAAATTTTCGATTTTTTTGCTTTTTATTCACCACAAAACCTACCGCTATGCGAAATGACAACATTCTCCGATGTCGGAAAGTGCTCCATAATTTGAGTGAGTAGGTGAGTTACTAACGGTTTAACTGATTTTTGAAGTCCTATATCTCAGGAAACACTTATGTTAAGAGGTGCTTGGCAAGTTTAACAAATACTTCGAATTTTAATTTTCTGACTTTATTGGTACTGAATTTATAGGGAGGTTGAAAATCGCCTGAGTTTGTTCCATGTAAATATGATTTAGTGCCAGAACTTGGGAGGGCACTACCGCGCTCTTTGAAACTAAAAAGATAAAATAGATTAATTTCCTTTTTGATTGGTTATTCAGAAGAACAATTTGATACGTGTGAACATTTCTGGAAAGATTTTGAAAACAAAACAAGAAACAAAAGAATTGCCATTCCGGTACCAATCGAAAAGGCCATAAGGAAATTTTATGAATATGTCAACGTCAACGAAGTGACAGCCATTACTTTGTTGAATCTGACAAATGCAATATTACAAAGAAAATTAAAGAGTATTTTTATCTTTGCTCATATTTTTATAAAAAGTGTAAGTGCCGGGACTCACGGTTAAAATATGTAAACATCAAATTAAATATTCAAGTACAGAACACGGCGAGACCAAATTTCAGCGCAAACTCAACTTGACCTTTCGATTTAGTTTGAGCTACGAGAGAACGTACCCAATATTGAACGTACGTATCCAATACACATCAACGTATCGTAACGTGTAACATCACAACGTAATGTGCTACAGAAATTTCCACAATTCTAATTTTCCGCCGGCATAGATGTTTACACATCAAAAAGTTATTTCTAGTTATTTATATTCTGTATTATATTTCGAAAATTTTGTATTTCATGAAAAGTATTACAATTTTTTTTTTTATTACAAATCTGCCGTATGACGGAAAAAAATAGCTACACAGGTCTCAGTTCCGTCAAAGTAAAAATTCCGAAAATCCTCTTTTTAACTTAGTATCATACTAAAATGGTTTAAGCATCGTACTAAATCGACTAAAATTTTGCGTTATTGTTATTTTTTTAATTTTTTATTAAATTGTTTGGCTTTTTTCTTTTGTTTGAACTTTTCAATGCCTCTAATCATAGGAATTCAAAATGTATATTTTTATATTCCATGTGATTTGAAAGAAAGAGGAAGTCCTTAAAGACCCTGCGATTTTATTTTTTCCTCCCCCGAATTCTGTATATAATATTTTTGCGAAAATGTTTTAACACTTCAAAAGGAATAAAAGTTAAATCGCCATGACGTATTAATGGCCATCAACCTCACATCTGTTATCTGTTTTGTTATGCTGAAACAAGGGTTGTTCCGGCTGTCATAACCATAACGTAGAATGAAAACCCTCATGCTAAATCGTAATAAATAGATGATGGATAGATATGGCTGGCCTATACTTGCAACTGGATCGGGTAAACTGTTTAGATTAAAGCTTTTTTTTTCATCCAAATCGTCTATCTTGATATTATAATATACATTATGCTCATTTTTCATTCAAGTACTTATTCATTATTTTTATTTGCAATGGCAATAAGTATGTTTGATATATTTATAGGAGCTGATTATATAGTGACTTATCATATTGTTTGAACTTGAAAATGGTAGAATTTTAAAAAGTCTATAATATACATATACCTACATACATATGTACATATACAGCTTTAGTTGTTTGGGTTTACCTGCTCGTATCTATTATAGCTATTTGAACCTTTAAAAATAAAAATCTTATCGTATTTGAGTGAGACCAAATAGATATTTATTTTAACATTACTATGTGTCCAAATAAATATTTTAAACGTAATTTTAAGTATGTGTATGTATGTAAAATTGATCGAATAAAAACTTTTATCAACCTAAGATCGCAGTATAATATTTATAACTTTTAATAAATTGATTTTATCAGATAATCAGTCTGAGTATTGATTGAAAATCCACTTAACTATTAATTGTAAATGCTTAAGTAAACAAATTTATAAAAAAAAAACAAAACATTTTCTAAATATCGCATGTTGGGATTTAAGCCAAGTCAGATAAAAAAAAAGAAGTTTGATAACTTGTTAAACCAGAAAACAAATACATACGTATCATAAATTAATATAAACACCAATTAAAAAATTGTATAACTTGTGTCGATTAAAAATAAGTATAGCTATGTAAGTGCATTACAATCGTGATAGATTAATATATTTAAATTTATTGCTTTCAATCGAAATTGGGTTTTCCTTCAAAATTTGTTTATTTTGTGTATCTGGCACTCTTACAGTCGATGATGGTGGATGGCGGTGCGGCGGCGGCGGCGTACAGTATTGAAAAAAACAAACTCAAATATGAAATACAAAATTCTGCATATAATCAGACATGTTTTGAATTTCTAAAAAAAAAAAACGAATTGAAATCGATTTTCAAATTCTAAATAAATTTCAATGTTAAAAATTTCCAGATGCAAACTGAATTGCAAAAGATCAGTTTTCATTTTCGAGAGCTCCCACGTTCACGTCTTGTCACTTTTGTCATGAATTTACAATAAGTGGAATGCAGAACATGAATGAATAAAAAAGAATGTAGAAAAACGCTCGCTTTTGAACAACAGAATTTTAAAATGCGGAATTTTTAAGTTAGAATTTTAAAAATTAGAATTCCGAGAGCATCACCCGAGAGTTCACTCAGCCGGTGCATTGTGAGGCACTGTTGGGCGCCATCTAAATGAGAAAGTTAGATCATAAGGCTTAGTTAAAAACTAAACTAGATGAAAACTAAAGGTCAGGCGTAATAGCTTATATCTATAGTGAACTGAATTTTTTTTTTTTCAAAATCAGAAAGTATTGTTTAAATTTCGTTAAAAAAAAAAACTAATTTGTTTTTATTTTGGAAGAAAATTCAGAACACTTTTAGCTAAACAAATCTATCTATACATCCTAGAACCTAAAAATTTGTTAATTATATTGGGCAGGACATACATATATTTATATGTAGTATAAATTTAAAATTTATCATCTTAGGGGGTTTCTGAAATACTACCTAAATCAGGAAAAATATTTTATGATGGACTTGATTATATATTTTTAGTCTGAAATTCAGCTTATTTTAATTTGGACAATTGGCGAATTGGGACTCCTCTCTTGAACACAATAAATAGCTTTAACTGTACCGGAGAGTTGAAGATTGCTGAACTTGTACTAGACCATATATGTATTTCTTGCTACATCTACAGCTACATTATGTTCTATTACCAGTAAGTGGCTTTATTCTGCGTAGAAAAATTAAAAAATATACATTTTTATATTTTTGGAATTTGTCAGAACGTGCTTTGAAATGTAGGATTTTATACACTCAAAAATATAGCTATGGACACCAAATCACCGGCTTGGAAATCTTTGGTCACGAGGTATTTTGGCGCGGCGCAGAGGAAAACTACAACTCAGGTTGCGCACGCAAGTGGAAAAAATATTCAATCAACTTGGAATGCTATGCTACAGACACCAGGCTGACTTGAAGAAGCTTGTTGGTGGACATTAAACTGTAGCGCCATATTGAGTAAGCAAAAGCTATAATCTTAAAAACCAACAGTTTGGCTTCGGGTAATAAAACATTCCGAACTACCACTCAGTCCTCCAAATGTTTATTCTAATAGGACAGTACGTGCGACCAGGTCGTGCGTTTTATTTTTTAAATCATTCTCTCTTTCTTACGAAAAACAAAACAAAAAAAAAGTCAAATGCCAAATGCCAATAGAACAACACTCCATCCCCAACTGTGGGTTGATGTAAGCAGAAAGCATAATTTAATTATACCACCCACCGTAGGGCAAACACAAAAGCAAAACCAAGCCCCATGAAAGGTGTAAGTTTAATCCGAAAACAAACTCACTGGCAAATGTACATCTGATCCCAGTTAGTGTATTTTTTGTGCAAACAATTCGATTTGCTGAATTTATCCAAAAGTGTTGATAATCATGGCACACGTAGTTATTCTTGTTTGTATCAATTTGTCAGGCACTGGTGCTGTCGTTGTCGTCGCATTCCTGGCCCGTGGGATGCTCGTTGACTGTCTGAAAAATTATTCCTCCCTCACATTAATTCTGTAGAATCCTATCCTACATTGAATATTCGTATACACTTCATTATGGATGCGATTTACACGGGAAGAAAAAAAAAAACACAACACTCATAGAGACACACGAATGATGAAGAGCTGAAGTAAATAAAACAAAAGCAAAATATTTTGAATCCAGAATGTCAAATAGAATTTCGGAAGAACAAACACCCGAGAGACATCAGGAAAATTCCCACAAATGCACTATACGAAATTCATTGAGTGCGATGTTATGGGAAGGGATGATGACGCAGCAACGGTGGCGGTGGGGTGCGGGCACGGCGGTGGTGGCATTGGCGGTATTAGAGTGCTCATCGCTGTCGAAAATAATTGAGGGTATAGTGATGGGATAGCAGTAGCAGCAGCTTAACTAGAAGAGAGTTCCAACGGAAGTACCCTTAAAAGCTATGCAAAATGTTCTTTCAGCCTTTGAAGTTCCCTCAAGAATTATTTAACCCACACCCAGAGTGTATTACGAGAATATGCATTGTTATTCGAATCAGAATGGCAATAAATTATGGGAGGGAGTTTTTGGCAATGAGCGTATAGTTTTGAGATTGATGAAGTAAACAGAGGGTAGTTAAGTAACGGAATCGAAAATTGGATTGTTTTGGTGGTTTTGGTAAATATTTGAAAACCTTGGAGGATTCTTATTGAATTATACAATTGGGATTAATTGACACGAAATTGTTATTTTCTCCGAAAGTGGAAATATATCCATGATGGACTTACTTCCCAATTCAATGAGACAGACGTGTGTTTGTAAGTTCAGAAATAACTTCTTCGAACATAAGTTCAAAATTCGATTATGTACTTATCACCCACCTCCCACTCCATAAGGACCGACATCATCTTAAGCTATTTTGGAAAAATACTAGAAATTTCGATTTCGAAAAACTCGATCAAGAATTTTCTTCGCTCCATCAAAGTCGGCAAAACACCAACAAAATCTTTGATGTCGAGGAAGGTCTAATATAAGTCAAGGCAAATGTTAACATCGTTCTTAAAGAAATTGTACGCAACCTGGCAAGTCAACAGTAGAGGAACAATTTTCAAAAAACTGAATCTAGCGTTTTTGGAAGTATTAAAGCAGATGTATGAGAGGTTCGGCTTTTAATAAGGACAAGGCGAAGTGTATATATGTATATATATTATAGACTAGCAATTCAACAACGTAAACTTGGGGAAAACATCACGAGGGATAGAAGACATAACTTCGAGGTTATCAAGGGTAAAGCTCAAAAACTCAAAATATATGTTAGTCCGTTTGGCAGAGTGGCAAAAATCTTCTTAGCCAATAGTAACTGGTTGGTCTGCATCGTGAGTTCAAAGGATTTTAACCCAATCTCTGTAGTTTGCTTCGCTTTCTAGGGTATGTCCATTATTCAGTCGTCTTACAGGCTGCTTAGACGCCAGCAACGAATTTAGTTTCAAGAAATTTCCATAAACAAATTTTTATTTTTTTATTTTTATTTGAAGTGTAATTCAAAAACAGTTTTACTTGCTTTAAAAATAACAGACTTCTTTATAAACAGGTACCTATAAAACTTTATCCCAAATATCCGTTCTTCTTAAATATTTCGCCCTTTACATCAACATGCTTTTATTTTACGGTGTTTAACTCAGTTAATGTAATCTCTCTCTAAGTTTACCAATGACCAACTACAATTTCATTTCCTACATGAATTCTAATATCTGATCTTTACTGAGAAATCTTTCAACGCAATTTTGTTCAGTATCGCGGTGATTTAATTTTGTTCATAAGTCGTTTTAAAATACTGCGTTCATAAGATAAAGTTTGATTGTTTACCTTGCGTTGGGCGCCAATTAAGCATATTGATGTTTTGACATTGGTATATATTACGAAAAGAGGTATATACATATATACCTAGAGATGCTATTTGTATTTGCTTTACAAATTAAAATAGTTATCTCCTTTGTACTCAAATTAATTCCGCTTGATTTAAACCAAAATATCGAACCAATTTTTAGTAAGTTTATGAATTACTTGTTCAGGAACTCATCTTGAACCTCTGAGTAACTACATATTAAGTAATTTTCCTTGGTTATATGCATGCAATTTTGATAAGAACACCGACGATTTTTACACAAAACAAATTTGTTCACAATACTATAGAATAGAGCATTGTGAAAGTAAAAATCATCCCCTGCGAAAATTCACACTTAAATCAAGCATATAACAAACGGCACGGTGTAAACAAATTTCAATGTCCTTGGACTGACAACAAAGGTTGGGTAAGGTCTCGAGTGTGGCCGCTTAAAATTAAAAAAAAAAACACCGCTACCATACACACAAATATAGTTGAACCAGTTCAACTGCTGTCGATCTTATAAACTTGTTTTGAGTTATTACTCTTTTGAGATCCAGTTTTTTGTTTGTTCGTTAAAATTAAAACAGGACAAAAAAGACTGGCGAAAACATAAACTTAAATACTTAAGATTACCTATGTATATGTATGATATGTAATGTACTACTCACCAATTCCTAAATCAGTACCAGCTTTTCCGGATATATTCAAGAATTTTATTTCCATAAATCCTTTACCCTTACTATTATATGGTATAACACTATCCGTTGGTATTATAGACGATTTGGGTAGCCCTGAGACCTGTCGGTTATGGTGGGTTGCCGCCGGCGGTGTATCCGTTGTTGTTGCATTCCGAAAAGCCGTTAATTTCTCCATCAAGGCCGAAAAATTTACATTACTAATAACAGACTGTGGTGTAGCACCGGCAGTTGTTGTTGTCGGGGCAGATGTTGATGGCGAATCTGCTGTGCATAGCTTGCTAATGCTTAGGATAAAGGTGATGTATAGGAAGTTTGATGAGGTAAAACTAAAGCTTATTAACTGCTGCACTTTACTTTGGTAATTAATACTACTGCTAAAGAATTTACTGATTTTCGGTGGCTCCGATGTAAGCGTTGCCATGATTTCAAGTTTATTTTATTTATTATATTTTAAGCGAGAGCTGCAGAAATATATATAAATAAATTATTAACTAAATAGGTACACACTTCACCAAACAAACACTATTTGTATACAATTTCTTTTATTCTTCCCGTAACACTTGAGGAATTCCCTCTTATAAAGTTCACTCAAAATAAACACACAGGTGAGCGGCAGTGTCGACGAAGGAGAGGAGAAGTAAAATATTATATCCACGATTCACGATAAAACATCCGATCCACTGCGACCAATAAGAATACGAACACGTGCTTGTTATATTACCACTTTGACTTAAATCGTTATGTGTTGTATGGTGAGAAATATTGAAAGAGAGAGAGTGTGCGCGAGATATGTTTGTGTTATTTAGTTGGCTAAATTATTCCGAACAAAAATATTTACCAAAACCGCACAAACACTCTTAAAAATCTCGAAAGTTCTCTTTTTCTTTAAAACTTTACGATCACTTTGGTGAAATTTCTCTTTGAAATTCCTTGTCCCGAAAAAAAAAAAATTAGACACGGAAAACACGATGACGATGACGATGAGGGAGAAAAATGCTTACGAACACAATACCTTACTATTATATCTATGTGTAATCTTAAATATCTAAATTAGCGATTGAAATACCGCTAATTATATCACAATTAATCACAAAAATACCGATGATATCGCGCCACCCGCTTCAAGACAAATGCCTAAATTCCAAACAATATTAACCGCAACTTTGTGACGATACGATTCACTGGCTTTAATAAAAAAGTTAATTTATTAAATTTTCTATTTAGCGGTTAAAAGACGTATTGGGAATATTGAAAATAATTTATTTTTTTTATTTACAATCAGAATTTTGTAACAGTGGCCGTAAGAAAGGTAGTTGTCATAAATTCAGCACAAACAGTATAAAAGAAACCGTCCAACTCCCTCAACGTTCGTTTCGTATTTGAGGCGACGACTACACCGCAGCAGCTCTGTTGATATTTGCACACACTACGTACGTATATGCGGCGCGATGATGACGACTCTACGACGACGACGGGTGGTGGACTGGTGGTAAGCCGAAGTAGTCGGTGGAAAGGGAAGTTGGACAAACGACAAAATTCTGTTTTGTTATGCTCGTGTGTTTTTTTTTTCGTTTTGTTGTTGTTTGTGATATTATCTTGGTATTTCTTTCTTCCACCCGATTTCGTCGCATCAGCAAACCAAGCCCATGAAACGAAATAAAATCGAGTGTCTGCCTATGGGCTCTGCCTAATGTTGAGTTAATGCGGTGAAGTCAATGGAGGGACAGTGCGGTGTGGTGAATAGATTTGTAATTGTAATATTACTATATCTAGGTACACCAATTGAACACCGACCAAAGCATAGGAGATGACACTAGAATGACACTGTCATGTATGTACATACGTCAGATTATAGTCGGACTTTATTTATAGAATTATAATAATTACCTATTTAATGAACCACGAGAATAACAACACATTCATGAATGAGATTTATATTTAATGTTGGTCAGTTCTCACCTCACTTTTATCAAAACACGATACAGTTTTTTTTTTAATTGGGTAAGCAAAACGTATAATCTGGGCAATTCCGACACTACAATTAAATAGTTGAGATTAATAGAAGTTCCTCTCTTAAGAGAATTAACAGTCGTCCCATTCGCACCTGCCTGATTGCGTTTTTACCTAAACATACACACTGATAGGGCAGAAAAGAGAAAAATAGTAGGTAAAGTAGGACCAATAAAAACATAAAATAAGAAGGTATTTGAAAAACAATACTTATAGCTCTTAAGGCGCCCGTACACTTCAGCGATAACACTTGTTTTAAGATTAGTTTAATAAAACAAATATGCACTGAAAATAATGGAAAAGCAGAAAGTCTGCGAGACGACTGTAAGATTACGTAATTATCTCCCAACACGACCAGTAGCGGCGCTCCCGGTTTTTCTAAAATTAAATACTAACGGTATTCATGCAACGTCGGTAAACTATCCTAAACGTGGTAGACGTGGGAAAGTTTACAATCGTAAACTTAGGGTGCTTTCATAAATGCAAGGTTGCGAAAGTCTGACGAATGCATAACTTTTATAAATGCTAATGATAAATGTCAGATTTTCATAAAAGCAAAACCCAAATATTTGCAGCGCAAATGTGCAATCTGAATTTCTTTTTTAAAGAAAGAGACATGAGACAAACGTTTTCCTTTCCATTATTGTTTTTGACATATGACGCAAATCAAAAAAAGTGTTCATAAATGCAGCGTAAAACACATGAGCAAATATTTTGTATGACGTTAATATGATTGCAATTGATCGCATGTAAACAAAGCAACCATGCATTTATGAAAGCACCCTTACTGTCAAAATTTGTATAAGAAATATTTTCCAACAAATTTTAAACTTTCCGACAAGAATTTGTGTCGTAAAAATCGTAAATGAAAATAGTAAATGTGGTAATTTTTTTTAAAGGTATAATAACATTATGAGTGAATCAGCTGATTGGTTTATTACAATAGTTACATAATATCTATGTTTTTTAGGGCGTTTATGTAACTTTTGTCGGAAGCTTTACAATTTTACGACGTGCGTCGGAAATTTTCCGACTGCATGATTACCCAAACACTATCTAAGACTAGAATTTTAGATAGTACCGTTGATTCGGCTGATATAAATTTTATTTTTTAAATGCTTATATAGATATGTATCTATTGAACGTTTTTGCCATCAAACGAATTTTTTCTTTGTGTCACTGTAGTCGTGATAAGATTAGATCGTTTAAATTTCCATAGAAAGAAATTTACAAGTGAAATAAGTAAATTTGCAAGAAATTTGGTTAAAAATTAAGTAAAACCTAACAAACACACCTAATGCGTTTTAAATATAGGTCTGTTCGTTTACTTCTCAAAACTGACAATTTTAGGCCAATTTAAATTAAATTTTTTAATTACATAAACTTCAACAAAACTTTCTAGAAATTGACAGTTTAACAAGCAAAGAGACCAGAATACGAAATTCTTGCCTCTTTGTTGTCAGACTATTCTTTAGGGTATATAGATGACTGCCCCCCATTAAATGGGTATTTTTGATTTTTCGACGATGGAGTGTCCAATATGAGTCTAAAGTGGAAGATTTTTTTTTCTTATCCCTCTTAGAAAAGAAACCATTATACATTTTGCTGTTTTAAGAACATTTTTCGCACTCGTTTACAACATTACACTTAGTTCGAATTTATTTCGCGTCACTCTCGATTTGTAAACAGAATTTAGTTTTTTTAATTCTTCAAAGCAGACAAGTTCTCATTGGGGAAGCTTGTTAGACTATTTATAGTAAAATATTTTACACTAAGTTAATGAATTCAAACCAAACGAATCAAAGATATAATATATAAAAAAAACTATATTTTGCTTGACTCGTAAAAGTATTTATGTAGGTATGTTTGTTTTGTTAATTTTAAAAATCTTCGTTTAATCTTCTATTAAAATACTTTATTCACAAATGCAAGTTCGTGCGACACAATTGTGGTATATTTTTGGCTATGAATTTGCGTCCTTTACTTCATGGAAATAAAATGAAAGAGTGCTGCTTTAAATAAATGTCATGGTCTCTTAATATGGAAGAATTGTGTTTTTGTTGTTTTGTGTTGTGATTTGCCGAAGTCAAAGTAGAAACACAAGCAAAGCTATTCAGACTTCAGAGTTACAAAAGCGTCAGCAGTGAGAAACTGGGTGCTGATGCCGGCAGCGATTTTAGCAAAGCTATATACATAGCTACATTGATAGTTTGCTGTAAAGTTGGCTGCGGATGTATAATTGGAGTGGCCTAGTGGAGATGGTTATTATAGAGTTGTGGCTTGTGCAATTTTAAAGAAAAGATTATCGAAAAATTCAAAGGGAATCGGAGGTTAATATAAAGATTAAATAGTAGATAGCTGTGTATTTAATAGACATACTTTAAATTAAAGGTTCGAAATTAAGATTTTTCTCTGGCACATACTATTATTAATTTTCAAAAAATGTCAAAAATTTGTTATGGTAAAAGAAAATTATTATATGAGGAAAATATTTATGCGAGAAAAATATCATGCATATAAGTAACATATCATGCGATTAAAATATCATAGGAGAAATATATAATGCTAGAAAAATATATCATGCGTGAGGAATATCATGCAATAGTAATATAACTTGCGAGAAAAATATAAGCGAGAAATGTATAATGCAATAGGGATAAATAATGCGAGAAAAATATCATTTGTTAAATACCAATATCATGTCATAAAAATATCATGCCATGATAGGCAAAATATCATGCGAGAAAAATATTAAGGTAAGAAAGAACAACGCCAGTTTATAATATCAGTAAACTGTTTTTCACCATTATGTTGTTTTACGTGTGCATTAACTTAACGGGCTTCGCTTGAATTGATAATAAAATGAAATGCACGACTGGGTCGCATTTTTAGGAACTTATTGATTGCAGTTAAATATTAATTAAAAAACAAATAAAAATTAACCACCCATTTTCGAAATATCGAATTTTCAATTAATCCAAAATTTGGTTTTTTGATATGCAATATTATTTGATCTTATTAGAAGCTCATGTGTAAAATCTTTCATTAAAATTACTTGAACAGATAATGAGATAGAAAGCCAAAAAAATGGTTGTATGATAGATATCATTTTTAGGACATAGATCAAATTTTCTTTAATAATAATATGGTACTGATATTAGCTCACATAAAATTTTTAATCAAAATCGTAGGAGTCGTTTTTGAAAAAAATGAGATTTTACATACCCGTTTTATAACATTTTTATGGGAGGTACCGTTATTTTTGGCTATAAGAATAATTAATTTATTTATTTATTTCTTTGTATACTTGCATTTTAATTTGTATTTAAAATCTGCTAGATAATGTCAAAAAACTGCTGGATGCCAAGTGTAATGAAAAAAGAGCAAGTGGTTTTCGAATTATTAAGTTCTCAAAAAAAAAATAATTTGAAACTTTTTTAAAAAATAAAAAAAAAAAAAAGAATTGGAAATTTTTGATATGCAACACTTTTTAAACATTTTGAAAAATTCTCTATAAAAAATTGATAAAATTTATTTGAACCATTTTTGAGAAAATCGAAAATAAAAAAAAAATGGTTCTATGACAGTTGTACCAATTATAACCATTTTTCGGATTTTTTTTTTAAATGGTAGCATTTTTGTAAAAAATTACTTGATTTTTTTTTTTAATTGTTGTCACGTTTTTAGAAAAATAAGATTTTCATTTTCTGGTAAAATAAATTGTACGGCCAAGTACCGTTATTTTTGGTCTTAAAAAAAATGAAAAAAAAAACGTGTGCGGGAAATGCCCAAAATCGCCAGGTAGGTACCAAGTCTAAAGAAAACGATCTACCCGTCAATCTACAGCCGTAAGGACAGACAGACAGAATTGCGAGACCCACTTTTTTCGATTCGCTATCATCGTAATGTCAACTTTGATCAAAATCTATACATATATTTAGTATACCTATATATCGCAAGTAAAAACTCTGCGTGCCGGGAGTATTGCAACCGAGTAGCGCACATTGCTTCGTTTGAAAAATGATTTTCCCAAAAAAATGTTTGGTATTCACCACACTACTTCTGCATTATGACAAAGATAAGCATTTTCACCTCCAACTTCAGGACGTATTGGACCAGTCGGAAGACAGAAATGCATACAAATTGCCAGTCAGTTGTTTTGCATGCAAATAAAAATATGGAAAGACGAATGTCATTCATTTTCTACTATATTGGTGCTTAAAATGTGAAAGCATATAATTAGTATATTATAATAAATTAAAATAAAATTTCGATAAATTCATAACATTAATTTTGTTGTTTCTCAACTGTTAACCAATAATTATTTGCATTTACCTCAATAATTTTGTATTAATTTCCACATAGAATTTAAGCTGGGGGTGGCCCGGGCGCAGTATAAGTAGTGCTTGACTGCTTACTTAGATGTATGGGTTCGATCCTCAGTAGGCAGCATTCTTTTCTATATTCCCTCAACTGAAAGCCACCTCTGGGATTTAATGAGAAAAATCAAAACCTCATTTGTAAATCCACTGTGCCAACAAAAATCTATCCTATCCTTCTATTCCTTCTAACATTGCCTAATTTATAAGACCCTAGGTCTTACTGGCATATACGTATGTATGTATATATTTGTGTTTGTTTAAAAAAAAAAAGCTTTATAAGAAATTTCATTAGTCGACTGGGTATGCGTGTATTAAGTACAGTATTGTATAAGTATACATAAATTCCACACAAAAATAGCTTAATAATAATACTTTCCTTCTTTTTAACTTTGACAGTTGAATACCATTGTATTCAGCCAGTGAAATTATGGGGCAAAACAAGTTTACATTTATCTGTTTATTTCATCTAGTTTTTTTTTTCTTAGCAAACTTTTAAGAATACCTATATTATAAATTTACATAGAATTTGCCAATGAAATTTCCAAGTGCAGACAAACTGCATTAGTAAATTTCATTCTACGGAAATAACGTTACACAGAAAGCTGTAAGTAATAATTAAAATGAAATGATATAACAACTTGAGTAGGTTTATACCTACCTATAATGATCTTAAGCTTTTATAAATATTTTAAATTTTCCTGAAGTGGAATGAACAATGTGCAGTGCATTTGAGCATTATTATGATATTGTTATCTCGTTAACTTTACCATGAATTCAGCTATGCGCTTGCCGCTTATGGCTTATCTATTTTTCTGAGAAATTCAAAATTTACCCAGTTGTTTCTGGTAAATTTAAATTATTATTCCCATTAATTATAGTCCATATAAATGTATGTATGTACATACAATCGTGAATGGGAAATTTAATTTAGTTTAATTATTTTATATCTGACGCAAACCGTTTTCTTCATAAAAGGTTCTAAGCTGGAAACAATTATTAGATTTTAAAAACGAATTTTCAGACATAAGATCTAGTATCTAGTTGATCCATTTATAATTGCATTTCTATAGAATACAAGAATTTATTTTGTTTCCCCGGTCGTTTTATTTGGCGGAATCAAAAAATTTTGATAACTTAATTTGTAGCTAATTAAATGCTAATTTATTGTGCAAAAAAAAAATTTGTAGCTCGCATATTTTCTTAGTTATTAAAGTTTCCGCTAAAATAAGCCTGGAAATAGCCGACGAAATCTAAAATAATACGATTTATTAAGTTTTATTGACACCCAAATTTAAATGCTCTTGAATTACGAAAACCTCGAATAGTTTATTTTATATTCAATTTTCCGATAAAATAAGTCTGAGGTTAGTGAACGAAAAAAAAAACAATAGTTTTTTCTTGGTTATCAAACTTTTAGATTTTAAAATGCTTAGTTTTTGTGCAATTTTTTTATCCTTAATGGATCATTTTTTATTTGCATTTCAAGTTTAAAAAGCACATTCCCGATCAACACCAAGCCGAAATTTGTTGCTCCAAAGGTTTTGTTTTTTATATTCAATTTAGTTTAAAACAGAGCTGAAAATACATAAACTGAAGAAATCCAATTATCAAAATAATAAAACGCACAAACCCCAATTTTATAGCTCCAATAGTTCTTTTGTTATAAAAGTTTCCAATAAAATAAAACGTCATTTACATATTTAAAAAAAAAAAAAAAAACGATTTGGGTTTTAAAACTTTACTTTCGAAAAATTTTAGCTTTTTGTATGGTCCTTGCAGGAAATGGTAAACAGACATTGCGTATTTGTAGATTAACTGATGTACAGTATCTGGATCGTGCATTCGATCAATGTTTTTTTTTTCAGAGATAACAACCATTCGATCTTTTGTTAAAAATAGCTGATGCAACAACAGGCGTATTTGGCAACATGAAATTTCGTTCGATTTTTCACAATTTGATGTCAAAATCCATAGAAAGAAAAACTCAGTAACCAAACATCAGGCATACGCATAACAAATCTATTTGAAAGTTTTTAAATAGGTAGATATCCTAACGCCAGATATCGGACCTCTGAAAATAGCTTTTGATATGTCAACATGCATTGGACTTTATTTCATGGTACTAAATAATTTTATAATTTTATGTTTTGTGTCTGTGAAATTTCGCAATAAAATTATTTAGGCCCATGAAAAGAAAACCCAATGCAATAAAGCCCAAAATTAAGTCTATGAATTTATTGCACTTTTAAGAGTGCAATAAAGTCCACAACGATTTTGGACTTAATTTCTCTCTCAAGAGTGGAAAAAAGTCTTTGGACTTTGTTGCATTCATATCTGCAGGCAGGCGCCCAAAAATTGTGTGTATTAGTAATTAATTTTTATTATTCCACTCGAAACAAGGGGGAACGTTTTGCCTGTTTCATTCCGCCTCCTTCAGCTCTATCGCCAACAAAATCGATCTCCCCAAACTGCTTTAAAGGTTCTGGAAGATGAAATGAAATGATCTATAAGTTAAGCTTTAAGTTAAACTGATGTCTAAATGCAAAAACTGAAGCGTTTAACTGAAACTGATGGAATTCCCATAAAACTGCTTTTAGACGACTGCAATTTTAAACGGGGTTTCTCTTTTGAGTTTCTTTCGGATTGCAGCATCCATTTTAACGCTGCAAAATTTAATAACTGCAATTTTTGTTAAATGTGAAGGAAGCATCTCTTCACACTCTTTACCCCGCTTATGTCTCAAACAATAAGAAAAAGCACAAAGAAAGAGCGATAAATCTACAATTATTTCAACCTCTGCACCTTTATTTACCCCGGCCACCGCATCCGTCCCTCGCCTACGTGCTTAAAAATTGCAGGGGGTAATTGCAGTTGCAGCGTTTAAAAGCAGTCTAATTTGTCATTTCAGTTATTGCAATAAGGCTTTCATCGTCCTTTACGCAATGTATTTCTTCTGACTGCTCACAAGTAAAATGAAAGCCTAACTGAACACCGGATTGACGTCTAAATACATTGTCTTTTTTAACTGAACTGTAAAAGGGGCTTTAAAAGCAATGAAAATGAGTTATCGATTATCGAATGCACGATTCGGATACTGCACGTAAGTTAATCTATAAATACTTAATTTTGGAAACCAAGAAAATTATTGTTTTCGTATTTTCTTTCGCTAACTTCAGATTTATTTTAGCGGAAAATTTAATATAATAATTATTTGAGCTATAAAATCATTTTTTTTTTGCAATTCAAGAGGGTTTAAAAAGCTACAAATAGATTTAGTTCGCTAACTTCAGACTTATTTTACCGGAATCTTTACTAACTAAAAAATTAGGTGAAATTACTCTATATAAATGTACCTAAATATTGTTCACAAGATTAAGATCATTTAAAACATCAGATCAGAGTTGCCAATTTTTTAACCATCGATATTTTGAATTTTTTCATTGCGCTAAAGAAAACAATTTCAATAGTCTCAAAGAGGTGACAGCAAATTTGAGGACTGAAAGTTTGTATAACCAAAATGAGAGTATCTGGGTTTATAGCTACAAGTTTCATGATATCGAATGCAAATGTCTGAAGTTTTTTTTCTAAGCTTGTGGTAGATCTGGATAGTTAAAAGTTGCAATTTTTCTAGTTATTTTTTCACCTAAATTAATATACTAGAAACAAAAAAATGATTATCCTTAGCTTCAAGACGTCAATGTCAATGATGATCCGATCAATAGAACCCAAGATATACAGCCCTATTCTGCTATCTGATCCGATCGATTTTTTCCATTCACGTAAATTGTTAACTTAATTAGTCACAAATTATTCTTTGAACTCTTCAATCTTTCGAGTTCAAAACTCTGTCAATAATTATTTTGTAAGTTCTTGAGAAAATCTAATTGTTAAAATTTTATTTTTAGCAAAATTTATATGCTTTTTGGTGCATTCGTTTTCCTCCGACGGATAGCAGAATACGAAAATTCATGTGAACGTTTGGCAGAATAGAGCTGATAAGCTTTTTAAATGAACTATTTGACTTCTTAGGAAAATTTTTACAAAGCATACAGTTGACTTAAAAAGCTCATATCGTATCATATGTAATAATCACCAAAATGAATTTCAATTTGACATACACCTTCAGCGTAATGGCATTTATTTTGTCCATTTTGACGATTTTATTTTTTATCATTCTTAAAACTTATCACGCAATACAATAAAAACTAAACAAAAAAATTTCAGAACGCCAAAAAAAAACTGACACATCACCCAGAATCTCACGAAGAAAGTATTGCAAAGACCAAATAAGTCATACGTCTCAAAATTATCTTCAATGTCATAACGCTCAAATTTAAAAATGTCATATAACGTCCAAAGGTTTTCTTGTTTGCTAAAATTTGGCTCTATGACATTTTTAGTAATTTTAGAATTTTCGTATGACAGAAATTATTTTGGGTGTTATGATGTTTGCTGTTCGGAACCGTGTGTTTCTCTACCCACACACGTTAACGCACACGCGCCATCACTGGCCTTATGATATTTTTGTTGTTCGGTATATGAGATTGTTCGATATAATTAAAAATTAAAAATGCCGCAGTGCCCAAATGAAGGAATGCATGAAATCTTTTGGGTATGACAATTTTTGATTTGGGCGTTATGGTTATGATATTTGAAGTAATTTGGGCACTATGACATTGATATTGGATTTTGTAGAATTTTTTGTATGAATTTTTGGGAAATTTTTGGAGATCTTTTTGAAATCAGAAAACGTATACATTTTTGGTAAACGAATTTGCAATACTCTTAAGTGACACACTGACACCAATTTTTGAAGTGTCCAGATTTTTGGCATTATATCTTTTGTTTATACAGGTGTTATAACCGTGAGCAATAAAATTAACAATAATTAAAAACGTTATGTTGCTTAAAATAAATGTTATTTCTTCATATCCAATATCCATGTCCAAATTTTAAAACAAAAATCTTTTGACAATTAACATGACAATTTTAGATTAGTATTACATAGTTAAAATTTGGCTCTGTAGCCCTTTTTTTGAACCCGATGTTATTAAGTTTTTAATTTGACCGTTATATAGGTTTGGACGATAAGGCTGCCGAGCAGCGTTGTTAATTCAAATCGTAAGACCCAAGTTCCATATGTACATATACCGTTTTTTTTACTGCTGTACCAGGTGCCGTTCTTTTGGAGCTAAAAACCGTTTCCAGTTGATTTTTGAAATTTTTTTCCCAAACTTCAATTCGCTTTTATTCGCACAATTTCGAAATGTCGAAAAATTGATTCGTAAAATTCACTAAACTCCAGCGAATAACAGTTAATAAAACATAGAAAATAGATGCAAGTCAATAAAATAGAAGCGAAATCAACCAAGTAAATAACGGTTTAATCGAAACCATACCGTTATATGCATAAGACTTTGAATAATTTTAAATTTACAAATGAATCTAAGCCTACACCGCAGGCTGATTTTTAGCAAATCAGTTCCTTGCTCTACCATCAAAATTAGGTAGGTTCTTTTTCTTTTATTCTTTAAGATACTTTTTATCTAAGCACTACATTCATAATCATTATGGCTTGTATGTACTTGGAACAAAGGAGTTGACATTCATCAAACAAACAAAAAAGAAGCAAAGAACCTACCTATAATGTATGGAAAAAACATCAGCATGTAGGAAATTCAAAACTTCTACCCCAAGTTGTTGTCTGCCGTTGTGTGCTTTATCGTCAGCATCAATTTTATCACCAGTCAGTCGTTCTTTCCGTTGTCAGCAAAATCAAAGTCGAAATAATTATGGTAAATGGTGACTGCTCGTGGCATAAAATAAAAGACTCCCATATAACTAATTTATTTCTTTGTTCACATGAATAGTTTTAAAAATATTAAAGACTTTAAAATCTATGTATGTATGTACCTAAGTATGATCGTACATAAGAGCAAGTTCGTGTGCTCCAGTCGTGCATTATACATTTTTTTGGATTTTGTATTTTTGTAAATTTGGGCAAAACATTTAAAGAACCACAAACAAAGGAATGAAAATCGTCGAATTTTGTTTCGAAAAAGCTTTTTTAACTTTTTTTTTTCAAAATATGTAGCTTTTTACAGCATTTAGTTCACAAAAATTTCGTTTCGTCCCAGCGATATCACTTGGACTTATCACTTGACTAGTGGACTAAAGGCCGTTAAAAGCAATTTTGAATCAATAATTCAACAAATCAATTTAAATAGTGCTTGTTCTTTTAATTGGCTGATGTATTTGTATCATTAAATAAAAAAAAACTTCTCTTTTTTTGCAACAGGCTGCAGTGGAAAAAATTATTTACCTGAGAAGGGAAAATAAAAAACGGTTTAACAGGCTTAACCTACAATCAATCAATCAATCACGCAAATATTGGATATGTAGACTAATACTGTTGGTGATATTGTTAGAAAATATCGCATCGAGGAAGCAGAACAGGCCAGCCAAAATATTTAACAACGCAGGAAGAGTAAAAAACAAAAGCAAATCAAGTTCTAGTTGAATGTGGGAAAGCACCCGTCTTAATCAACCATTCGTCGCACGGGTAGCCAGAAAAAAACCCATTCATGGCCATGCGCAACCACCTCATTTGACAAAATATTGCAAGAGATTACCAACATGGTGAGAGATTGTCGTTTTTGAGAATGAAAGTATATTCAACCTTTTTTGGATACGATGACATTCAGCCCTATTCTGCTGTCCGATCCGATCGAATTTTTTGATTTACGTGAATTGTTCACTTAATTTGTTATAAATTATTCTTTAAACTCTTCAATCTTAAGAGTTTAAAGCTCTACCATTAATTATTTTTGAAGTTCTTGAGAGAATCTAGTTGTTAAAATTTTATTTTTATCGCAATTTATATGCTTTTTGGACCATTCGTTTTATTCTGACGGATAGCAGAATACGAAAATTCACGCGAACGTTTAGCAGAATAGGGCTGATTGTTCATGGGTTTTCAGAAGATTTTCATTTAATTAAATAAGTTTATTACAAATATTCAATGGACATCTAACAGAAAACTATGTAGCTTATCGATAGTAGCTTAAATTTTTGGTATTTACTAACGACAACTTCTATGAGCTCCCAACAGTACGAGGCACAAGAGCGTTATATCCCAGTTTTTTCATAATAGAAAATTAAGCCGATTTTTATAAGAGCTGTTAACTGGGACCAATGTATTTACTGCTGATGCTCCAAGATCCCTCCTCGTCTAGCTAGTTACTGTATGCAAAATTATTAAGGGTATACTTTCTGCTTAAACAAACGACTAAGCCATTAAATTAAAAGTAAAATGAAATCTAAATGAAAGTGTCCCTAGGAAAAATGTTAAGCAGGTCAGGTTGAATTTTCATGCGGGAGTTTTGAAGTAATATAAACCGAAATCTCTGAAATCTCTTTTTCATGTACATGTCTTTTAAAATGTTTATACTTGTATTTAGTTCTTATTTTAATATGAACTTATTTTTCAAAATTATTAAAGTCTTGAATTTTAATAAAAATTTTTAATAAATATTTAAAAACGCTTACTTACCGTTCAAATCCTTAACCTTTGGTGAAGAAAAATATGGCTTGAAATCCAAGATGAAATATTTATTTTTTGTAGATTGCAGCTTCTTAGAAAATAACCACATCAATTAATGTTATAATTCTGTAAAATATTTATATATTATTTTTCACAAATGCATATGTATGTATAAAATTAATTCTAACTCTATTATGGTTAACTTGGCCCAGACCATGATAGACTACAACTTTAGAATTACATATATCAGTTCAATCGATCGGTCGTTTGAAACGCTTACATGAGCCGGGCTTTATTAACATCAATGGTTTTTTTTCCTGGGATTTTGTCACCACTTAAAATATGCGTAAATAAATAAAATAATTTGTAGCTAATTTTATACTCACCTTAAATAAGAATCCATCACGACAAATTATTTTCCGACCGGAAAACCTTTCTGGTGTTTTTTTCACTGTTATTATACCATAAAGGCTAATAGGTGAATAATATGTACATACATACATATTTCGGGTCAAAAAAAAATCAGTTCTTAATCAAACTTAACATTATGCATATTATCCGTCGCGTCGCGTAGGTACGTGTTCGGCAGCTCCGTCTTCATCGATCTGCGGCCTAAACTAAACGGGTATTTCCCACAAATTTGAAAAAAAAATATTTATGTATTCCTTATTTCGAAGTTTTATTATACCTATCAAAATT
Source organism: Epistrophe eligans (assembly GCA_951394125.1). Taxonomy (NCBI): domain Eukaryota; kingdom Metazoa; phylum Arthropoda; class Insecta; order Diptera; family Syrphidae; genus Epistrophe; species Epistrophe eligans. Next base: position 85,808,821 of record OX596028.1, on the reverse strand, counting down.
TTTCGAACACGGCTCCTATAATATTAAAATTTTAAATGCACAGTATTTAAAAAAAAAAAAAAACAATTAGCTAATGAACGGTAAGAACAAAATCGAGCTCTGTCATAGGTTGAATATAGTACCTACCGATCAAGGGTACTTAAAGCCAATTTCTTCACAGAGTACTAACGCTAGTACCGGTACTAGTCCTGAATATAGTACTCAACTCAGTATCAACTCATTTCTTCACACAAGTTCTAAGTCAAAATCTGAATTAGACCAGTTTTAGATGTATTAAGTTCCTAGTACCGCTTTGTGAACTTAGGTCCGGTACTATAGTGATTTGAAGAAATGCTTAGGTACTAACTTTTCATTGGGACCAAGTATCAGAGCTAGTACCGGGTCTAACTAGACTGGGTACTAGGTTGGCTTAGTACTTCTGTAAAGAAATTGGGCGTTAGTAAGTCTCCTTTTTGAAAAGCTTAGGCTCCAGAAGCGACGATGAAAGCCCAGGTTAAAGAAGTTAGTTAGTTGTGCCTGCTATCTCCGACTAATTTAGTGGCGTCTGCTATCTCAGATTGTAATTTAGTGGCGTCTGTCATCTCAGACTGTAATTTAGTGGATACAGCTATTTCAGTCAGACTTTTGTTTTATATAAACTTAAGTATAAGAAAATGTGAATTTGGGCTCGTATAAAATTATAAAATTATAGGTAAATAAAAAAATGTTAAAAAAAATCTATTTAGAAAAATAATGAAAATCGATACCCTACATTTTTAGGTACTGTGGTTACAATTTTCCAAATTTTGCGGTGTTTTTATTTTTTACGTAATCCTTAATAACCATGCTATTAATTCCAATCAAAAATTTACAAATAAATATTGTCAGTTTCGTAGGAAAAATTAAGTTCAACTGAGTCATGGTTCAAAAATTTTGTAACCTAAATTTGACACTTCATATCTTAAAAAAAATGTACTACTCTACCCTCGGGAAGTTGTTTTAAAAGTTGGCCCGTTTCATCAAGATTTCAAAATGGTACAACACTTGCTACTACTACTGAATTATGTATATAAAAATGAATGTTTGCCTGATACGCTTATATACTTGAACACTATTGATCCAATTTTGATGAAATAAAAAAAAAAAAATCCTATAAGCAGCGAGATGGTTAGTGGAAAGTGGTTTTAGTAAAATTCGCCCACTATCACTCCCACTTTTATCATATTTTATTAAAATTTTTTCCTTATTGTCATTAATTAGAACGTTAAAATTTTGTAATTTAATCTCTCTTCAAACAAAAGCATGACATTTGTTATTTACGCTGCCCACTACCACACCCACTTTTTTAAATTAGAATTGTATCATATTTAACGTCTTTAGAGGAACTATTATGTAGTTTTTTTGAAAATTCGACTACTACCACCCCCACTTTTCTTTTACCGCTTCCTCTTTCAAAAAATCCCTAGAAAGTCGAAATTATGTAATCGAAATCTCTTAAGTCTAAAATATGTCGTGCAATTTGGTTTTAAAGGTCGCCTACCGACCACTTATACCTACATGAAAAATATTCAATAGTTGGTGCCACCATCCTTCTAAAACAATCAAATTCAATAAAAATTTTCCACCTGAACGTGGACTTCAAACCTTTCGCAGGGAAATAAAATTATACCATTTTTTTTAAATAAAACGGTTTGCGAGTAATTCGAAAGATGATGAAAACCAAATTTTTACTCGTTTTTCAATTTTAACTTCTAAGTTAAATTGATAAATATCAACAAAAAAAAAGTAGCACAATGGGATAATAACGTAAAAAAAACAAAAAAAAAAAACAAAAAAATTATCTCAGACGATCCCCATGGTCTGTACTAAAAGCAATATAAAACTTTCAATGACTATTGAAATAGATTTGAGGAAGTACGTGCGACCCAGTCGTGAATGTTATGTTTGTTGGAATTTCTCTTTAAAATGCCATTTAACACCCATCGTAGAAGAAGTGTAAATCCAACGATGGAAAAATGTTTAAGAATTTATTATATTTATTAGGTTAGCGTTCTTGGGGTGAATTTATTTACGAAAAATCAAACCACGAATTCTCCAGTATGTATGTAAACTATAGCTTAGTATTAAATTTTAAATTCAAAGAGAAGTGAAATATAAAATCATTCTATGAGACCTACTCTTGAACATAATGACTTTATATCCCCTTTACATCCTTGGCACTAGGTTTTTTTTTAGAATATATAGACCTGAACCATGTCCTTAGCAATATCCTGTCTAAACAGAAAATTGATAAATGAATTTCCAATGATTAATAGCGGTTTCATATTGAGTTGAGTTTATTTTGCTATCTGTTTTTTTTTTTATTAGTTATTTCAACGGCTGACAATTATTATAACTATTGGTATATATGCAGTACCCCAAAGTGTTTAGGGAGGGAGTAGTGTTTGGTTGATTTCCAAATTGTGTTGAAGTTGAAGGGCAGTTTTGTTTTATTGTTTATACTTGTCCAGTTGATTAGGTGTCTGAGGGTTTGGTGTTGACATTTGATGTCATTAATAATAATTCATATACACCCATGATAGTCGTCCTGCATTTATTAAAAGAGAATCACATAAAGCGGAAACTTTTCTCCTCTTTAAATGCAAGAGATTTTTGTTTTGTTTTAAATCCATGTTCTCTGCAAGTGCTTCTCCTTTGTTTTTTTTTATTAATTTTTGTCTAACAATTCATACTTTTCCAGTTTAATGTTATTTTAAATACTATGCAATTAAGAAGATCCAGACCACTTGTCAGACTATCAAAACTGACAATGTGTATACTTTTGACTTATGGTTTGTCAGTCAAAATTGATGCTGTCAGATAATTATTGATGACTGAAAGTCAGCCGACTCTTGGAGTGTTTGATCAATAATTTCTACCCAAATATCATTCATGATTCGTCATTCAGCAGTCAATCATTTCAATTTTTCTTGTTTAGGCCTAGTACGCAGCTGAAAATTTTCTGTGGTTACCAAATCAACAGCGAAAACGTAAACGAAAAGACTATGGACAATTATTAATGGAGAAATTTATCACATGATGCGGAACGAAATTTGTTTGTGATCTCACTTTTTCGCACACAATTATTGGTCCGTGCAAATAATTCAGCGTGAAAAAGGAGCGGAGAATTCAACAAATTATCTGCTTAAATTATCAATTCCGCTCGGTGAACAGTGTACCTACTGCAAAACGTAGGAGAACGACATTTTATGACTTCGTTATGTTTTTTTTGTATGGTAATTTTCGTTTCGCCTCAGCTGCGTAATACGCTTAAGTAAATTTTCTATAATATTGACGCTTGGATCTTGATGCAGTGATCCCACACGTAGGGAAAAATCCCTACACGTGGGGATTTCCGGGTTGAAAACTGCACCATAGGGAGAAAAGGACGGATTTTGGAAATATAAGAATTTTCTATGAAAACGTAGGTACTTTTAGAATTTTATTACTAAATAATTTTTCTTTTTAAAATCGTACCAAGCACCCTGCAGAAATTGTATCCAAAAATATTTCTCTTTCTTACTACAAACCCTTACTTCAGCAATCTGTTTACACCTTTTTTATTTCTTATGTCAGATTCGAAGTAACACAGTGCCTCTTGTCTTGACTCTTTTCGCAATATAATGGGAGAGAGAAAAAAGATCAGATTTAACCGTCGTCGCACTCATTAAATTTCGAAAAGAGCGATGACTCTTGAAGCATTGATTGCCTAAGTTTTTATATAACAGCTTTAGAGGAGTTCCAACAAAGATTTCCCATTAGAATTGGTAACATCTTCAAAGAATTCGTTTTTTTTGGATCCTAAAGTTGTATTAGGGTTGCATGGGGAGAGATCTGAGTTCCGTTTCGAGCTTCTGTCCCAGAAATTTTCCATAGATATCAATGCGCTTTTGCAAGAGTGGAGAAAAGTATCGAATATAATTTTTTGGATAAAGAAAAAAGCAACTTAGCTAAGTTAGAAGTTGTAGAATTATGGAGTAAAATTAGTAAAACTCAAAATTTCAATGCGGAAACTATGTTTCCAATTTTATCAAGTCTTGCTCAGTATGTGCTGGCACTGCCTCATGCCAATGATGAAGCAGAGAGGATTTTCTCAATTGTAACAGATGTTCGTACAAAAAAAAGAAACAAATGAAGTCACGAAAACTTAAACTCGATTTGCATTATAAGATCATCATTACAAGATGAAAATTTGAATTGTGTATCATTTTGGTTAAACCAAAGACAATCATGTCAAAAAAATTTACGCAAAAAGTGTATATGACCACTATGATAATATGTAAATATTTTATGAGCATTAATTTTTGTTATCTTTACTACACATGTACCTAAATTTGAATAAAACTAAAAAAATTTACCCGATTTGCCATTCCAGCATAGTTGAGGAACATTAGAAATGAAAAAAGCTTTATGTATTTATGTATGTACATTGAATGTCAAATTTAATATTGAGCAACTTTTCTGAACATAGGTACCAACATCATAACTTTCCTAAAAAGGGTCAAATACATGTGGTTTAAAAAAATATTGTTTTGTATTAAATTTTTGTTTCTATTAAATATGCAATTTAATAAGGTGTTTCATATATAGTTTTATGTGACTGTGCAATGATATAATACAAAAAATGTAGTCCGATATTCTAGCTACCTTAGGGTGTACACTTGCGTCATTTTGATGCGCGGTGACGCTGCGTCACCGCAATAGTGCACACATGCGGGTTTTTCTCGCAGGAATCAATGGGCAGTTCGCGTTTGGCTTGCAGCAATTGAGGTTTATAAAAAAAACGAGTAATTTTCGCGTACTTAGTATATAAAAAATATGTTCTTAAAAAGAAAAGTCGGTATTGGGTACATCCTTTTTTTAAGAAAAGGAATATTTTATACATAATTTGCAAATATAAGAGTTATCCACGCTGGTCTTTTCTTTTGCCGGTCATGGTATTCCTCTAAAGCGATGCCGCAGCGTCACCGCAAGTGTGTGTGCACCACTCAATTTTTTCGTGATTACTGTATGACGCAAAAGCGTCACCGCGCGTAAAAATGATGCAAGTGTGCACCGGGATGCAAGTGTGATCGGATTATTAGAACCGAAGTTATAAGCAAGCCAAACCAAACACAATGTACATATCTTTACAATTATTATACCGACTACAAATGTAGGTATGTACATTGTACATATGTATGAACATTCCGCATTTTTTTCCGACGCGAAGCAAATTTGCCACGATTGTGATTTTTTATTGCACAAACTACGTCGCCGCCGGCTTTAGAATACTATCTCCCTCTCGCCAATTGGTGGTTGAAAGTATTTTAATGCTTTTTTTGTTTTTATCAACTTCCTCATTGAATTAAATTATTTGTCCGATATTTATTTTCATGTTTTTAGTATAAAATTTTGAATGATTGCAACGATCCCAAATGAGAGAATGAGACCACTATACAGTAGTATACAAATAATACTGTGCTGCAATTTTCATGTGGATAAAATTCATTCTTGTGTCGACCGTTTTGTGTCCGTTTTATCATCTTCTTCGTTTTCTGTTTCCTCAAACTAGTAACAACAAAGCATGAACGAAATAATTTTGTTTATTTTGTTTATTTTTTTTATTTTTTTGACTTTGTTTATTTTGTTTATTCCCCTCACGTTTCGCCCCCTTTGTCTACTAGGCGTTTCATATTTTTGAAATTCTGTTGATTTTTTTATATTGTATGCCTCCGTTTAAACATTTCTAATGTTAAAAAGAAAAATAAACAAATAAAAAAACAATATCTTAATTTTTTAGCGTAGCATTGTGAATCAGACTTGAGACATATAAGTTCCTCCCCTAGGGCCTAGGCACATTGATCACCGGAGTTTTTTTTTATAGCGAAACCTTAAGTCGAGGGCTTACAACAACAATCCCCAGACAATTCTAGGGCGCTTCAGGAAAATATCAATCGTCAAGTTTCTGCCACTGAACTAAGGATTTGGTCTTTTGAAAAATTTCTGCTGCACACCTTTAAAATATATACAAGGTGGCGCAAAAGTTGTAACCGGCGGCGCGCGGTTAGTGGGCGTGGCCATAACTAACTTCGAAAATGTATTAACATTGGTACCAAGAGTAATCATGCCAAATTTCAGGTTTTTATACTTGCTGGTGGATTTAATGCACTTTTTTAGGGCATTCTGCCCCATTGTGCGGCGGCGGCAAAAATTTTCACTGGTTGCAAATGGCGCGAACGTCATTTTTACTTCGACATTATTTGTGAAGTAAACAGATACAAAATAAACGTCAGCAAGACATTAATCACTATATAAATAATCCTTAAGAATGCGGAATAATTTTTTCGCTTTTTTGCGTAATAATTTGCAAAAATTATAACATTTTCTGGAAGGGTGACAACTTTTGGAAAAAGACACATCTCATTTCGTAATATTTACGTTTTCCGTTTTTTAAAGGATATTTTAACATTGTGTTGAACATTTAAAAAGTAACAACCATTTATTGTAAATAGTACCTACAATGTAGTTAGTAGCAGTATACCATAGACCTAGAGTCAAATTCTTAACAAAGTATACCTAATATAAAGCAATCACTTCGACATGAATAATTATCAAGATTATTTTACCGAATTTGGAAAAAGCTTTATACCTGATGATACATTTATCCTTTTTTTTACAGTCAAGAATGTCTGAAGGAAGGATATTTTCCAAAATGTACCACTTCCTGTGCATGTGTGCTTGTGAAAAAAAAAATCCAAAACCATGCAGGCCTAACACTTCTATTCCCACTCTTTATTCGTTCACATAGTAGGTACCTACCTACCTTACCTAGTCACAATAAAACAATTTGCCATTGTTAACAAACAAACTGTGGACAGCAAGTCCCATATGAAATATGTTCACGATTTTGGATGTGATCCCAAAATTCACGTCCCAGGACAAGGAATCAAGAGCAACTTATCCTATCCCCTAACACTGGGAGACACAAAAAGGTCTATGGCAAGTAAACAAATAAGCAATTTATGCCCCTGAAAAAGGACTATGATACCTATACTGCATTGCCGGGTACGTATTGGTCCGGTGGCTTCTACCACTGCCGCGCCGCCTGTAGACGTATATTCTTGTCTTGTGTAAAAAATTTTAATCAAACAAAACGGAAAGAAAATCGTCCTGGATATCGTTCTGTTACAACGGACCTGCCATAAAGTGCACGCCGCGCTCTCTGTCGGATCGGCTATTGAGGTAATGGTGATGTGCGCCACCAAAGACCATCTCTATTCCAAAATGTAACCCTTTTGGTATAGGAAAAGGAATTCAGCTCAAATGCTTTCAAGGATATTTGGGAGTGCTTTTTTTTTGAGAATTGAAATTTTCGGCATGGTTTTTCTTTATTCTTTTTTATCTTTCGTTTTCGGTTCGTTGATTTCTTTTTGTATACCACCCCACATCGGGCTGGTATGCATAAGTAATTCAAACAGGGAAAAGCGGCAATGCCTGCGTTTTGTTCCAAGCCGAACAAGAAAGCGAGTATGTTAAGCATCATGGTATTAGAGAAGGAGTTGAAATTTAACGAAAAACATAATCGCATCACATTTTTGTTCCAGTGCGTACGTAAATAAAGTTCCTACCCCATCACAATTTATGTGTTCGGAGGGAAAAATAAAAGACCATTAAAAGAATATTATAATATAATGACTGACAATCGAAGGGTTCATTGTGGCCTTTGGGAGACACGGGAATATTTTATAGCTTACCTACAGTTGAATGCATTAAAATTCAATCAAAAACTACTTGTTTGGGAATTTTTGAAGATTTTTCGCATTACGCACTTTGTACCTACAATAATTTGTAGGTACAATTCATAAATTAAATTAAAGAATTTTAGTTTTTAAGCAAGTTGTGGGATATTTCGCGTGTTCTTTTCCAATTATGTACATATGTACATAATTGTACATATGTACATAACAATAGGTCTGTTTGGTCATTTTGAAAACTCTTAAAAATGTTCACAATACTGAGTATTTTTCGTATCGATTCTAACTTTGACGGAAAATTTAGAAAAACTAAACAGACTGATTGATGGTACATATACCATACATGTCGACAAATTTGGCAACAATAATATCACTTCAGAAATGTCGAAGCATTTTGTTCGTACCGACTTTTTTGTTAAGAAATTGTCAAAGAGCAAGCATGACGCAGATTTTATTATTTCCACAAATACCCACACAGCAGCCCAAAGACAAAGACTAAGACTAAGACTAAGACTAAGACTAAGACTAAGACTAAGACTAAGACTAAGACTAAGACTAAGACTAAGACTAAGACTAAGACTAAGACTAAGACTAAGACTAAGACTAAGACTAAGACTAAGACTAAGACTAAGACTAAGACTAAGACTAAGACTAAGACTAAGACTAAGACTAAGACTAAGACTAAGACTAAGACTAAGACTAAGACTAAGACTAAGACTAAGACTAAGACTAAGACTAAGACTAAGACTAAGACTAAGACTAAGACTAAGACTAAGACTAAGACTAAGACTAAGACTAAGACTAAGACTAAGACTAAGACTAAGACTAAGACTAAGACTAAGACTAAGACTAAGACTAAGACTAAGACTAAGACTAAGACTAAGACTAAGACTAAGACTAAGACTAAGACTAAGACTAAGACTAAGACTGCTTTTAGACGACCGCAAATTTTAACGGCGATTCTCCTTTGAGTTTCTTCCGGATTGCAACATCCATCTAAACGCTGCAATTTTTTTTAAACGAGAAAGAAGCATCTCTTCACTCTTTACTCCGCTTATGTCTCAAACAATAGAAAAAAGCACAAAGAAGAAAGAGCGATAACTCTGCAATTATTTCAACCTTTGCAACTTTGTTTACCGCCACCGCATACACATCCCCCGCCTACGTGCTTAAAAATTGTAGGGGGTAATTGCAGCGTTTAAAAGCAGTCTAACGACAAATGAGAAATCTATGATTGAACATAGGCTAGGCGCCTTGGTGTACCCACACAATATCGCTTTCTGTTTTTTCTAAATATCTCGGCTGCTGTAAATTGTACGATGAAGAATTTCATAAAATATCATTTGTTAAAACATATGAACTATCATTACGGTGACCATCCGTTCATTATAAATTATAATACTGAAAAGTTCTGTATTTGAAGATGATATTCATTATGAATTATTTGTTATACAAAAACTGATAAATGTTCTGTACCTACATATATCAGAAGTTGTTCATTATTTATTCTGTATTTCGTACATATTCTTAAAAACAATAACATAAATATTAAAACAAAATTCAATTACAAAAAAATTGTAATGCTAACGTGCCCTTACCGATTGAACGAACGAACAAGACATCTAGTACAATTTTATTTTGTTTTGTTAAACTTAGTGAAGGAAAAATATTATAATCCTTAAAAATGAACTGTGTTAATTTAAATTTTATTTGTCTTATTTACATATAAACGTTGTCTAACTTTAGAAAACTGTCCAACTTTGGAAAATGTTTTCAAAAACCTTGTTTATTGTTGTCTTATAGCTGCCAAACTTAGAAATTAGAGTAGATTGTCTTAACCGTGAATAATGTGATATTTATTTTTATTAAATAAAGCATATTTGCACCAATTTGAAAATAGTTAGACAGTGTTTAAGTAGACAAAAATCTAATAAATACGACTGTAAGTTTTTATGTTTTTTTTGTTTGGTTGTAAAACTTTTGTGTTTTAGAGTTATTTTGTTTTTAATTTGAAGTTTTATGCAAACAAAGACTGAATTTCTGTACCTTCTTTTTTCAACTTAAGTCTGTAGGTAGATATTTTTTAATTAAATGGAAAAAATTAAAATTTAACTGAATTTTGTTTCGTTTTTCATTTGTTCATTATTTTCAATATGAAAAATGGTCACCGTAATTATCATCTTCATAAGTTATTTTTGTTAAAACAAATAAAAATACACTTTTGCGTACTTATTTCGAAAAAAAACGTATTTAATAGTTAAGGTTTTTATTAGAGCTCTCGATTTTAGGCGTGTATCTAGGTGTAGGTTATAAATATATAAACGCGTACCTACATAAAAATAAACGTGTACCTAAACAAAAATACACGTGTATTTCAAGATATTTTATGCAGTTTAACGGTTTTTAGGTTATATTTAATGTTTTGTTCATACACTTGTTCAAATTCTAATTTTAAAGTGCCTCCAGACCGTTATTAAATAATAAATTTTTGAAGAAAACTTCCTTTTACTTACATGATATTTCATATAACTAAAACTAACCATATGAGAAAGCTTAACCCTTTTAGCCGACAAAATTACTGTAATGTAAGAGTAGTAGTTGATTTTGTCACTTTTTTTTTCAAAAACTAGGAGACATTTAAGCACCTACAGTCGTATTTATTAGATTTTTGTCTACTTAGACACTGTCTAACTATTTTCAAATTGGTGGAAATATGATTTATTTCATAAAAATAAATATCACATTATTCACGGTTAAGACAATATACTCTTGTGTCTAAGTTAGGCAGCTATAAGACAACAATAAACAAGGTTTTTGAACACATTTTCCAAAGTTGGACAGTTGTCTAAAGTTAGACAACGTTTATAAATAAGACCACTAGTTTTTAGTGTTTGACTATAAACTAATAAGAGTTTTAAATATTTAAAACAAAAATTGTACTTATTAACGTAAAATTTTGAAAAAAAAAATAGTTTAAAAACGAAACAAAAAATTTCAAAGTTTTGAGTTTGAAATTAAATTTGTCAAAACTTGTTAACTAAAATAGCTTTATTTAAAAATTAAGATTAAGGAACGAGTGTCGTTATTTTTGAATGTTTTTTTTTTAGATTTTAAGTAATTTTTTTACAGAATTTCAGTAATTTTTTAAAGTTTTTTTTTTTTCAATTTCAAAGTATACAGGGTGTCCCGAAATCACCACCACAGAAGAAAACCATGAGTTCCTGAGGTCATTTGTCAAGTTGAAAACTTAAGAGGTAATTTTCTCGTTTTCTCTTCGTTTTCTTATAACGGTTTTTATGATTTTTATTCTTTTTTCCTTTGGCTGGCTTTAACTTTGCCAAACTACAATTGATTTTTGAAATGTGTGTTCTTAAAATACTTAACATTGTTTACCTAAAAATATATTTAAAATTATTAAAAAATAAAAAATAAAGGAAAATCAAGAAAATATGAATATTTGAATAAAAACAAATTAAAATGAATAAAACCACACTGAACCTTGAGTTTTCAATGTTAGAAAGAGTAAAGTAAGAGTTAGACCGTAAGAAATCTATGGCTATGTTTATGTTTATCTTGAAGAACCTGGCTTCTACAGAATCTATGCTTTTTTCCTTTATTTTTTTGTTTTTTTGTTAGTTTTTAATATGTAATTTTAAACGTATTATCAGTTAAAAAAAAATTTAAGTATTTTAAAGAACACATATTGGGCTTTCATAATAAAATTATACTTAATAACGTGTTTTTGTGAAAAAAGTCATATCAAAGTCATGTGGCTTTCAGTGCGGAATATAAAATTCAAGTATGTCTTGTTTTGTTTTTATTTTAGGATAGCTCGAACTGGCAATTCATTGTGTTGTGATACAATGTAATAAATGGATTAACCCAAAATAATGAAATCTTGTTTATTTACTTACTCTTCGCAAGTTTTTTCTACTTATTTATACTAAACTAGCCAAACCCCCGCCCGCTTCGCAGGGCGTTAAAAAAATAGTTTTTTTTATTTGTTTTGCAGCGAATGTGTTGAAAAAAAAAGAGAAAATTATTAAAAATTAAAAAAAAAAATGTTGCCGGTGACAGGAATCGAACCTGAGACCCCTAACGTCTAAAGAGAAAATCTTTGCACTGCACCACGAACTGTATTACTTTTGAATTGCGCAAATTACTAAATATTGTGGAGCCGCATCAATTAAATCAGTAACCCATGTAACCAATTGAATTTTCATTTCTTTTTTAACAGATTTTCTTTTTTTTTACAATTTTTTTTTGTCCTAAACCTTCCACCCTTATTCCTCTTTAATTCAAAAAAAAATATATATATATATATATATATATGTAGATATAGATAAATAGATAGATAGATAGATAGATAGAAGGAGAAGAAGATAGATAAGATTGTAAATAAAAACATAACTTTATAAAAAAAAGTGTGAGTGCCGGGACAGTAAAGATGTGTAACCATAAACGTCCACCCGAGTGCCAGATTTCCGGTTACATATCGTGCTGTGTACGTGTGGCACGTTACTTATTACACGTTACGTGTTACACTTGAAGCAAATGTTTTTAGTTTACCTTACCGCCGGCATAGATGTGTATACATCAGAAGTTAAAGGATTGAACACTAATTCATACACCCTCCCCCCCCCCCCCTTCCCAACCGTAGAAAGCTATATACCCCAGTGCCTTACTACGTGCCCTTCTCACCGAGAAATTGAGATACTGCAAAAAAAAGTTTGCTCGTGTGAAATGGTTCTTTACAGAACATGGTTTCATTCTGTTTACACCTTAACGAAAGGCGTTCGATATAAATAATAAAGTCAAACAGATCTCTGAATTTTGAAGTTTCTATTCTTGCTTTCGGCGGCCAATTTTTAATTTGTAAATTTCTACGTGAAAAACCAGAAGAAAAATTGAATGTCTGGATTTAATGTACCCGGTTCAGCTCCATCTGGAAGTGCGTTTAGTTTTGGAGCCGCATCAATTAATCAACAAAATGCCCCAGCCGCTGCGAACCAAACTCCTGCTTTCGGTGCAACAAATGTAGGATCAAGTGTTCCGGCGACTGGATCATTTAGTTTTGGTGCGCCAGCCGCCGTTTCTTCCGCACCAGCTCAAGGTTCCACATCTTTCTCATTCGGAGCACCTGCTTCTTCAACCGCCTTAGCTGCCCCTACCGGAGCACCAAGTTTTGGATTTGGTACCGCCCAATCCACTTTACCAACTCAAGCAGCAGCTGCTCCAACATTTAGTTTTGGAAATCCGAACACAAATGCTACAACAGCAGTTAGCCTTGCGCCACCATCAGCAGCACCAACGAATCCTACGCAAGCCGCCGGCACATCGTTTTCTTTTGCAGCCAAACCAGCGGCTACATCCGCAAGCCTTAATTTCGGAACAACTACAACTGCAGCCACTCCTTTTACTGGATTCAACACAACTGGAAAAGGATTGGGTAGCAGTAATGTTGGGGTTTTCGGAACAAAACCTACGTTTAACACTCTAAACACTTCACTTCCAGCCACATCAACAGCAACTGCTGCGGCTCCATTTGTCGGCCTTGGGGGTTTAGATGTTGCATCTTCACAACCAAAGTCAGGTGAATCGAAGCAGGATAATGTCAAAGTAAAGGAAACCTTAGTTCCCGAAGAAATCGCCAAAACCGTTGAAGTACTAAAAGCCCATATAAAAAACCAGAAAAGCCTGAGCTCTGACATCGGTCGGGCATCTACAAGTAAACTTTCAAACGTTTCCAGTGAGATTCTATCCTTCCAGTGGTCTCTCCAGGAGATCTCTAACACCGTCGAAACGAACTACAGTCAAATAAAACTTCTGCGCAAGGAAACCTCGCGCGTTATGCAAACCGCAGAAATGGCCCAACGTACTCAAGACACCCCAGCTGGTCTACAGTTCGAGAATTCCGCTCCCTTTCAGCTCTTCCAAAACCTCGTGCAAAAGTACGAAACCGATTTAATTAATTTTCGCCATCAAATTGCTCTCACGGAAAAACACATGCGGTCCTTGACCACCCCGCAAGCTGTTTGCCCGGATGACATAAAACGTGGATTCAAACAAATCAATGAGAGTTTCGTTTCCCTTGCTGGCCGTCTCAACGAACTCCATCAAAAGGTCGAAGCACAAAAGGAACAATTCCTTAATTTAAGGAAGTATCGCCTGCGAGACTCGTCAAATGTCTTCGCCAAGCTTGACTGCGTCGATGCCGATATGAATACCTCAAAAATCACATCTGGACCGACACCATTCTCGAACATGGGTGGTATAAGTGCTCTGGGCAAAACCATTTCTAGCATGGGCTCATCAGCTTCTGGCCAAACCGGCAAAACATAATAGAAACAAAATAATTTTGTAAATTTTATTTCGAAATAAAAAAAAAATCCTTTGTTTTTTCAGTAATGGGTTTCGTTTTATTTATTATTCTATTTTTAGACCAATAACATAATCTTCGAACAATCTTTAATTTAAAATAAAAAAACCACATCTGTTTATTGCTAAGCTATGATGGAAAATGGTTTATATAAAAAAGGAAAAGACAACGACATTTTTAGCTTGTGACGAAGACTGAGGCTTTTTTGAGTTCGATTATTATTTCTTTACAACTTGAATGACATCTTCGTCTTGCATTATATGGCCGATGCCCACTCTTTGTGGTGAGTATTTTGTGGAAGTTCCCCAAACTAATGCATATTTAAATTGGGCAGCTAGTGTCCGATGAATCGAGTGGCAGACGTGTTCAACACTTACTCCCTGAAAAGATATAAAAGAAGAAGTTATACAATAAAGAAGTAATGTGCAGCATTTCTATAAATCGGTTCAATCAACCATCGATATATTTTTTAAACTATTTTCTTTTAGTAAATTACATTATTTAAAAATATCTTAACTAAAACTAAATAGAACTACTTATCATAAAAAATTAAGAAGTATGTGTTGCACAAAATGTGTGCTGTTTGGAACGTGATATCTGACCACATTTATTTCTTACTCTTAGTTAAAAGTAGCTCGAAACTCTTCCTCGAAGAAAACTGCCTTAATTTTCTTTATTTTGCAATTTTATGCTTTTTATATTCCGAAAATTGTTGGCAAAAATGTGAATTGATATGTATGTATTTATAAATTATCTGTTTTAAGGAACCTATCATGTATAAAGTGCGTAGTATGGATCTTGTCAAAGGTTTTTGAAAACCCTTTGAACCGTTTCGAAAGGAAAATGTTTTGTCCCGTCTGCATAAGCGTTGAGTGGATGAAGCTAAAAAAAGAGTAAAAGCCCATTGACTGAGATGGCTGGGTCATGATAAGTACATAGACACAAATACTCCGGACTGGACAATCTTCCAGTCCACCGCCGAGGCAAGGCGCAGTATATGATTTATAGGTGGCGCAAGCAAGTGAAAGAAAGTGATTTGTTCAATCTCGTTTCTGTAACAAATAGGACGCAGAGCATGTGCTAACACGAAAGTTTTTCTCTTCAACAAATCTTTCCAAGTGCTAGCTAGGTACATGGTATTTAAAAACACCTGTCTACCTGTGCCTCGGACAAAACGTTACTATTGATAGAAGGAACTTCGTGGTAATAAAGAAATTTATCTACCTCGAATAAAAAATTAACGAAATAAAAATTAACAAATGACATCGTAGTGGATATCTAAAACAAACGGATTCAAAACTCTTTAAGCTCAAGACGAAGTGCACGTTCTGTAAACGTTATGCTGTCACGCGCCGATCGTTGGATTAAACGAAGGTCTAATACTATGTTCTATCGAGGGAAATATTCTTATTATTATTATTATTATTATTATTATTTATTAACAAGTTTGGAAAAATTCTTTGACGGATATTTGGTCCCGCGAGCAGGGCGGATGAAGACGAGCTGTACGAAATTGTGGATTTAGCACAAAAATTCAATACACGTCCACTATATTGACTCGGCCATATCGGTCGAATGAACGAAAATGTCGGTGGTCAGAATGTATTCGAATTCCAGCCGCCAGATTCTATGAGGCAAGTAAGACCCAACCTCCGGTATCAAAACGATTTTATAGGGCAATTATATGGCAAAAGTTTGTTTAAAACTTTGGAATTTTATAAGTAGCTAGCATAAAAATATTTTTGTATTTCAATTTAAAGTTTATTTGATAAAAATTTAAAATGTAGTTAATCGTTCAAAGTTCAACTAAAAATTATAGTAGCTATTTTTTGAAAAATTAAATACCCAGCTCAGTAAATTTTTACACCTAAACAATAAAAAATTAAATTGTCTTTTGTATATTATTAACAGTAGCAAATTATTTTTCTTTTTCTTTTTATGGAGAATCCAATTTCGTATTAGAATTTCTTCTATGTTTAAAGACTAGAGACTTATGTATAAGATTCTAAACTCAAAATTACAAAATGTTTATACTGAACTGAGAATGAATACATTTTTCACTTTCATTAAAAAATATGGATTCGATTTTTCGTTACCTATACTATTTAATTTATCAAATTGCGGCAAAAGTGAATGAAATGTATCTTCTTTTTAATGAACAAATCTTACCTTTCTTAAAATAAGGCCATCATCAAAATCTGGAGGTGCACCCGGTTTTTTGGTGTACACCCGAATCAGTTGCAAAGCCTCCCAGAGAGCCTCAAGTAAGTAATCAAGATTTAATTTCATGTTACAACTGACTACTATTGAGTTGTCTTCACGCGCCAGCCGATCGACTTCTTCAATAGAAATCTGATCGATCTTATTGTAGACATACAGACAAGGCAAGTAGACACGGTTAGCAGTAACAACATCAATAAACTCATCCTCTGTGCAGTCTTCACGAAAGAGCACTTCGGCATTGAAAATTTTGAACGAATGCAAAATAGTTTGCACCATTTTTTCATTACAACGTGTTAGGGAACATGTTGCGTTAAAGCTCAAACCACCGCCTTTTTTTACTTTATAGTAAATGTTGGGTTTACGTTTGTTCAATCGAATTCCCACTGATTCCAACTCGCGCTCTAGAAGATCACGATGAACATTTGGCTTAGTGGCATCTAACATCATAACCACCAAGTCAGCAGTACGTGCTACAGCTATAACTTGTCTTCCTCGACCTTTGCCCTAAAATTTCAGATGTTTTTATAAGTCTTTAAAATATTATTGTAGCCACAAGTTTAACCTGAGCAGCGCCTTCAATAATTCCAGGCAAATCCAAAAGTTGTATATTTGCGCCTTTGTATTCAATAACACCGGGGATACAGGTGAGTGTTGTGAACTCATAGTTCGCTGCTTCGGATTCAGTTTTGGTCAGTGTCGAGAGTAGTGTGGATTTACCAACTGATGGGAAACCAATAAGAGCCACGCGAGCATCTCCGCTCTTAAGCACATCAAATCCATCGCCTTTCTCACCCTTCTTGGATGGTTCCAACAATTGGGAGCGATATTTTGCTAATTTCGCCTTCAACAAACCCAAATGGTATTCAGTAGCTGTTGGATATTTCAAGTAAAATCATTTTTTTAAACAAGTTAACCTATCAACAACCAAAGAGATAGATCACAAGGAAAACGTCGACTTGCCTTTATTCTTTTGAGTTCTTGCGATTTCTTTTTCGATTTCGGAAATTTTTTCTAGAATTCCCATTATTGTGGTTTATTAAGTAACTTTTTTTTTATCAGTAAATAACAAAATTCATGAAGAATAAATGTTTTTTTTTTCTTTTTGCAATTATTTCGATTAATTTAAAGGCGAAGAAAACGCCGTATGCTGACGCTGACAGCAGACACCGCAGAACAAGGTGACAGTTGGAGGAAAATATTTGACAACCAGTGACAAGCAAACAAATTAGGTGTGTTCATTTTACTACTTAATTTTCTTAAGGAGAGTATGCATTTCGCGGAACAAAACTGACATGAAATTACTCGACACTTCTAAAAAGATGAGAAATTCCTTGCGTTCGAGAAATTATCAGATAGGCTATCCATTAATCCTAAAAATTTTCAGATACATTGGGTTGTTATTGCATCAGCTATTTTCTCACAAGGGATTACAACAACGTAAACCTATTTAGATAGCTTTGGATTCATCCCGGAATGCGACCATTTTCTTATTTGTTTTCAGTTTCGAAACAGTTTGGTTTCGATTTTGAGTACTATTTATAAGCTTAAATGAGAGTCCGCCAATATATGCATGTGCGGTATGATTCGCTTATTTTCTGTGGAATACTGTGATTTGTAGTCAAATTTACCAGTGCAAGAGCTAACTGTTTTTAACCCCCCCACTCCAAAAAACCTTACAGACTTTTGTATTTAATAACACAATACTTATAATTACATACTTACCTATAAATTCTCGTTCTCATATTCGGTATTGCATCCACTGTCAAAATTTGTTGTCGTTAGATTTTGTTACCCCCGTTAAAACAACGATTTAAGAGAACATTTACTAGAAAGTTAACAAGTTCATCATGAATATAATTTCCGTGCGGACATTATTATCTACCCTATTCTGCTAAACGTTTTCGTGGATTTTTTTACTCTGCCATCGGTTGGAGGAAAACGATTGTTCCAAATTTCATATAAATTCCAATAAAATAAATTTTTCATGAGAATTTCGAAAAAAGATATCGCTTTAGATTTGGATTTTAAAAAATTTAATGAAACATTCACGTGCATCAAATGTTTCGATCAAATCGTTTAGCAGAATATAGGGCTGTATGTAATCTCACTATTTTATTACTGCGACGACGTCACATCTTTGATTATAACATAATTTTCTAATCCACCAAACTACTAAAAGCCACTAAAATTCAAATTAAATTTAATTAGGTAATTATGTTTGTTTTTTATGTACATTTGCATTTTACTAATTTTTTATGAAAATAAACTTTATTTGTAATTCAAATTCTGTCTTTTGGTTATTTGTGCTTGATCGACAAATTTTCAAATTTGCTATTTATTTTTATAAGACCCATCACCAGTATTCCCCATAAATTCAGTCCATCTTTGGTTTTTGATATCATCGAGCTCAGAGCAAACTTCACCTTTTTCTAACGATCGACAAGTACAAGTTAAAGTTATTCTCGTGATAACCATTTGCGATTCATATCTAGGTACAGTTGGTGTAAGGCTGTTTATACTTCTGCCGCTTAAGCATTGTTTTAAGAATTGTTTTTCTAAAACGCTTAAGTTCTCTGCTGTGTAACCTTTAATAATGAAAATTAAGAACAAATACTAATCAAAATAAGAATTTATATACTTACTTCGGTAAGCACTGATTTTTTCTTCCATACAATTCCAATCTTGAGGCAAGAAAAGTGGCGGATAAGTCTCCGATTCTCTGATATTTAGTAAAAAAGCATAGTCTATTGAAGTTGGTGAGTTATCGAGTGATTTTAAAAGAACACCACTTGAAGATATCGAAGCTAAATATTGGATTTCTTCATCGTTCGCTGATGTGTTGCTATCGTCGCGTTGCTTTCGTTGTTGGCTATTATTAGGTAAATATTCGTATTTGTTTCTTTCTTTAAGAACATCTTGTTCCTCTTTTTCAACTTCTAAGTCCCATAGACTTAATGGTTCTTCTTTTTCGAGACTATTTTGGGCAATACTGGGAACTGTATCGTTAGGTGATACTTCAAGACTTATAAATTCACTTCGTACGTCTCTATTTCCAGGATATTTAGACCTAAGTCGGATTGGACGATCATTAGGTACGCCCTCATTGTCAACATAAATTTCTTGATATTCTTCTTGGCTTCGAGATGGCTCAGGTTCATAGTCTTTCTAAAATATAATTTTAAAATAATAAGCGGAACATTTTGTTCAAACTTGAATAGGTCCAAAAATTTTAAAGAAGAGCCGTTTGAATTTTTTGAATTTTTTTCCTTCTGTACAACTTTGAAGCTTTGAACGGCTTAACAGTTTACAATACACCGGAATGGAATGAGACACGTTACATACGGAAGTTTTACTACAGATATAACAGTATTTTTTTAAATTTTCAATCTTTCAATTTCATTTAAACTTATGTTTAAGTTTTTATAATTTTTTCCTTAAACGTCCTATTAATGAAATTAAAAAAAAAAAAACAGTACCAGTTGTAATCAACAGAGTAACATGGAAAATGGAGTGTAGAATTGTTTTAGGTAAGGAATGCAACCGGCTTCCATTTTAAACGGGTATTCCACGATTGGTGTAACTATTGGGCATTGTTGTATTAACTTGTTCAAATTTATTTACTGACATACATGTAGCTGCCAATATCTAATGAGTTAAATAAAATAGTACTGGGTTCAATTGATATTTTATAGTCCATATTGGATCAATCTATTAGCTTGACTACGTTGGAAGTATGAAAATCATCTACTCAGTCGTTAAAAGTCTTTAAAAGGAATCATCAAAAAAAAAAATCAATTATTAACTAACATTTTAACAGCTTTAACTTTACAAAATAAAAGTTGTTATAACTTATAGAAATTGATTTCACACTTTGTTATATATGTAGGTATCTACTTACAAAATCACGAGGATTAGTGTTCTGGTACGGCAAATATTGGTAATTTCTTCTGTTTCCGAAGATTGGTATAGATTCCACTTTATCATCTAAAGAACTTTTTTCGGATTGTTTGAGGGTATGTAATTTTGGTTTGATAGCGGTTATCTTTGATACTGTGTTCTCATTTTTAAGTTGTCCTTCTACATATGATTGATCATTATTTTTCATTAATTTGTTCAACATTTTTGGGTGTTTAAGAGGTGACTTAGATTTGTCTTTTTTGATAATTTGAGAGCTCTGTGTTCGATTAAGTTTAAGTTCCAGGTCATCTTTAATAATAAAAAAAAAAATTAATAATTCTTTACTAAGAAACGAAGTTGTACTTAAGGACAAAATACCTGTACTAAAAATAACAGCCCCTGGTGGTTCTATATGTCTGGCAATTGCATATAACTTTACAACAGTGGATTCATTATACCGTAGCACGCATGTATCTGCTCTGGCTTGAAGAATTATATCACTTCCTATTTTCATACCAAAATTATTTAATCAGTCTTGATTTGAAAAAATAAAACTAAACTATACAAACCTGGAATAAATTCATATGCATCCTTAGCGCCATATTTATTTCGGCATTGGGTCTGCCAGTGCAAAAAGAAATCTCCGCCAAATGTCTGTGATATTGACATTCCACCAAGCAAACTACTCGCTCCTCCCGAATCAGTCATCATTGCATCTAGCAATGGTTTTCCATTGGTTCCATCCAAAATTGTTGTTTGTGAATAATAATAAACTGGAAATCCCGGTCCAGTGTTATATTTAATCATGAAATCAGTAACATTATCATGATTAAAATGTCCTGGAACAATTGCACTGACACTTTCACTAGCTGGGAAAGTAAAGTTCCATAGCATTTCAAATGTTCGTCCATCAAATGCATATATTGTCGAATTGAATGATGACACAACAATATCATTTATTGAGTCACCTGTTAAATCAGTCAAAATTGCCGGAGCCATAAAACCTGAAGAGTTTGTCCTATACAATGGTACAAACTGTTTCTCACTTGTATATTGCATTAGGTTGAGAAGGCGTATAGAATAAACACCTCCGGGTGTATTTTGGCCACCGGTTATTATCATTAAAACTTCAGTTCCATCTTGTTGTATAACTATTTGTATTGGTACAAAAGCTTCTTCTCGAAATGGCGTTGGAATTATACGGATTACTTTTCCTGTTCCACCGGAAATCAATTTGATATGACCGGATCTGGAAGTTGATCGTTCTTCCACGTGAACAGCTATAACTTCTGGTATTTCATCACCATCTAAATCACGAACAGAGTTTATTGTATACAGGTCAATTACAATTGGGGAATTCGTTTCGATTTCAGTCTCCTTAAAGTCCCATATTTTATTCCCATTTCGACCATTTAGAGCAAAAATCATCTGGTTCATATAAAACATATTATAAAACAATCAAAATAATAGTAATAAAAAACAAAACAAAATTACAATGATGGATTTTACCTACCCCTAAACGACCAGATGCTATACAATCTGTGAAACCGTCTTTATCGATATCCACGGTGCAATATAAAGAGAAGACATTTCCTATACTCCAAGTTTGCCATAATAATTTTCCATTGGCCCCATCAAGGGCTATAACTCCTCCTTCGCAAGGGACGTCTTCATTGTCACCTTGTTGTATTGATTTGCATTTAGGTAAAGTTATTTCATCATACTGAATATTATCGTCTGAAGAAGAAAAACAAATTATATACAATTATCATAAATCTTTATCACACGAGGGTTTAAAAATACAACATAGAAGATTTATGGTCTTATTTATAAACGTTGTCTAACTTTAGACAACTGTCCAACTTTGGCAAATGTATTCAAAAACCTTGTTTATTGTTGTCTTAGTTAGACACAAGAGTAGGTTGCCTTAACCGTAAATAATGTGATATTTATTTTTATTAAATAAAACATATTTCCACCAATTTGAAAATAGTTAGACAGTGTCTAAGTAGACGAAAATCTAATAAATACGACTGTAAGTATTTGTACAAATTCACTTTATATGAGACCAATCCCATTAGGAAAATAGGCGGTTCTTAAAGTTAAGATTTAAAAATGTGGTACGTAAATGTCATCAAAACCACAATTCCCTTTCCCTAGCTTAGGAATAGGAGCTGGCTAAAAGAAGCTTGTTAGTTAGCTTTATCGTCCAAGATAATGAGCCCGAACATCTGTTATAATTTTGTGTTAAACTTATCCAACTTTTTATAGAAACATTTTTATTCTTAAGTAATATTAATGTTTAAAAATGTTCGTTACCCTCTGTCAAAATTTCACCATCATTGTGTTGCTTTTATTATTTTAATTAAAAAGGTATTTGGTACAAACAATGATTTTCTTTTACAAAACACGCAAAAACGACTTGGAAGAAGTAAAGAAGAAATAACTTCATGTAACTTTTTTTTTACATAATATGTAGGTAACTGATTTTCTGTTTTTTTTAGTATTTGTTAATTCTTTTATTCCGTTTTTATCTATTGAAAATGATAATTTTTCAACGTTTTAAAAATAAAGAAAAAGATTAAAGGTTTAAAAATAAATATACATATTATATTGTACAAATTTGCTCACCAACTCCATAGCCAAATATAATATCTTTAATATCGTCCCCATTTAAGTCGACCTTTCTCATGGGACTTTCACTGTTTATTCGTGGAAATGTACGACTCCATATTTTGTGCACACTTATCTGAGTGCATGGTACAAATTCTGTACCCATACTATCACCATACAAAGCTGGGGATGGAAAACTGAAGTTTGGTTCTTTTTTCAGCCATATTTTGATTTTTTGCAAGGGAATTGGAAACATTGTCAGAACTAATGCGGCCAACATTATAAATCCAATTAATATAGTTAAAGCTGCTAAACCATAACAAAAGGGTTCACAGCATTTCCAGCATCTTCGATGTTTTTTCATTATAGGCGGGAGTGAACTGTGGGCTTTGCCACCATTTTTTCGACGAGGTGCCATTAATGGTCGTTTAAGACCTTTCTCTTCACTAATCTGCAAAAGACAAAAAAAAAAAGAAATTCATTCCAGATTTGTGTAACTCACAAAATGGTTTTCTTCATAAAGTACCTTGGCCGTGCGAGCATCTTTTATAAAAACGTCGTCTTCAACTTCATCACTTATATCTTCTTCGATGCTATCACGAATAGCAATTCGATCTGACGGAACATATGGTCGCATTTTTATCATAGTGAATGTTTAATTTAGGAGCTTTTTCTCAAGAAATTTACTTAGGTAATTTAAATAATATTTTTTTTTACTAATTTTCGAATAAATAAATATTTTATTTTGTGCAATAAAACTATACAAATTTTCTCGAATGCATCCGAACTGAAAAACAAAACAATATGTCACTTTCTATTTCGAGGAATGGTATCCGAAAAGAAAAATCAATATTTAATTCATAACGATTTATTTTGAAGAATAAGAAGCATGCGCGAAAATAATACAGCGCACGTGGTATTTGTTTTGTTTATAACTTCTTGTTCGCTTAGATTAAGGGTAAGAAGTAAACTTGTTACGCTTCATTGTTTTTGTTTTGTATACATTGGAAAATATAACAATGGTTATGGTGGCCGGGAAATTCGTTTTCATTTAAATGTCATGAAATTCAATTTGAGCCATTTTTAGGATTTCAGTAAATAAATTTTCAAAAGTAATAATAATTTATAAATTATGTTTGTGTATTCTTAATATATGGAACCTTTAAAATTTTGTAACTCTAAACGAGAAACTCTGTTAACATTTTCAATTGAATTGTGATCTAAATATTCTGCAACTGGGGTTATAATATAAATTGATTTATTTCATCTCTATCGGTTGTTTGTCGATTAAATTGGCGCTAACGTCTTAATTAGTTACCAAAAACTTTTAATAAATTTAAATTCTCTATTCTGATATTGATTCTACAATATTTTTATTATAAATCCGAAATTAAATAAATTTATCGATGAATATTTTATTTATAAAAAAAATTGATTTTAAGTAAATATTGTAATTGTATTGAAATAAATAGTAACCTGAAGATCTACTGTGTCCCGATCTAGATCTTCTTTGCTTGGAGATTATTCGTTCTACGGCTCTTTCTCCTATTTGTTCCTTTTAGAAACTTACATAAGTATTTGGTGTACTTTCAGAGAGGGTTGTTTGTTTCTATAAGCTTTCAGTGCTCTAACTGGTAAGGGGATTCTTTTTACTTGCGATATATATGTAGGTACTATATGACAAGTTATGCATTCGAAAAAAAATCGAACTCGAGATTTTGATTAAGGTTGAAATAACGATGATAGCGAAGTCGAAAAAAGTGGGTC
This sequence comes from Epistrophe eligans, assembly GCA_951394125.1. Lineage (NCBI taxonomy): Eukaryota > Metazoa > Arthropoda > Insecta > Diptera > Syrphidae > Epistrophe > Epistrophe eligans. The sequence goes on along the minus strand of OX596028.1, from coordinate 85,784,188 downwards.
TCTCAATTCTGTCTGTCTGTGTGCCTGTCTGCCTGTCTGCCTGTCTGCCTGTCTGCCTGTCTGCCTGTCTGCCTGTCTGCCTGTCTGCCTGTCTGCCTGTCTGCCTGTCTGCCTGCCTTTAAACTTGGTACCTACCGTTTTTTGGGCATTCCCCCCACACGTTTTTTTCATTTTTTTTAAGACCAAAAATATCGGTAACTGGTACAAATTTGTTTACCAAATTATGAAAATCTTATTTTTCTCAAAAACGTGCCCACAACTATAAAAAAAAATCAGTAAATTTATTTACAAAAATGCTACCATTTTATAAAAAAAATTCGCAAAAATGCTTTTAAATGGTACCTCCCATAGAACCATTTTTTTTTTATTTTCTCAAAGTGTTGTCTGCGTCGTCAAAAACGGTTGAACTGATATCAATTTTCTTATAGAGAATGTTTACAATAATTTTAAAAATACTGTGTACCAAAATTTTGCATTTTTTTTTTTGGGGGTTTTTTAAAAAGGATTCAAACATTTTTTTTTGAGAACTTAATAAATCGAAAACGACTTGGGCGATTTTTGTTAAACTTAGCACCCAGCAGTTTTTTTGACATTATCTAGCAGATTTTAAATAAAATTTTTTCTTATAACCAAAAATAACGGTACCTCTCATACAAATGATTAAAAACCGGTATTGAAATTCTTATTTTTTCGCAAAAACGACTCCTACGATTTTGATTAAAATTTTTGTGTGAACTAATATCAGAACGATCTACCATATTATTGGGAAAAAAATTATCTATTAACAAATGGTACCTCTCATAGAACCTTTTTTTTCGACTATATCATTATCTGTTGAACTAATTTAATGAAATTGTTTACACAAAAGCTACTTATATTTTTAAGTAATATTGCATTTCAAAATTCTTAAAAAATTAAATTTTGAATTTCAAAAATGGGTAGATGATTTTTTTTAAAAGTTAATTTTTAAACTTTGCGTAAATAAGTACTAAAAATTGGCGCACCAATTTTCTTTCTTAAAAATATATTAAAAAATTGTATACACATACAAAATTATTTTTTTAAAAAAACCGCTCCAATAACGATTTTAAAAATTTTGTTCCCATAAATTGAGATTTGTGTAAGAAATCACTTGGTGTACATTGCGTTGGTGTGAAATCAATTTCAGATATTTTTTTAACCATTTTATTTCTAATTTTATCGATTTTTTTAACATTTTTTCAATCTAAACTGTAAATTCCATGCATATGTGCAAAGTGATCGCACATAAGAGCAAGTTTGTGTGACACATTTTATTTTTATATGAACTTTGATAGACTTTTGTGTTGTTTTGGGCAGAAAGTCACACAATTTCAAAGTTAAGGAACACACCTAATATTTTCCAAAATTGCTTAAAATATTTTATATGGCAATTACAGTTAATTATTTTTGTTTCCTAAAAAAAGGAGATAAACTCGTCGAAGAGTACCAAATTTAAAGAAAATCGACCTATCCATGTAGACTGTAGACGAACTTACAGATATACAAAAGGACAGAATAGCGCATTTTTTGTCTTCCCTATTAAAATAATAGAGTTCTATTTTGTTAATGAATGTAAAACTTCCCACTATATGGTATACTACATATGTAATAGCTATATCGTAAGTAAAAATAAAAACAACTTTATCTTAAACAATTTTATGGACATTATTAAGCCAATAGCTTACTTCAGAGCAAAACTACTGTATTGCTGTGAACCATAAGACAAAAATGTGATACTCAATGATATTTTGTATTTTATAATTAAAAGTTAGTATGTATTTTAAAAATATATAACAAATAAAAGTATAAAAAGTGCATCGCAGTAAATATTCCAGTTTTTGATTATGTATTTACCAATGAGAATAACATATTTACATACATATTAAATATTTTGTCCATACATATGTATGTATTTAACTCTAAAGCCAAAGTAATATTTTTTTTATTTTTTATGCTACATTTTAGACGATTCTCTACAAAATTGTTCTTTAATAAAACCTACCCTCTACACTACATCATGCTATCGCTTCAATCTTTCTTCTATGCAAATCCTGGCAGTGCTTGTATAGACACTTTGACTCTTGAGTCTTAATACAGAATATCACAAGAGAGAAAAAGAATGAATGAAAATCATCTCTCTAAAGACAAACGATTGAAAATTAAAGTCCTTGAGAAAAATCTCATGAACTGCTGGCTGTGTTAGTTGGCATAGTTAAAGTGCCTAGTTTAATACAAGGAATATAATTTATGCTAAGAGATATGTCAATTTTTTTGTGTATGTATAATTTTAGACGTGGAATTTTTAGGAGCGTTATTAACACAGACTATTATGCTATTAGATTTAATATATATATTTTTTTCAATATAAATAATGTACATACATACATTGTACATAGTATACATCTGAATTAATAATAGGATAACCAAAATCCATTTACAATAGAATTATCGTTGTATAAAAAAATTTCAAAAATAGAAAGTAAAAATTACTAAAAATAAAAGGGAATGCCTTTACTATGGAGCCTTAGCCAAGAGTGAACACGATCGAGTTTGGTATAAATAAAAGGTCTATGAGTTATATGAGTGAAATATTTTTAAAATCGTTCATGAGAAAATCGAGATATTTGAGCTTAAAGTTGCCGATTACAAAATTAAGATTTTAGCTTATTTTCCCAAATAACTGTTCATAACGTGCGAAATAAATCGCATCACGTATAAAAATTATATTAGAAAAGTTTTAGATATTTGTAAACGATGAATGAAATATTTCTGAAATTTTTCCTCTTTGCTTTTAAAGATATGGACAAAAATGAGATGGAATAAATTTGTAGTGAATTTTTAAAAGTTGATATCACTATTTTTCCTTTTTTTATAATTGAAGTTCACTCAAACGCTTATATCTTTACACTTTAAATGTTATGTTCTAACAGAGTGTGAGCGTTAAGAAACGAAGACGGAGAATTGATTTGTTTTAAATAACTTCCATTATTACGGCGGCGTATTTGTTCAATTATTTCGCTAGTGGTTTAAAAAAAGAAAAGGAAAAATATTAATGATAATTAAAAGACGTTTTAAAGTTGGCTTCTTTAAATCAAAAACAAAAATCTCTACAAAATTTATATATTACTTTTCAATTCTGGATTCTATCTGGTAAGGTAAGATGTGCCAAACCAAATTGTCCTATAAATCATTGCCAGATCAGAAGGTGGAAATGTTCTTACATCTTCTAAGGAAACCTTAAAATGTTTCTGCAAGAATCGAAATCTTTTCAATTTCCCCAATAAATAGTACAATTAAAAATAGTGGTCCAAAAATTACACAGGAAATAATTTTGATAGAAAACTTGGATTTTTAATTTAAAATTGTAATTTTGTTATTGATCATAAAGTGTATAGTTTTGCCATATAGTCCATATAGAATTAGTCGAAAAAACGGCACAGGACTTACCAAAGTCATCAAAACAAACAAGTCCACCACCACTGTTACAAAATGTCAACACTACCCTTTCAACTTTGTGGCAAAAATGCAAAACAAAAATCATTCACGCCACATTAAAATAAAAAGAAACCTCATACAGAAAATTATTCCCCTTCATGAAATAAAATTAAATAAAAAACATATATCTTAATTTCAAGTCAAAATATATTACGTGACAATGATCGCCATTTTTGTTCATACCAAAATTGTTTTATTCGATGAATCAGATAATTTGACGTTTCGACACAAACTATCGATAGCAACATGATAATTAGCGGACTTGTTCCGATGCCATTTTTTCGTTCAATTCTTTATGGACTTGCAAAAAAATACGAGCCTTGTCTATAGTTATGTTTATGGAACAGAATACCGAGTAAATGGGTTCCAAGGCTTTGCTGGCACATGTGCACAAATTCAGGGCATAAGTTGTCTTGATCATAAACTTTAGACTTCAAAAAAAACTTAAAGAAAGAAGTTAAATCGGATAACAGTAATTAGGACGGTTCTGGGCGGCCAAAATCACCAAAATGGGAAATTAATCAAGCATAGGAAATATATGGCATGCGACATCGTCTTCAGTTGCAATTAAGGCAATAAAAAATCTGAAAATCGTGTTGCTATAGCGAGCAGTATTGAGTGTCATTGCCTTATCAGACAAATTTTCGAAAAGGAATGATTCGATAATGCCTCCAGTTCAAAATCCGCATCAAACAATGATATTGTTCATGAAAATATTTCCTAACAATTTCGAGTGGATTTTCTTAACTCCCATTGCGACAGTTTTGAATAATTAAAAAATCTATCAAGATGAAAATGAAACTCATCGCAGAAAAAGATTTTGTTCGGAAAATATTTTAAAATTATTTATATCCCATTTAACGATGCTGTTTAGAGTTTAATGAGCTCTACTGTTACAGTTCCACATTGGAAAAACAGAAAATTAAATCTTGAAGTGAGTATGAGAAGCTAAAGGTCATCGCCAAAATGAATTTCATAATAATCGTCTATAATCACAATCTCGGTATGCGAAACAATAATGTATGACTTTTTATAAACTCTTATTCTACAACTTTTCATTTTGTATTAACATTTAAGAAGTATGCAATGTTTTTTTGTTTCTAAAACTTTGGAATAGTTGGACTAAGCTTAATAACATCAAGTTTCTGCAGGCAGTATTTGACGCTGTGTTTTAAAACATAAGTCAATTCATCATTCATTCTTTTAAATATAACTTACGTAATATAGAAATATACATACATAGATGCCCTTCTTCCATTAATAGCAATAGATTCAGAACTGAAAATCTGAAAAAGGGGGCTCTTAGTCTATCTCTAAAAAAATAAAAAAAAATAAAAACTACACTTAAAGTCTACCTTGGTCTATACAAATCCTTTCAAAACAACTTTTCAATTATGTATTTCAATTTCCATCGCAGCACGACGAACTTTTAACATTAAATTAAAAAATTATATTCACTAAAAAATGAAAGAATCAAAAGCATTTGATTCACTATCAATAGAATCAAAAGATGAGGTTAAGTGATACTTCTATACAAACTAAAGAGAGAAACGATAAAATGATGACGGCGATGATGAAGATAAGTATCTTGAGGAAAGTGTAAACTTTTCAATAGGCGTTGTACTGTGGTTGTTTTATTTCTTATAACTACCCCATCCCAACCTAACCTAACCTAACCTAACCTTACTACTAAAAAATTCAAGGTCCTACGAAAAAATGCAGCATTTGTATGAAACTTATAGTGTATGTTACATGTGTGTATGAATGTTTTTTTTTGTATTTGTATTTGCTTAAGCCTGGCGCAAGGATGAAAGACGCGGTTGCATTATATTACAAGTGGTTGTTGAAAAAATGTAATTTTTTTGTTTAAATATTTTTGTCTTTGTTTTTTATCTAGTTGAAGGCGTAGGCTGCGGTTGTTTGTTGGTTTATTTTTTGTTTTCTTTTAAATAAACAGGATGTTACTCTATGTAATTTACTTAAACTAGTTATGAAAGGTGAAAAGACTTGAATGACGCAGATGTACCTGGAGTATAAGAAGGTTGCAAAGCATAAAAGTATTCGAGCGAGCAAGTGCGTTGAGGGAAATGTTTAGAATTTCTATGATAAGTTTATTGAGCTGGCTTCTAGAAATAGAAAACATCCATCAGAGTCAGGGTTAAATATGAAAAGATACAATCTAAATAAATCATATATATATTTAACACTCATTGAGCTTTACAAATATTTAATAAGCATAAGTCATTAGGCTTGGATTTGAATTTGGACATGAACTCAAAGGTCGGGAATATATGGATCCTGCTTGTGTTAAATATTTTTTAAGCTCTGTGCACCATTTATAATGTTGCATCTTATATATATATCAATATCGATTATATGAAGAGAAGCTCAAAAAGATTCATTTCTGAAAAAAAATCGGTGGTGAAGCGATGGTAAATTCTGGGTGATCCACAGCTCGACTTGTGCTGGAGTAAAATATAAATTTACATGTAAGAAATAGCTTCACATCTATTACTACGCCACTAACATAGCATCAAAAACTCTATAGCACACAGCACATAGCTCCACAGCTATATCACTGCAACATTGACATCTCCACATTTTGAATTTAATTCCACAACATTTCACTATTGACAACTTAGCAGCATTACAATACCAATAGCTCCATTTGTGCTGGAATCGGCTAAAATAACACTACACTCTAATAATTATTTAACTTGACATTACGATGGTAGCGAAGTCGAAAAAAGTATGTCTGGCAATTCTGCCCTTTCAGCTGCAACCTAAAGGAGTAGGTCGATTTTTTTAAAACTTGGTTCCTAGCATTTTTAGGACCAAAAATTATTACAAAAAAACTCTGTTTTAAAATACTTTTGCTGAAATAAATAAATACAAATACAAAAATAACTGTACCTGCCTACAATCCTTTTAGCAAATAATAATGAAAATTTAATTTTAACATTAGAAATGTTTAAACGGAGGCATACAATATAAAAAAATCAAAAAAATATGAAACGCCTAGTAGACAAAGGGGGCGAAACGTGAGGGGAATAAACAAACTAAACAAAATAAACAAAATAAACAAAATTATTTCGTTCATGCTTTGTTGTTACTAGTTTGAGGAAACAGAAAACGAAGAAGATGATAAAACGGACAGAAAAAAAGGAAAAATGTTCGTAGGAAAAAAATGGGTATGTTTTTGATGATGATTTTTGCGAAATCCGAAAAATATCCGATTTGCGTTTACTTAAATGCTTATATCTTTCGATCCAATTATCCGATTTTCATTATTAAGGTATATAATTAAAGGAAAAATGACTGGCGTGTTAGAGCCAAAAATTTTCAAAATCATTCAAAATTTTATACTAAAAACATGAAAATAAATATCGGACAAATAATTTAATTCAACGAGGAAGTTGATTAAAAAAAAAGCATTAAAATACTTTCAACCACCAATTGGCGAGAGGAATATAGTATTCTAAAGCCGGCGGCGGCGGAGTTTGTGCAATAAAAAACCACAATCGTGGCAAATTTGCTTCGCGTCGGAAAAAAAATGCTAAATGTTCATATGTACCTACCTAAATTTGTAGTCGGTATAATAATTGTAAAGATACATTGTGTTTGGTTTGGCTTGCTTATAACTTCGGTTCTAATAATCCGTTCATTAAGGTCTTAAAATTTAGCTAGAATATCGGACTACATTTTTTGTATTATATCATTGCACAGTCACATAAAACTATATATGAAAAACCCTATTAAATTGCGTATTTAATAGAAACAAAAATTTAATACAAAACAATAATTTTTTAAACCACATGTATTTGACCCTTTTTAGGAAAGTTATGATGTTGGTACCTATGTTTAGAAAAGTTGCTCAACATTTAAATTTGACATTCAATGTACATACATAAATACATAAAGCTTTTTTCATTTCTAATGTTCCTCAACTATGCTGGAATGGCAAATCGGGTAAATTTTTCTTAAAAACGTGCACCCAACTTTAAAAAAAATCAGTAATTTTTTTGTACAAAAAGACTAACCATTTATAAAAACAAAAAAATTTATTTATAAACTCTGCATTAATAAGTACTTAAGAATGGGGTACCAATTTTTTTAAAATCTTTTCACAATACATATTCACGCACATTATAAAAAAAGTTATAAAGGGTCTTCCAATAGGGATGGGTTGATTTTGACAGCTCGTGGTGGCCATATTGTTTCTTTTACTTTCTGTCAAAATATCGTCTTTTAATCAGTTACTAAAGACAAATTATCATGGTAAGTTACAGCTGAAACCAAACGACCATACGCAGCGTCGTGTGTTCGCTAATTGGGTTTTGGTGCAGTTGGAAGTTGATCCCAATTTTGGTCGAAAAACATCTTTAGCGATGAGGCCCATTTTTGGCTGAATGGGTACGTGAATAAGCAAAATTGCCGAATTTGGGATGATACCAATCTACGCGAGATCCACAAGGTGCCAATGCCCCCAAATAAAGTTACTGTTTGGTGTGGATTTTGGGCTGGAGGCGTCATCGGTCCGCACTTCTTCGAAAATGATGCTGGCCATCACCGTCAACGGCGATCGGTATAGGTCGATGATCACCAACTTCTTGTGACCTGAATTGGATGATATGGTTTCAACAGGATTGCGCTACGTGCCACACAGCTCAAGACACAATCGATATTCTGCACGAGCGGTTTCATGGCATGGTTATCTCGCGCCGAGACGACGTGAATTGGCCACGAAGATCGTGTGATTTGACCCCTTTGGACTTTTTCTTGTGGGGCTTTCTTAAGTCGCAGGTCTATTCGAATAAGCCGCAAACCTCCGCGGCCCTCAAAGACAACATAATCCATGCCATCGGTCAAGTTCAGCCTGATGTATGCGCCAAAGTCATCGAAAACTGGACCTTTCGAATCCGCGCCACCCAGCGAAGCCGCGGCGGCCATTTGAATGATGTTATCTATATTGATAGGGCATTAAGATAAAACCTTTTGATATCTCATATACAACTTGTTTTATTCAATTTTAAAATCGACCCGCCCTTAATGGAAAACCCTTTATATTTACCTTTAAGTCATAACAAAATTTTTCCATTACCCAATAGTTTCATCCGAAGACCAGAAGAAAATTTCCATACATCGTAATATTCAACTTTTACACTATATTATAATAGAAAAAAATGCATCATCAGATTATAATTATTTACATATAAAGTCACAAGATCACCACATTGAAAGTCAATTTATATATTGTTTGGCCCTGTAAAAGCCGACAAGGTCACATTGTGTGTATATGTATAAGTATTCTACATTTTTAAGCAGGTAGGAAGGTCCTTCGCGGCTATACAACAATGGAAATCTAAAATAAGAGCTTGCGCTATGAGGTTGTCATTCTACTCGAAATGTAATCGATGCTTGATAAGAACTCGATAATATAATATTATGCATCCTTTACGTTGCAAAAATTGCAACTAATAGTTGTTCCCCTAAGAATTAATAATAATAAAATAAAAAAAAAAAGATCGACGATGCCGTTCTTGGATCTAATTTTAAAGATTCTTTTCCTATGTTTAACAAGGACCACTCTAAGTTCCAATCAATAGTGCTGAGAATAGTTAAACAAGGTGCTCCTTGTGATGCGCTTATATATATGAGCTACATAATATGGTGTTTCCCCAGAGATAATAAACTCGTCATCACATCGTTAGTTATATTTTTCCCAATTGCCCATACATCTATACACAGACAGATTATATCTACATATACATATGTATATATACTGCTTTATATTCTGCTGCAAAATGTGTAACTTTTGTGTTCTAGTCCAAGTCCTTTGCTCAAGTACCAATAATAAGGAGGTTAGTTTGAAAAGAAATGTCAGGGTACCTATCTATAGACTGCAATGTCATGTGTATATTATGTGGTACAATTAGGACACAATAGTACGATGGGAATGCGCTAAAAATGTTAAAATAGCTTTTAAGATACTTATTAATACAGCTTTTATCAAAAGATAAAGTAACAGACATTAAGATTTTGTTTTTTTTACTGTTGCTATAATTTTTGTTTTTTAAAATCTGAACAACAATTTTTTGTCCATGCAGTTCGTCTGTTCTTTACCGCTTCAGATGCACATGACACAAAAACAAAGATATTTTTCAGTAAATTTTCTCAATTAAATTTTATCCTTAGATTGAATGGAACTTTGTAAATTTATCTTTTAAAGTTGCAATTAATTTATATTTAATTTATAAAGTATAACATTAAATCAGAATCAGGACTAACTAATAAGTTATTGTATCTTACTATTACTTATTAATCAAAAATACAGTACAAGTATTTCCTAATGCATATAGAGTTATTTTGTTTGCCTCCTGGATCAACTTTTGAATGAATTTTTATTCTAAAATCCTGTATTTATATATTCCATAGGACATACCAATGCAATGCATCTAAAATCATTTCTAAACTGTTTGGTTCATTTATGGCATAGAATGGCATTGAAAGTGTTACCGTTTTTTTTTAATTTTTTTTTTCCATTTTAAGTCAATTTTTTAGAAAATTGCCCCTCCCTGCTAAACGAAGTGGAATAGATCGCCCTTTCAACACAATTTGTTTCTTGTCTTGACTTAACCTACATGCTCCAACTATTTGTTAAACCTTATGCGAATCACCCTGTATAGTTTATATAGGTATGTATTTATTTGAAAACAAAAACAAATATACGTCACAGTGACCCTTATATGGGTGCAGTGAAATAAGAAATGCGGATTGTATTTAAAAATAAAAGAATATAATACCTGCGGGCTGTTTTTCTTTTCGGAGTGGCAATAAGACCGGACCCACCACAAAAAAGGAACCCAGAAAGGGAGTTAAAATCCTTCGAACGCGTACTTTTTATCCAGAAAAATGTTGAGAAAGTCCGAAATCGTTTTTGGTTTTTAGTGAATGCGTTTTATTTCCTTCTTTATTTATTTTCTTTCTTCGAATTGAAAGAAAAAGGAATTAACACCCACAGTTTTTGTTTCCATTTCAAAAAGGAAAAAAAGGATGCGGTGTTATTTTCTTTTATTTTGGGTAATAAAATAAGGCCCACGGGCTTTAATTTTTCATTGTCTTTACTTGGACGGATTAGAATAAATCTATATTTTGCAATCATTAATGACTACGGGTCATATATAGGCCAAGAGTCAACAGCAACCTTAATGTTCTTGATTTTTATTTCTAGATGATCTCCAAAAAACATGTTATAACGCTCATTTTAACATCACTCACTTAATTAACTTATATCATGAGTCATATTAATCGAATTGTGTTTGTCAAAGATGTTAAATGAATGAATACATTTTTCTCATACTTTTGTATTCCATATTACGAGACGTACTCATTCTTGGCTATACTCCAAAAATATACCAACGGCTCTTAGATAAGGTAGTAACTATCAACATCTGTCGCTTGCAATTATTTTTTTGTTCATCAAGAATACAGTCTGTCGATTCTTATTTGTCTATAATTGCCCAGTTTCTCAGTTTCTTAAGTGAATTGAGTCATAAAAATGAGATCTCAAAGTTTTTGCTCTTTCAAAAAGTGAGCAAAGCAAGTTAAATATTTTTTTCGCAAAATTTGTACAGCAATGGTGAGGAATTTTGCTAAGGAATCCTGTTTATGGACTAAGGTTGCTGAGATCTCAGAGATGTCGCTTTCCTAATTTTTTTATATTCAGGGGTCACTTAGGCGTATACTTAATTTTGGCACATTGTATCAACCGATTAGTGCAATCATTAACAAAAAGCTTATTCTTCTCGAAAGTGGTCTCAACAATTTTGAAACTAATTTGTTGAATTGTATGTATTGTAGTACAGTAGTACAAAATTCAATATTTAAAATTACTGCATTTTTACTTGAATTTTTATTTGAGATCGGTCTTAAAAGTTTTTTTGGTTACATATACACACAGAGAAATTTACGCAATAAAATTTACAAAACCGTGCAGTAAATTTTACAAAAGGCACTTGTAGTGAAATTTACAACAAAAATTATGAAAACGTAGTACTCGTAATAAAATTCACAACAAAAACTCCGAGAATGTAGCGCTAGTAGTAAAATTTACTGTGATTTTAAAGAAATTTGCAGCGAAAATCATTGCAATTGTAATGAAATTTACTACACTGATAGTACTACAAATGCAGTCTAATTTACTTCAAAAAAAGTAGAATTTACTATCAATGTAATAAAATTTACTATAATGATTTTGTAAAATTCACTACAAATTCAGTATATCATGTACCCGCCGTTTTTGCAAACACTTTTATTGTATTTACTACAAATACAGTGAAATTAACTGCACATACAATAAAATTCACTACTTTGCTGTGGTGAAATTTACTAAGTGATTTTGTAAAATTTATTGCTATTGTATTTAGTACAAGTACAGTTAAATTCACTACACATGCAATCAAATTCACTACTATAGCGCAGTCAAATTAACTACAAGCTTTTGTAAAATTCATTACTATTGTGTTTAGTACAAAAACAGTGAAATTCACTACACATACAATTTAATTTACTACAAGTGTGATAAATTTTACTACCTGATTTTGTAAAATTTACTACTATTATATTTAGTACAAATACAGTGAAATTTACTACACATACAATATAATTCGCTTCCTTGGTGTGGTGAAATTTACTTTCTGATTTTGTAAAATTTATTATGAATGCAGTATCTCTTTTCCCCCCCTTTTTTGAAAACACTTTTATTGTATCTACTACGAATACAGTGAAATTCACTACACATACAATAAAAATCACTACTAAAGCGTAGTCAAATTTACTACGTGATTTTGTAAAATTTATTACAAATGCAGTTTCTCCCTGCCCGCCTTTTTTAAAAACACTTTTATTGTATTTACTACGAATACAATGAAATTCACTGCACATACAATAAAATTCACTACTTTGTTGTGGTGAAATTTACTACGTGATTTTGTAAAATTTATTACAGATGCAGTATCTCCTTGCCCGCCCTTTTTGAAAATACTTTTATTCTATTTACTACGAATACAGTGAAATTCACTACACATACAATAAAATTCACTACTAAAGCGTAGTCAAATTTACTACGTGATTTTGTAAAATTTATTACTAATGCAGTATCTCCTTGCCCGCCCTTTTTAAAAATACTTTTATTCTATTTACTACGAATACAGTGAAATTCACTACACATACAATAAAATTCACTACTAAAACGTAGTCAAATTTACTACGTGATTTTGTAAAATTTATTACAGATGCAGTATCTCCTTGCCCGCCCTTTTTGAAAATACTTTTATTCTATTTACTACGAATACAGTGAAATTCACTACACATACAATAAAATTCACTACTAAAGCGTAGTCAAATTTACTACGTGATTTTGTAAAATTTATTACTAATGCAGTATCTCCTTGCCCGCCCTTTTTAAAAATACTTTTATTCTATTTACTACGAATACAGTGAAATTCACTACACATACAATAAAATTCACTACTAAAACGTAGTCAAATTTACTACGTGATTTTGTAAAATTTATTACAGATGCAGTATCTCCTTGCCCGCCCTTTTTGAAAATACTTTTATTCTATTTACTACGAATACAGTGAAATTCACTACACATACAATAAAATTCACTACTAAAGCGTAGTCAAATTTACTACGTGATTTTGTAAAATTTATTACAGATGCAGTATCTCCTTGCCCGCCCTTTTTGAAAATACTTTTATTCTATTTACTACGAATACAGTGAAATTCACTACACATACAATAAAATTCACTACTAAAGCGTAGTCAAATTTACTACGTGATTTTGTAAAATTTATTACAGATGCAGTATCTCCTTGCCCGCCCTTTTTGAAAATACTTTTATTCTATTTACTACGAATACAGTGAAATTCACTACACATACAATAAAATTCACTACTAAAGCGTAGTCAAATTTACTACGTGATTTTGTAAAATTTATTACAGATGCAGTATCTCCTTGCCCGCCTTTTTGAAAACACTTTTATTGTATTTACTACGAATACAGTGAAATTCACTACACATACAATAAAATTCACTACTAAAGCGTAGTCAAATTTACTACGTGATTTTGTAAAATTTATTACAGATGCAGTATCTCCTTGCCCGCCCTTTTTGAAAATACTTTTATTCTATTTACTACGAATACAGTGAAATTCACTACACATACAATAAAATTCACTACTAAAGCGTAGTCAAATTTACTACGTGATTTTGTAAAATTTATTACAGATGCAGTATCTCCTTGCCCGCCTTTTTGAAAACACTTTTATTGTATTTACTACGAATACAGTGAAATTCACTGCACATACAATAAAATTTACCATTAGTGTGGTAAAATATACTACGTGGTTTTGTAAAATTTATTACGAATGCAATATATCATTCGCCCATTTTTTTTTTGCAAATACTCTTGTGGCAATTACTACAAATGGAGTGGATTTCACTATACGAATAATAAAATTTACTACACATACAGTGAATTTTACTATCTGTATAGCGAATTTTATGAAAATAACAAAAAATAATAGTGCTCAAAATGAGGTCCAGAGAGGTCGTTTTTGTAAGTTTCGAGGGTATCATATCATTATTAGTATTAATGATCTCCCAAACCAGAGACGCAAGACATTTGGAACGACCGACGCAAAATATATTTACCGACCGATATAGCAACACTAACACGAGTGGTTAAGCGTTTAAAATATATTGACGGCAGAAAGTTTCGTCATCGTTCCCAATGTTTCGCATTTGTTTGGTAGAACCATAACTAAGGTTTTTCTTGGCGTTTTCGAAAAAAAAACAATCAGAAACAACATCAAATAATTTCAGAAACATAAAATACAAATTACTTAAAGATCAAATATTTCGCGGGTTAGTTAAATGGTTGATATTCAAACCAGATTGTAATTAAACCCATTATAATCGGGAACAAAGACGTATTTCGAACGGCAAATTGTTAAGAACAAAAAAAATAAAAATTTACATTTATTCCTAAATTTTAACTTAAATACCAAAAATGTCATTACTGTGGCGTGTCCCAAAATGTACTTTCCCTCATAAAAAGCAAAATGTTAATATTTTGAAATACTAACCCACCCGGAAAAGTCAAATTTTAATCTCGGATGAAATTTAATCGAAACACATTGTCTAAGACCTTGACATTGTCTATTATATATTTTTTGACTCTTAATTTGGGATTTGTACATTTTTGTGATTTTAATTTGTATCTAGTGTTGTGCCGTAACTTATTTCAAAACTAAGTTCTTTTAAATATGTATTTAATTTGTGGATACTAAGTGGGGTTTTATAATAATAACAATACAAATTGAATATATCTCATATTTTCATTCTTCCATTGAACTCTTCATTTTCTTTGCTTTTTTTGGCAATTAATATAATTTCAACAAAAATTAATGAACATATTTTTGTATAAAGAAAATGAAAAGCTTGTGCAATCATTAACGCGTGAAAATTATCTCCTTCAATATTAATTCAATTTGCATGTAGTCTTGTGGCAATTACTACAAATGCAGTGAAATTTACCATAGATATAATGAAATTTACCAATAGTACGGTAAAATTTACTACGTGATTTTATAAAATTCATTACGAATGGAGTATTTTATTTACCCGCCTTTTTTGAAAACACTTTTATTAAATTTACTACAAATACAGTGAAATTTACTACACATACAATAAAATTCACTGTAAGTGTGGTGAAATTTACTACCTGATTTTGTAAAATTAATTACGAATGAACTATATCATTTACCCGCCTTTTTTGCAAATATACTCTTGTGGCTACTACCCATGCCTTGTAATTTGCCTTTTACAGTTTTACGCTTTTGTTTTTAAACTTTTGTTTTAAAAATTTATTTAATTTTTGTGTACATCTGGTTATAATAATAACAACTATAATAATCATGATATAAGAATAGAATATATCTCATATATTTATTCTTCCACAGAAATTTTCGTTATGTTATTATAGAATTTTTGACAATTTATATAATTTCAAACAATTAAATATAAACTTAATAAAAATTCTCAAAAAATGGTAGTTTATATATTTTTTCTAACAAACGTAAAATTCTTTTAATTTTCTTTTCTTCTAAAAGTCACAATGACGTTTGGTTAAGTTTTTTAAAAAAATTGATTAATTTTCCGCAGCGAAATCCTTGAGGTTTTTTAACTACCTATAAATTGTGTAAATCATTTCTCATAAAAAATTTGACAGTTCATTAACCAAGTAGTAAACTTAAACAAATTTTAAACTTATCTTGTGTTTTACATCAGTGTATGAAAAGTTTTAGGTTTACTTCACCCATTAAAAAATATATCCTCTAAAATTTGCTTGTTAGTCCTATTTGTTGACAGTCAGGCATATTTATTAGATTTTTGACTAGTTAGACAGTGTCTTGACAGTCCGAAATATTTGGAATAAAATGTTACATTAAACAACCGAGTCTAAGTAAGATAACGTTTAAAACATCAACTAAAAATGTTTATCTATAACTTGGATGGTTGTTCAATGTACTACTACGTTCATAAATAAGATCGAATGTTTCTTTACCAATGAGGTAGATAGTCTCATAATTTTGTGTTCCTTAGTTCAGGATTTGTTATGCCATACTTGAAGTTTAAGTGAACCATCATACACACATGTGAACACTGGTTAACTGTTTTTATGCCACAACATGTTATTTCACCTCACGGAAAATTTTTAGCAAGAGATGTTATTTTCTTGGCATGGACACAATTGTCGTTTTAATAGTACCTTATTGTAAATAAATTGTAAAGAAATAAATATCATTTGCAAAAAAAATCTCTTTATTATCACTCCAATATACTACCAATGAGTAGCTACTGCGAAGTGTATAAGCAGCTTTATGAGACGACAGCACTGGCAACCATACCAAACACTAAATTCAAAATGGAGTTCTATTTCATTCGTTTCAGATTTCGGCGTGGCGCGGTGCGTTTAGTTTTAAACAGTTTAACTCGGCATCGGTATTTATCAAAAAAGTGAAAAAAGAAAAATCATTAAAACTAATAAATTCAGTGAATAAAGGTATGTATGTGAAATTGTGATAGTGTTTATTACATTGTCTAGAGCTTCTAGAAAAATGATAAAAAAATGTGTAATGAGAAAAAGCACTCTTAAAATACATATATAGGTTCGTACATATACGCGAGTTCCAAAAGAAAATTTTTTTTAATGGTGATTCTTTTTTATCAAGTTTTGATGCTTGCGTTTGAAGCATCAATTGCTGATTCCAAAAAGGTATCAACCATCTCTGTACGGCTTACGGTTGGTCAGATATACTCCAAAACGTTTTTGATTATTCTTCATGATGGCAGAAATTAGGAAAATTGTAAAAGGTTTTGGAGTGTATTTGGCCAACGGTAAATCGTACCTTTTTGGAATCAGCACTTGATGCTGTTAAAATAAACATTAAAATCTTTTACTTAAAATATCTAATGAGAAAAAGCACTCTTAAAATACGCATACGGGTTCCTATATGCGAGTTCCAAAAGTAATTTTTTTTAATGGTGATTCTTTTTTAACATATTTTGATGCTCGCTTTTGAAGCATCAATTGCTGATTCCAAAAAGGTATCAACTAGCTCTGTACGGCTTACGGTTGGTCAGATACACTCCAAAACGTATTTGATTTTTCTTCATGATGGCAGAAGTTAAGAAAATTGAAAAAGGTTTTGGGATGTATCTGACCAACAGTAAGCCGTACAGCGATGGTTGATACCTTTTTGAAATCAGCACTTAATGCTGTTAAAATAAACATCAAAATCTTTTACTCAAAATATGTAATGAGAAAAAGCACTCTTAAAATACGCATACGGGTTCCTATATGCGAGTTCCAAAAGTAAATTTTTTTTAATGGTGATTCTTTTTTAACATATTTTGATGCTCGCTTTTGAAGCATCAATTGCTGATTCCAAAAAGGTATCAACTAGCTCTGTACGGCTTACGGTTGGTCAGATACACTCCAAAACGTATTTGATTTTTCTTCATGATGGCAGAAGTTAAGAAAATTGAAAAAGGTTTTGGGATGTATCTGACCAACGGTAAGCCGTACAGCGATGGTTGATACCTTTTTGAAATCAGCACTTAATGCTGTTAAAATAAACATCAAAATCTTTTACTCAAAATATGTAATGAGAAAAAGCACTCTTAAAATACGCATACGGGTTCCTATATGCGAGTTCCAAAAGTAAATTTTTTTTAATGGTGATTCTTTTTTAACATATTTTGATGCTCGCTTTTGAAGCATCAATTGCTGATTCCAAAAAGGTATCAACTAGCTCTGTACGGCTTACGGTTGGTCAGATACACTCCAAAACGTATTTGATTTTTCTTCATGATGGCAGAAGTTAAGAAAATTGAAAAAGGTTTTGGGATGTATCTGACCAACAGTAAGCCGTACAGCGATGGTTGATACCTTTTTGAAATCAGCACTTAATGCTGTTAAAATAAACATCAAAATCTTTTACTCAAAATATGTAATGAGAAAAAGCACTCTTAAAATACGCATACGGGTTCCTATATGCGAGTTCCAAAAGTAAATTTTTTTTAATGGTGATTCTTTTTTAACATATTTTGATGCTCGCTTTTGAAGCATCAATTGCTGATTCCAAAAAGGTATCAACTAGCTCTGTACGGCTTACGGTTGGTCAGATACACTCCAAAACGTATTTGATTTTTCTTCATGATGGCAGAAGTTAAGAAAATTGAAAAAGGTTTTGGGATGTATCTGACCAACGGTAAGCCGTACAGCGATGGTTGATACCTTTTTGAAATCAGCACTTAATGCTGTTAAAATAAACATCAAAATCTTTTACTCAAAATATGTAATGAGAAAAAGCACTCTTAAAATACGCATACGGGTTCCTATATGCGAGTTCCAAAAGTAAATTTTTTTTAATGGTGATTCTTTTTTAACATATTTTGATGCTCGCTTTTGAAGCATCAATTGCTGATTCCAAAAAGGTATCAACTAGCTCTGTACGGCTTACGGTTGGTCAGATACACTCCAAAACGTATTTGATTTTTCTTCATGATGGCAGAAGTTAAGAAAATTGAAAAAGGTTTTGGGATGTATCTGACCAACGGTAAGCCGTACAGCGATGGTTGATACCTTTTTGAAATCAGCACTTACTGCTGTTAAAATAAACATTAAAATCTTTTACCTTTTTGAAATCAGCCCTTAATGCTGTTAAAATAAGCATTAAAATCTTTTACTCAAAATATTTAATGAGAAAAACAAAAAGATATTTTCTATTGTCTTTAAGTAGATACGTACAATGTCTGACCCTGAACTTAAAGGAAGCCAACATTCAGAGGGTGATTTAATTGAAGAAGTTTTAGAAGACTCAAGTGAAGTTGATTTGGGTGAAACAAATGAAAACTTAGATTTCAATCAGCAAATATCAAGCAAACACTCAGTCGCTGTAGAATATGTTTTCTCATATAAGTTGCAAGATGAAGCAATTAGCGATATATTGAAGCGATGGGGACTTTCAGAGCTCTGTGAGTTGTTTAATGGTAAATCATTATTAGTTTAATTTTTCCCTCCAGATTGTTTAATATCAGTGTTTTAGAAAAAAAAATTGATTCAGATTGCTTGGAACACATAACAGTTTCTGACATAGACAATTTAATTCCTCTAGAAATGATGGGATTGCGGATCAAGTTTAAGGCAAGGTTAACTGAATGGAGATCTTTAAAGGTAAGATGTCTGTAAAAAGAGGAAGTTCGTTTTATAATACATAGGGCTCACGATGTTTAATAACTTTTTAGAGCTTACCCTTAACTTCAATATCCGAAAAACTTAGTGGGTGTTCAAGTAGTGCTGTATCTGTATCAAGCGACATTATGGAAGCATTTCCCAAAAATTTACGATCTGATTCCGAAAATAGTTTCAACCAAGAAGTACAACACATGGTGAGTCATAATACCATTGAAATACTGAAAATGGAGATCCTTATTTTATTTGTTAGTACATTTTTTAAACTTTTCACCACACACAAAATTTTGATTAATGTAAAAAGTTATCGATAACAGAATTCGACAGCTGCTGTCTTTATAAGTATACATACATATAAATCTATTACACGAACAAAAATAATTTCTTCCTCTGACTGTTAATTGAACGTTTAAATTATGATTTAAAATTCGGTCCTAAATTAACATTTTAATGATGTGCAACGTTTTGAAAATATATGTAGGTTTCCACTTAGTTCGAAATTTCAAATTATTATTGTCTTAATTTTACTCATCAAACTAGAACGTATGTGAAGATTTTAAAATAATTGAGATTTGAGGCTTACATTAAATAACTGTCATCAATTCACACAGTATAAGGCGTATGTTGTATAAATAGCGCGAACCCATTCACTTGGCGTTTTCACTGCGCAGCTCTCTTTAAATTTCTCAGCTCATCTATTTAATTTTGAAACAAAGATACTGACTTATAAAGATGTGAATCCTAGCAGCAATCTTAATTTGCCTACAAGCTACAACTGTCAGACTACGGATAATAAATGAGATAGTAGACATACTTAAAAACCTCCACACATAGACAGTAGGGATCCGCACAACCCCTTTTATATTGTTGTTGGATTTCGCATCTATTCATAGACATGAAATAAAATTATATTATGTTGGATTTTTTTATTATAAGCGAGTCAAAATTTATCAACTCTATAATAAAAAAAATTAAAACAAATAGTACCTACATGTCCTACATGCAATAGCATTTTAATTTAAAAGAAAAATAAAGTTGAGTTAGGCATTGTACAATTTAGGAAATAGGACCTTCAATCATTAAATTGCGCACAATTTTTGTTTTCTTCAATCCTTTCTCTGCGCAGGCGATTGTTGGCCAAGTGATTTGATTCAAGCTATATTATACATAATTCAATTAAAGTAAGTTACCTCAATCGCTCTACCTTAACAGAAGTAATCATCATCTTCGTTATTATTATACCATACATACATAACATACATATACTTGTTTATTGATGTATCAATGTTTTTTTTTTCAATAGAACGTTCAACAGATATTAAAATCAAACTCCAGAGGGAAATTGTTGCTATCCAAAAAAACGGCGTTCAATTCTTCAGACAGAAAAGATCTCATATATTTAATAGTAGACTTTGCTCTATTTAACGAGATTTTACTCGGAACAAAAGAAATAAACTCATTAACGGAACAAATCATCAAACTTTTTCCGTTTGAATCCAAGGTCTTATATTAAATACTAAGAAAAATAGTTAACTAACGAAAATTTCTTATAGACTTCTTATTACGTGCCTAGTGGAAGTGGTGGTAGAGCTAGAGGTCAACTGTATTCAGCTTATAACAATAAAATTAAAGCCTTAAGAAAAAGAGGAGTTTTATCAAGGCGCTCAAAACATCATGTTTTTTTAATGTCTGAAAATTCATCTTCATCATCACCTTCATCGCCATCATGTTCACCGCTGGTAGATAACTCCCAAAGTAAGATGTAATATGATATAATATACATAAATAAATTATTTTATAACTATACAATTAAATGCTTTATTTACAAGTTGGTGGAAACCTAATGTAAGAAAAAAATTAAAATGTAAAAAATTGTTTTCCAAATCTTTGAAAAATATTTACGTAAAGTTTCAATTGAGCTACTTGCAATCTATTCGCCAAATTAACAAATTTCAAATCCATGAATCATGATTCTTATCATATTCCTGGAAAATGTTGCTGTTTCAATAAAATTAAAATGGTTCCTTCTCCAATTGAACGAAGAGCAATTACAAGTTATAAGCTGAAAAGCACTTAAGTTGTTCAATTAAATCTCCTAGCCCAATACATTTATAACAAATATAAATCTCATAGCCCAATACATTTATAACAACACTCTTTTTAACAAACACTCTTTACTATTATCTGTTGCATCCACCCCACGAAGGGCTAGGATCGAAGATAAAAACGTTTAAAAACGTATTTTCTTGTTAAATCTGAAATAACTTGAAAAATTGAAACCAAAGGAGCACCAGTAAGCTTTATGAAGTTCTTACTTTGTATAGTTTCTGGTATTTTGTATAATACGTGTGAAATTGAGAGATTTAATTTTTTTCCAATTTTCAAAAAAACCAAAGCTGATTTCCACTGTTGTTAATTTTATGTAACCAAAATGTTTAATTAACTCAACTGAAAACAGTTTTTTTCATAATACGAAAAATGTATTTAGTTTAAGTGATCTAAAGTCATCCATAATATGCACAAAAACTTATTGTTATTTTAATTCCTCAGGTTTAAATGAGAAGGATTGGCTGAAATACAACTCACAACCAATAGAGTTAGTAGTTATTAAATGGAAAAACTGCTTTCATATCAGGAGGGCAGAAATTTTAGAAAAGACCGCAGAGGAAATTTTTAATGACTGGCCACTTTTCACGCAATCTATCGGCCTTCATTTGGTATATTTTTTTTTTGTTTTAATTTTGGTAATGTTATTCATATTAATTATTCTTACAGATCGATTTAGACTTTATTTTTCTTTTCGGTGAAGAAAAATCAGTTTGCTTGAAAAAGAAATGGGATAGCTTTCAAAGAACCTTCTTGCAAAGTGTCGAGAATCAATCTGAAAGTGCAAGCAAACCTGTTAAGCAGATACTCGAGCAAATAAATGGTATTGATAGTAGTCAAGGTAATAAAAAAATTGTTTAAATAACTTTAAAAGCATACATTTTTGTCTACAATAATAAATACATTTCACCATTTTTCACGTATACTAACATATACAAATTAATTTCTTTACAGATTATAAAAACTTATTAACCTACAAGCTCATCCATTATAAATTGCCTCCATTTCAAAAAATTTCACTTCAAAGTGGGAAAAAGTGGCACGCTTCAATCCAGGACTCAATCAATAGCACTATATTAGAAGCCGAAAACCAGGCAGATATCCTGGTTAAATACCAACATATAAAAGAATCGTACAAGGGCTTACATTTCAACATTCAACCAATGGTAGTGGCAAGTGAAAAATTATATTATGTAATATCAGATAACATATTCCATAAAACAGAAAGCTTTTTATCGGCTCTTGATTCGGCTTTTAAATTAATGTATGTATTTAATCTTAAGTATCCACTTCAAAGCCAAAATGTGTGGTTGTTTTTAGAAAACTTCTTTTATGATATTAATTCAAGTCCTCCTAGCTCTGCAACAACAGCCCTGATTAATGAGTTACGAGATAAGCAAAATTAAGTTTTTTTTAAAAACAACACAAATTGTAAGACGTTCTTATAAACCTTATTTAATTGCTTTGGTAGACTGATAAACTTGATACGACTAAGTTTCTAAAGACTTTTTTAACATCCTTTTAGACGTTTATTAGTGCTTAAGGGGATCAAGCTTGATTCTGACTTTGCTACTTAAGACTTTTTTAGCAGCTCTTTTAACAGTTTACTATTTCGGATCAAGCTGATAAACTTGAAACGACTTAGCTTCTTAAGAATATTTTTAACAAAATTTTAATCGTTTATTAGTGCTTTAGGGGATCAAGCTGATAAACTTGATTCTGACTTTGCTACTTAAGACTTTTTTAGCAGCTCTTTTAACAGTTTACTATTTCGGATCAAGCTGATAAACTTGAAACGACTTAGCTTCTTAAGAATATTTTTAACAAAATTTTAATCGTTTATTAGTGCTTTAGGGGATCAAGCTGATAAACTTGATTCTGACTTTGCTACTTAAGACTTTTTTTGCATCTTTTTTAACAGTTTACTAGTCGGATCAAGCTGATAAACTTGAAACGACTTAGCTTCTTAAGACATCTTTAACATCCTTTTTAACAGTTTACTAGTTCGGATCAAGCTGATAAACTTGAAACGACTTAGTTTCTTAAGAATATTTTTAACAAAATTTTAATCGTTTATTAGTGCTTTAGGGGATCAAGCTGATAAACTTGATTCTGACTTTGCTACTTCAGACTTTCTTAGCAGCTCTTTTAACAGTTTACTATTTCGGATCAAGCTGATAAACTTGAATCGACTTAGCTTCTTAAGACTTCTTTAACATCCTTTTAAACAGTTTACTAGTTCGGATCAAGCTGATAAACTTGAAACGACTTAGCTTCTTAAAAATATTTTTAACAAAATTTTAATCGTTTATTAGTGCTTTAGGGGATCAAGCTGATAAACTTGATTCTGACTTTGCTACTTAAGACTTTTTTAGCAGCTCTTTCAACAGTTTACTATTTCGGATCAAGCTGATAAACTTGAAACGACTTAGCTTCTTAAGACTTTTTAGCATCTTTTTTAACAGTTTTCTAGTTCGGATCAAGCTGACAAACTTAAACGACTTAGCTTCTTAAGACTTCTTTAACATCCTTTTAAACAGTTTATTATTGCTTTGGCAAATCAAGCTGATAAACTTGATTCTGACTTATCATCTTTAGACTTTTTTAACATCCCTTTTAACAGTTTTCTATTTCGGATCAAGCTGATAAACTTGAAACGACTTAGCTTCTTAAGACTTTTTAGCATCTTTTTTAACAGTTTATTATTGCTTTGGCTAATAAACTTAACAAATTAAAATAAACATAACAAATTTTTAAGTTAAAAAAAACCGAATCAAGGGCCGATACAATTTATTTTATATTGTGAAGTATTTTATTGTATATACTATTTACATATATAATATATTAAACTTTTAGATTAAATATTAACTGTAGTCAATCATGTTCAGTTGTTTTGCTTGTGAATTAATTTTTTTAAATTTAGATGATTACTATTCACATTTAAAATGCAAGCATAAATATGAAAAAGAAATATATTGTAAACAAGGGGATTGTCCTCAAGCATTTTCCAATCTTTTTGTCTTAAAACGGCATTTAAAGAAAGTACATTTTGATTTAAATAGCAATTCAAACACCTCTACCAATACCACAAATTCTACCACTCTCCTCCCTGCGGAAAATGTAAACAATTTGAATCAAGACTTAAATTCAACGTTTCCATCTCAAAAATCAGAGAGTTCATTACATGCTTATAGTTTCGATCAAAAGTCTACTGAAAATTTTGAAGAATCGTTTATCAATAAAAAGGATGTCGACCTCTCAGAATGTGCTTTAAGATTTGTTTTAAAGTTGATGAATCACAATTCCGTTCCAAGAAATTTAGTATTCAAAGTTGTGACAGAAATTCAAAAACTTTTACTTGACCCTATTAAATGCGTTATTGAATTGAGCGATTCGAGCTTAGCAATTCAAAAAATAAGTCAATTTTGTGATACAGCTTTTTCTAAAATAGAGACTGAACATAAGCTTATAAACCATTTGTCGAAAAAAAAATTACTCGAATTACCAATAAATAGTACAGTTTCATCTGAAATTCAAAATACAATTGAACGGGGTAAACCAATTTTAAAATACAAGGAAATAAAAGGAACTATTCTATCTATTCCTTTCATAATTAAAAAATTTTTTGAAACTGAAAATTTGCTTAAAAAAACTTTGAAAGAAATG
The DNA here is from genome assembly GCA_951394125.1 of Epistrophe eligans. Classification (NCBI taxonomy): domain Eukaryota; kingdom Metazoa; phylum Arthropoda; class Insecta; order Diptera; family Syrphidae; genus Epistrophe; species Epistrophe eligans. The sequence goes on along the minus strand of OX596028.1, from coordinate 85,759,074 downwards.
GAAGATCTTATGGCACATTCCGATGATATAAAAAATTTTGTATGTGGTTCTGTTTGGCGAGAAATTCATTCAAGATTTTCAAACGAAAACAAAACTGTTGTCCCATATTTTCTGTATAATGATGACTTTGATCCAGATAATGTGTTAGGCTCGCACTCCGGAGTGAATTCAATTTCTGCATTCTACATAAACTTTCCAACTTTACCAGAGCATAAACGTTCTTCTTTGACCAACATTTTGCCTGCTATGCTAATAAAAGCCGAGTATTTTAAAAAGTATGAGCGCCTCGATGTTCTTCATAACCTTCTGAAAATTTTATTAGATTTAGAACTGAATGGCATAATGATTCAGACGGAAGGTGTGGAAAAAAAAATTTATTTTGTTTTAGGCTTAGTAACTGGTGATAATCTTGGACTTAATAAGATTCTGGGCTTCAGATCATCCTTTTCGGCTCTGCATTTTTGTCGAATCTGTAAGGCTTCTAAAGCAGAAACGCAAAATCTTAGTTATGAGTTAAAGAGCAGTTTAAGAACAGTTTCAAATTATGATTCAGATCTTTTACTTAATGACCCAAAACATACTGGAATATCGGAAGTATGTATTTTCAATAGACTTCCGTCTTTTCATGCGGTTGTTAACGTGTCAGTTGATATCATGCATGATCTTTTCGAGGGAGTTTTGAAAAATGATATGTGTGCTATTATTTTATATTTCATTAAAACAAAGAAATATTTTTCTCTCGAAAATTTGAATGACAGAAAACAACTTTTTGATTATGGAAGCATAGACTCGAAAAACTATTCCCTTCCTATAAAACTTGAGGCTTTGCAAAACAAAAATTTGAATATGCAAGCTAGTGAAAGCCATTGCTTTGTACATTTTTTTTCGTTAATGGTTTGGGATTTTGTACCTAAGGACGATAAATGTTGGCTTTTTTTTTTAAATCTTCAAAAACTTGTAGATCTATGTTTATGTACTTCATTTAATAAAAATGATTTAGAAGAATTGAAATCTCGAGTAGCTGATCATAATAAAACTTACAGAGAATTGTTTAATGAAACTCTTAAGCCGAAAGCACATTTTTTGACCCACTATCCCACTGTTATTGAGAGGGTTGGACCCTTAAAAATGATTTGGAGCATGCGAAATGAAGGCAAACACAAAGAATTAAAACAATATGCACAGAGCATAACATCTAGGAAAAATTTATGCTACTCCGTTGGAATGAAGTTGTCTTTAAAACTAGCTAACTTTTTTTATTTAAATGAAAAAGACATTAAGATTAAAATTTTAAAAAGTAAAAATGTATGTATATCTCAAAAACCATATTTCAAAGATCTTCAAGAATTTGGGCTTGATGGTATTCAAATATTTTCAGAAAACATACAATTTATGGGAACACCATACACTTCCGGTTTTTTTTTGTTTCATAAGCAAAGTAACTTTATTTATAGAATTTCTGAAATAGTGATAAGCAATAAACGTGTAATAATTGTTTCCACTAAATATATGTTTCAATACGATGTAAATATAAATGCTTTTATTATAAAAGATAATACAAATATTTTAAGTTTGAAATTAATTACGGAATTTCAATATTATCCTGCTTTGCCACATAATCTTTCTGATGGTAGAATGGCCCTTAGGTTTAAAAATTTATAAAATTTATATTATAGTCATTTTAATTGTCATTACTTTTATTTAAGAGATTTTGATATTAGCTTGTATTAAATATTACCATAGTTATCAAAAATAAAATAAAATAAAAATACATATGAACATTCAAAATGATACCTGCTTTTAATTTCAGATATAGTATTCCACTAAAAAATGAAAAAAAAAAAAAAAATAAGAGAATTTTATTTCAGGAAGAATGGTTTTGACATAAGAAAAAAATCAGTACTCTAAATCTCTGTACAAGTACCTACATATGTAAGTATTCCTACATGCCTACATAATATTTAATTCATCCATTACTGTTTGTATAGGACTAATAGATCTCTGTAGAAAAACTCATGGTAGATATACCATTTTTAATTGTATTACAGATAAAAATCAAATCCATTGCATGAAACAGTGAAATTTATTACATAGATATGTAGTAAAATGTATTACAGATTAAAGTTAAATTTATTGCATGAAACAGTGAAATCTATTACAGATGTAGTTAAATGTATCACATCAAATAGGGGATAATTTACTGCAGTTGTAGTTAAATTTACTACAACTACAGTTAAAAATCCACTATTTTATGTTATACATTTTATTACATCTGCAATAGATTTCACTGCTTCTATGTAATAAAATTTACTACCATTGTAGTATATTTTACTACAACTGCAATAGATTTCACTGTTCCATGTAATGAATTTTACTACGGCTGTAGTAGGTTTTACTACAACTGCAATGAATTTTACTACAACTGCAATGAATTTTACTACAACTGCAATAGATTTTACTACAACTGCAATAGATTTCACTGTTCCATGCAATTAATTTTACTACGGCTGTAGTAGATTTTACTACAACTGCAATGAATTTTACAACAACTGCAATAGATTTTACTACAACTGCAATAGATTTCACTGTTCCATGCAATGAATTTTACTACGGCTGTAGTAGATTTTACTACAACTGCAATGAATTTTACTACAACTGCAATAGATTTTACTACAACTGCAATAGATTTCTCTGTTCCATGCAATGAATTTTACTACGGCTGTAGTAGATTTTACTACAACTGCAATGAATTTTACTACAACTGCAATAGATTTTACTACAACTGCAATAGATTTCACTGTTCCATGCAATGAATTTTACTACGGCTGTAGTAGATTTTACTACAACTGCAATAGATTTTACTTTTCCATGTAATGACTTTTACTACCATTGTAGTACATTTTCCTACAACTGCAATAGATTTCACTGTTCCATGTAATAAATTTTACTACGGCTGTAGTACTATTTACTACAACTACAATTAATTTAATTTTTTAATGTAATAAATTTAACTACCACTGTTGTAGATTTTACTACAGCTGTAATAGATTTCATTGTTTAATGTAATGAATTTTACTACCACTCTAGTAGAGTTTACTGCAACTGCAATAATTTTCACTGTTTTATGAAATGTATTTTACTACCAATATCGTGGATTTTACTACAACTGCAATAGATTTCACTGCATCAGTAGTGTATTTTATTACTACTGTTCTAAAATTTTAGAACAATTGCAATATATTTCACTGTTTATGTAATAAAATTTACTACAACTACAATAGATTTTAATGCTCATGTTGGAAACTTTTAGTACAATGACAGTATATTTTACTGTTTCAGTAGTGAATTTAACTATCATTGCAAATCTTATTTTTATTACATTTTGTAGTAAATTTAACGACGTGTGTAGTAGGTTCGGATTTTACTGCTTTTATCGTAGATTTTACTACAGTTTTTCGTAGATTTTACTGATTTTTTCTCTGTGTGTAAACTCCAAAAAATAATGATATATATAAAAAGTTTTCCCCCCAATTGAGTTGCATCATGACATGAGTGCAATATGACCAAATACTTATATATATTTATATGTTGATCATTACAACTACCCAAAGAACATTTTCAAAAGGACGAGACTAGAGAAATGAGAATTTATAACAGTTATAAAAGTGTAGCCATTAAAATTATGAAACGTTTTCATTTTAATATTTCGCTCTACTAATAAAAATAAAATTAGTTGTACAAATTTTAAATTGTTTACTGTTCTAACTATTAAGGAGCATCGAATTCCGAAATTATAATTATAAAAATCGGTGTAGCCATTAAAAAGATATACCTACGTAAATAACTCAAAAATAAGGGAAGCATTTTTTTTTGAAAAAAATGAATTGTGACGACAATAACTATACCAAACCTAACTGGTTGATTTTCAACTGCTGACAAACGTTAAAGAAACCATTACCTATTTATTTATGATGAACCTATTTGATTGAACTTCCACCACCGAAAACATGTCTACAGTATAAGCTTTCAGCAAACCATAAAAGCAAGTATAATGTCATCACATATTTATTGTAGTTGCGCTGTAGTTACAACTAACAAGTTACAATGTCAAACTGCATCACTCATTCGTCATCCAACAATATATAACAGTAAATTGTATCTTTCATATTTTTGAAAAGCCAAATTAAAAGCTTTCTCATTGCATCTGATTCAAATTCACACCCACACATATGTACGTATACTGTTTAGAATTTTACTACATCGAACATAACATCTATTTAAGATCACAACGAATTTACATCCGTTGCAGTTTAAAATTTATGTTCATTTGGATTAGTTCGTTGGGATATGTCATCGCGGTTACACGGATATTATCATCGTTAAAATATTGTGCAAAGGATTAATCCAAATTAAATTGATTTGTGTTTTTTTTATTTAGGTTAAAAGATAAAATGTAAATGATATAACTTATGAATAGAAGAATTTGGTGTTTTCATAATTATAATAATTCAATTAAATTTTCGAGTGCATCTAATAAAAAGTGGATAAAAAAGAAAAATCTCTTATTTTAATTCGAAAAAGAATTTAAATGATAGTGAGTGTAAAAATTATTTATGCTGTTTAATGAGCTAACACATTTTGGATTAAAAATAGATAAACGGAATATGGTTTGAATGAATTCGGTGAGCTAAATTTTGTTTACAAAATTTATACATATGTACATATTTCGATTACCAAATTAAATAATTCGGGATAAGATCACGGTTCTGGTTGAGTGACAAAAATTATATTTTAAAGAACTAAAGTTCTGAAAAGCAGGCAATTGAAAAAGAATATTGTTTTTTTTTTTTAATTTAAAAAAAAATAATGAAAGAGGACACTTTTAAATTTTAATAATTTCACGTGGGAACGGGTCGTTTTTCTGTATTCCAAAATTCTATATGACTGAAATTCTGTAAATGAATTGAAAATTCATGTATGAACAAAATTCTGTTTTCCATTATTCTGTAAATCTATTATTCCGTATTCCAAAATTCTGTAATTTTATAATTATGTATTTCAAAATTCTATAAATCCATAATTCTGCTTAAAAAAAAAAATTCTGTAAAGTTTTAAGCAAGTTATTTTATACATGTTAAATAATCTACACGCAATTTATTTTTTCCTCTTAAAAAAAGTGCGCACTTTTTTTCATTATCATAACAATTTACAGAATTTTTAATTTACAGAAATTTGGAAAACAAAATTTTGGAATACAAAATTTTGTTAACCGAATTTTGGCATTTAATTTAGAATAATGATCTCATCCCACCCATGTTTCAAAAAGACTAGAAGTTTTTATACTCTATATTGGCTAAATCGTTAAAAAAAGCCTAAAATAAGTACAATAACATACAAAGATGTATGTCTGTTAACGTCAAAAAGAAATGAGTTAGTATTTTTTATGAAGTCAATATGTAAGTTAATTAAATTTCAAAATTTGATTTATTGATAGAGACAATTACTGATCTTTTGTTAACTCTTGTAAAAGACTGAAGCATTTTATTTTTCCTCAAAGTCCATACAAGCGGTCCTCCTCTTTTTCGCCCCTTATATTTTTAAATCGTTTAATTTTAATTCACATTGGTTGGAAAGTAAAAAAATGAGCTTAAAAACATTCAACTTTCCTAAAATATAGAGGCAAGTAAAGTTTGCCAAAAATCAGTTTTGCATGATCAAAGAATAATAAACTTCAAATGAAATCCTGTAGAATGTAGATCTTAACAAATAACAGTATTTTGGCATCCCTTGCTATTGGGGTCTATTTTCCCTCTGTCTAAGAAAAAAAGATATATAGACAAAAATTCTCACCTTGAAGTTTTCAATTATTATATTATTATTATTATTAAAATAATATTGAAAACATAAATAAATTATATTAACAATAATTAAATAAATATAGCGACATTTCGCTATAAAAGAGGGCGGTACATTTCTTAAAAATCTTTTTAATTTAATTATAGAAATATCTCATTCTTGTCTTATTTTACTGCACAATTAAGAAAATATTTAAAAAAAATATATGAGAAGCTGGTGCACAAAATTTGTTTATGATTTGGTTCGTATTATAAATACGTCTTGAAGAAATTTATATAAAAACTTTGAATATAAACTAACCATAAAAAATTGGTTTTTCATAAAGAAACAGACATATCATATTAGTCTTTTAGTTCTCCTGATAATTGCTTCTCATAAATATTTAATTTAATTTTTAGATTAATTTAGTTAAATATTCTTCAAAATATTAAGTGAAAATACTGCGCTACAAATAATTGCATGCACTTTTTTAAGTGAACTAGCAGAGTAAAGATGTAATTTTTTGGTCTCGAAATTTGCAAATACAAATTTTCTTCAGACCTCACAAATCAAGTTTATTGTTTAAAACCGTTTTTAAGTGAATTCTCGCACTCAATTTCATTTTTTGACTGATTTTATGTTTCTTTAAAGTTATAGAAACAAAAAATGTTTTTTTTTAGCGACAAAAATGTAAATGTCGATTTTTTAGAGGTAATCACGAATTTACACCTATATTTTTTTTAAATTATTCCAATTTTGAGTAAATTAAAAAAAAATAATACATTTGACACTGAGCAAAACAAGCAGATATCCGTTCATTTAAATCTAGTGAGATATTTTTTCAGGATCAGCTGGAATTTTTATTTTTACCGTTATTCACATTAACATGAGCAAGGTCTTAATCAGGTTGAATTAGGTTTCAAGGTTCAAAATCTAACTAGTAGTCAATTACAAACTTGAGCTTTGCTTGAACGTTAGTTAATCCATTGAAATAGGTGGGTTTAAATCTTGATCCAAGAATGAACCACGTTTGTATAACTGGTCCTTAAATATTAGTTCTCCTGATTTTAAGATGTAACCCGAATATTTGAAATTTTTTTAAATTTAAATATATAACAACGAATTCGTGTTTTTGTAAATTTCAATCGCGCGATTATTTTATTCCATTATGTGTGCATTCACATTTTTAACCATGCGTGTCTTATTTCTTAGCGACTAAAAAAATCATGCGATTGAAAAACAGAAGTGCGATTTTTAAGTCGAGGAAATTTAAATCGCAAGTGTGTTTGATTAGTTGCATTTGATTAGTTTTTTAACTTGCGCCAATTACGGCACTAGAACAATGAAACAAATTTCAATCTTCGGTCGGTCATTTACATTGAACCTCATGTGTTCCATTTTTTGTGACCGAATCGAATAGATACGTGAACGAAATTCTTATATAGCGTTCTTAGCCTATTCATTCACATTTCTCAGTTTTCATTAATTTATTTTTTTCATAATTATTTTTTTATCTTCCATTACAAAAATAGTCGAATTATTTTTTTAATCTTGCCTGGCATCACTGATTGTATAACTCGGCTGAAGCTGGGTAGGACCAGCTAGTTAATTTACATTTATAGCACTAATTTTTTAATGAATTTACATTTAAATACATTTTTTCATGCTTAAAAATATATTTAACTTTTTTCTCATTCAAAAGCGAAGAAAATTGTTATTATAATAACAAAGTAAGTTATTGATGCATCAGCTATTCACCCTTTAATGAAATTGAATTAAAAATCAAATCAAAATATTTTCAACAGTTAAAATTTATATTTGTAAACCTAAATTCATCAAACTTCAAAGAAATCATTTTTGCACTAAATTGAGGATTTCAAATATGTAAAACAAATTCATAACATCCAAAACTTCTGGTCAATTTAGATGATCTATAGCTGGCAGTATTTAAGTATGTTTTCTTAAATTAACGAAAAAAAAAATTAATGCGCACATATAAATTACATTTAAATTAAATTATAAAATCTAAAAATGTGAAAAATATGTTGTTTGATTTGTGATTACTATTGAAAGTTTTCTTGTACGCACAACACAATATTTACCCTTAAAAGTCTTCTTTCAAGAGACTTATAGATCTTAATATTACTGAGTTAAAAATATTTAGGGTATTTAAAAATTTTTAAGTATACAACTGTGAGATATTTTTAATTAAGTTGGCCAACTCCTACTGGCAGCATAAAAAAGCTATGGATTGGTCTCAATACAATCATCACTACTCTTCCATCAACCAAAATCGACCCTGCTACTTATCCAACAACAACAACTTCTAACATGAATAAATGCTTCATCAGATTAAGAATCGGACACACGCAACTTACCCACAGTCACCTACTCAACAAAGAACCTCCACCGCTATGCCACCTCTGCCAATTAAATCTCCAGCTTTCCATTAATCACTTAACGACTGATTGCTCTAAAGTTAATGAAGTCTGTACTAAATTATTCAACAAAAACCTTAAAAATCTTCTTTTGGTTCCATCTGAACAAAACATAAAAAATGTATTTAAACTTTTAAAATTATTAGATTTAGCTAGTTATATTTAAGTTTTATAATCAGAGTTCTACCTGCAGGGGCGGTCAGAAAGGTGGACATTTAAACTATGTTTTCTTTTCTTAATATTTTGTATATACCTTCAGCTAGAAGCCGTGGTAGCTAGTAGCTTTAAGTATTTTACATTTATGTATAGTTTTAATAAATAATAATAATAATAATAATTACTGTTTATTTCTGAAATGTGAAAATTCTAGAACTTACCGTTAAAGCGTATCATTTTCAGCTGCTTTGTTCATAACTTTAATGAATTTTTATTCAGGCTAAGGAAGAATATGTTTTTATTGTTTTAATTTTGTTTTATTTTTTTTTTATTTTTCCAAAATTCAGTTCAGAAATTTGATTTTTTAGTTAATTAAACGATATACATTGGTGTAGTACATATAGTAGTATATTTTTTCTATAGGGGGGCGGCAGCCAGTTGATATACCACCGAAAGTTTTTAATTTAATTTTTAATAATTGCTAAAAATACTTTCACAAATATTTAATTTTAATAGAAAATCAATAGATAGAGCTTTTGTCAAAACGGTAATTTTGAGTTATTTTCGTTGTTTTCGCTGACAAAGATTCTGTAACAACAATATTGGACTAAAGTGTATATTTTTTGTCTTAATAAAATGGCATCAGTCTCAATTTTGGCAAAAATGAATTTAGCTGATTTATGCAAGTAGCCGACAGCGACGATAAGTGTTGTATAAATGAGTTAATTCACTCTCATACGAAGTGACAACACACTATACTCTGCTAAATCAAAAATGTTGTTTTCTAAAAAAGTCGATATTTAAAAAAAGAATTGTTATATTTAAACAAAATTTATTGCATTCACAAAATTAAGATTTAGAAAATAACGAAATTTCACAAAAATAGACTTTTGCTCATTAGTTTTAGTTTTTTAATTAGGTTTTTATTTTTGTTGTCTTTGGCTAAACCGGTTCAGGACTATTTAAGTGATTTTGTTTTTAACTGTTTCATTTTCTATATTAAGTAGTGATACATTAGAGGAACGATTTTGGAGCATTGTTGTTTTCAACCAGCTTTTTATCCGCCTCATTGCTGAGAAACTCCTTTCACAGCTGGCGGAGCTCATTGGAAGAGCTAACGCTGCCTGAAGTAGTTTGTAACTTTTTGGAAATATCTCCTTTGAAAAATGTTGTTTTTAATTTTCGATGCTTGTTTTGCATCTTTTTATTATTAATAAAATATCGGGTTTTTCAATAGGGACTCTCAAACTTTCTTTCGATAGGAACAGTAAACGACGCCATATTTTTTTTTGGTTTTTTGACATTTATACTCATATTTAATTGGCAAATCATCATGGAGCAGTACACATTTGAACAACGTTTGCAAGTTATTCAAATTTATTACCAAAATTCGCGTTCAGTCACCGGAACTTTAATTTGCCTGCCACATCAACAATTCAACGTCTAGTGAAAAAATTTGTATCCACTTTTTTGCTACACAATGTTCCAATGCCAGTGAGACAATAAAATCGTCCGCAGAATTCAGTATTCATGTTTAATTTCAGGAAAGCGTCTACAGCATTTGCTAATGAAAGGTTTTCAAACCGGCGTTTAAACTGGACGATTATATTGAATTTTTTTTTTTTTTATTCAGATATTAGCTGCATTTTTTTATTCACATTATCTGATCTGATCTGGATCAAATTTGAACACTTCAGTTCAAAAACAACATGTAATCCTGATTTGTATCTGCATATACATATTTCAATGATCCAAAAACTAATTATTGTCTGGCGGGAAGATGGCTATGAATTTTGACAGCAAATTGTGAAACTTTGTAAAAATTTGTGCAAATTCGCAAGAAATTTCACGTTGCCAAACAGACCGCATGAGAATCTGATCCAAATCGGATCATGTGGATACTAAAAAAAAGCTGGTAAAAAATCTTAATGTAGGAAAAATATAGATTTTGTTGTCTTTATAATGAATGACAAGTTTAGTTCTGTTTCTGTTTCTGTTTTTGAAAAAATATTTTCAAACTTAATTTAAAAAAAAAGAAGTTTAAGAAAAGTATAAATTTTTAGTTGTATTTATTTAGTTAGGTATTTAGTTTTAATTTTTAGTCGAGTGCATACATTTTTTCACGGGTTGCGAGGGGTCGACAAATCCTAATCCTAATCCTAATCCTAATCCTAATCCTAATCCTAATCCTAATCCTAATCCTAATCCTAATCCTAATCCTAATCCTAATCCTAATCCTAATCCTAATCCTAATCCTAATCCTAATCCTAATCCTAATCCTAATCCTAATCCTAATCCTAATCCTAATCCTAATCCTAATCCTAATCCTAATCCTAATCCTAATCCTAATCCTAATCCTAATCCTAATCCTAATCCTAATCCTAATCCTAATCCTAATCCTAATCCTAATCCTAATCCTAATCCTAATCCTAATCCTAATCCTAATCCTAATCCTAATCCTAATCCTAATCCTAATCCTAATCCTAATCCTAATCCTAATCCTAATCCTAATCCTAATCCTAATCCTAATCCTAATCTAAAGGGAAATTAGGCAGAAAGAACAGTTTACTCACCTATTGCATAGAAAATTCGGACTTACAGAATTTCAAGGACTTATAATTATTATTACATCAGAAAATCAAAACGATAGGATAATTAAAAAAAAAAAAATAAAAAGAATTGACATAATAATGTATGTATAGCAATATCGACTTTGAATGTTTTAACAGGAAGGACTGTGGTTCTTTTTGTCTATGGTTGTATAGATCTCAAAGCAAAGGTTATGTCCTCAGCAATTATCTTGCTATTGTTTAATGCTTTTTCATGATAACGTGCATAGAACAAAACAAATGAATTATTTATTTGAGCAAACTTATGACTTAATTTAATATATAAGGAATATAGAACGGAGAATACCTGTTAGAATGAGACCTTGTAAAAAATGTACCTTGAATTGAGACTTTCCGTTTTCAAATTATTAGACTTTTTTTTTAATCTGCTCAAATGATTTGAGCGTCTTGCCATATTATAAACAAAGAGTAGTCTGCAACTGGACGAGAAATTCTAATTTTGGCAGACTCATTTAATTCACGTATTAAAGTATATTTTTATTTTTAAGCAATTTGCTTTTTTATAGAAAAATTATATAAAATATCAATTTAAATGTATTCTACGATACTGTATTAACCTTAAAAACATAAATTCACATTTTTTTATGTCGAACAAAACTTTTTTTATGTGGAACAGGAAACAAAACATACTTGTGAAATGAAATATTGGTACCCTTCATATAATAGGTGTTTTGATGCGATTTAACGCAGCACCGAATTTTATTTTATATTCTTTTAATAAAGTATTCCAGGTATTCACTATTTTAACTTAAATTTTTATTAAGGTTCGACAAAATGACAGATGGGGCTCATTTCGTTTTTTTTTTTAAATGCCTTACTCACATATCTGTACTGTATATCGGATGTACACCTCTTCCTTTACTTCTTTTTCTTATGGTATAGTAATTCTGCCTAGTAAATTTAAATAATAAAAAATGTTAAAAAAAAAAAACAATTTTTGGATTTAAAAAAAAAATAACAAAATTATTTTTTGAAAAGTCGATATTTCATAAATAAGCAAATGATACTTTACGAAATTTAATTTTTAACTATACGTTAAATAAAATTAGAACATTTTATGTATAAAAAATACTTCTTTTTTTTTAAACGCCACAACAATTTTTAAATTTGTGTTCATAACTAGATAATATTTTTCAAAAGAAATCAGATGGTTTTAAAACAATTTCAAAAGTTGTTTAAACAATTTATTTCTTATTATGTTGTTTTTTTTACAAATACGAGAGCAAGTTTTTGTGACCTAGTCTTTCGCTTTAAAAAAAACACACTTTATTTGAACATTTTAATTTTTTGCACCAATGAGAACAAAGAGAATTTAGTATGCTTATTAAATTCGGAAGTCCAGAACCACTTTCTAAAACTCATATGCCTACACGACGGCATCATAATACTGATAAAAGAATATGTTTTGAAATGTGCACAATACTACTCGTGCTGGTTTAATTTAAATTGCGATTTAATTTAATACGAGAACTAATTTTAATTTATCCTGATTTCCATAATCTCTTGTAAATGACTAACGAAGAAATAAATTGCTTAAGTGTTTCGCTCAAGTATTTCTTAAGCAGATTCAATAAAAGCAAATGTTGCTTTAACTACGTTATTATAGATCACGTCTTATTTATTTCCTGGGTTATTCTTAGAAATAAATCTGTAAAAGTCTTAATTTAATAACACTGGCACTAAAGCTGACTAAACTACAATAATCTTTTATCTTTTATATAACAAGTTGAAAGGGTATTGAGTTTCTTATTTACAATTACATTAACAAAGTGGAGGATAAGGATCATGATCGCTAAATGCTCAAGTGTATTTAAAATATTTTAAACTTTTTAAAAATGGTCTGACAACCTAATAGTCGAGTATTAGGTTGTCTTTCCATAAACTATTCCAATCATATTCTTATTTTCTGAAATTCTTTATGAAATAGTGTAAATGTATCCATTCTCTCTAAATATTACTGTTTCTAACTAATATACATATTCAAGTATTTTATCATTTTTATTAGAATTGGCAAAAGCCGTCATTCACTTTGTCACTAAAATTTATATTACACATTTTCATATATGTAGTTAACATTGTAAAAAAATTAAATATTAAACAATCGAGTGAAACATATGGCGGTAAGCCTCGCATTTATTCTAACTAAGTTTTTTTTATATTTTTTGTCGCATTATTGTTTTCGAAACGAACACTTTAAAGAGAAATGCAATTTGAATAGGTTCTTTTTCTTTCTTTTATTTTTCAGAACTACATAATTATGTCTGACAAACTTCTTCATATTTTTTTAATTTGTTTATAGCTTGGTGATGTCAGACATAATATGTCTGACAAACTTCTTCATATTTTTTTAATTTGTTTATAGCTTGGTGATGTGCCGAGTACCTACCTGATTCTTCTTTACAGAAAATGGTTTCAAATTCAATATATCGAAATATATTGATATTTAGCTTAATATAAGCGAAACTTAAATCTATAACATATCTAAAATATTTTTCCTAAAACTAAACTTATTTCTACGATGATAGTGGGGATTTATTAAAAAGCGTGTTAAGAAGAATTAACTTTGCTTTGAATTTTGAATAATTTTTTTGTAACTCCTTTTTTTCTTGATTTTCTAATGTTATTTTTAATATATTTCTTACAGTGATGATGGATCCCCGACTTTTCCTTTTAGTTATCATATCGATATGTCAGCAAAAAACCATTTCTGCCGAATATCAGTAAGATTATTTTAATATTATTTTGTATTTAATAATAATCTTCATATTATTGTCTTCGTATAAAGGCAAAGTTTGGCTTTTACGGACATCCTGCCAGAGGACACAAAACGGTATGATAAAATGAGACCTCCCAAAAAGGATGGCCAGGCAACAATAGTTTTCTTTCACGTAACAGTTATGGGCTTAGATTCAATTGATGAAAACTCCATGACTTACGTTGCCGATGTTTTTTTCGCTCAAACATGGAAAGACCATCGATTAAGACTACCCGAGAACATGACTACTGAATATCGTTTGCTAGAAGTTGACTGGCTCAAGAACATGTGGCGTCCTGATTCGTTCTTTAAGAATGCTAAATCTGTTACTTTTCAAACAATGACAATTCCTAATCATTATATGTGGTTGTATAGAGATAAGACAATTTTGTATATGGTTAAGTTGACGCTGAAATTGTCTTGCATCATGAATTTCGCCATATACCCTCATGATACACAAGAATGTAAGCTGCAAATGGAGAGCTGTAAGTTAAATCTGCCATCTAAATTAATAAATTCAGTTTTTAAAATAATTTTACAATTAAAGTGTCACACACAACAGATGACATGATCTTTCAATGGGATCCAACAACTCCGTTAGTTGTCGATGAAAATATCGAGTTGCCGCAAGTAGCGCTTATACATAATGTAACAGCAGATTGCACACAAGTCTATTCGACTGGCAATTTTACCTGCCTTGAGGTTATATTCACACTTAAGCGTCGTTTAGTGTATTATGTATTTAATACATACATCCCAACTTGTATGATTGTAATAATGTCCTGGGTATCATTTTGGATTAAGCCAGAAGCAGCTCCAGCTCGTGTGACGTTAGGTGTTACTTCATTGTTGACACTTTCAACGCAACATGCGAAATCGCAAGCTTCCCTACCGCCTGTCTCGTATTTAAAGGCTGTGGATGCATTCATGTCAGTTTGTACGGTTTTCGTGTTTATGGCTCTTATGGAATATTGCTTAATAAATATAGTTTTAAGTGATACTCCAATACCAAAGCCTATTGCCTATCCACCAAAACCAGTTCCGGAAGCAGCACCAAAAAAAGAGGAACCACCTCCACGCCCAAAGGACGAAAAGATCGAGAAAATAGAAAAGATATTTGATGAGATGACAAAGCGAAAGGTGAGCTACAAATCATAAATATTTTTGAACTTTTAGGTTTAAATTAACCTTCTTCTGCAATAATTCTTGGTTTTATTTCTTCAACAAGTGTAAATTAAATAAATATTAAGCCAATTGTCTCCTGCTTGCATGGGTGGGCCAACAAGTTTCTTTTTAAAAATGCAATAAAAAGAACAAAATTTCCATGAATTATGGCATTATAAGTAAAAGCATGCATTCCCATTAATCATGGAACACAACGTCGCGTCGTTCTGCTGCTTTGGCTGGCTTTGCATTCTGTCACTTCAATTTTCCAAGACCTTGTTGATGGTTTCAAAAATAGTCCAATGTTGCCACCGCTACACAATCACTCTCTGTGGATACATTGGCTTCTCGACAATAACGTGCGGGTTTGCCGAGCCCCAGATACGGAAATTTTGTTTTTTAACTTAGCCGACGAGATGAAAATGCGGCTCGTCAGAAAAGATAATTTTTGTCCAAAATCGCACTGTTTGGGCTACATAACAGTTTTCAATATTTCCCAATGTTGTTGTTCAAGCGTAAAGCGACTCATTTCGTTCTCCAGAGGTATGATACTGACTTTCTGTCAAGATTTCGAGAGGGAAACAGCTGTCAATGTCAAAATAACCTATAATTTAAAAAGAAACCACTAGATTAGGCCCACCCTTTAGATCGTTTTATATTTTTCTTTCAATTTAAATTTAATAACCTCTGAACCAGGGTTCCTTTCCTTTTATTCACATAGATAACGTAACGAATATTTTTCCTAAACGTATACGTTTTCCTAAATTTTATAATTTTATATATAACGGTTTTATCTTACAAATGGGTTTATTTTTTTTAATGTTCAGTTATTTTTTTAAGGAATATTTTCTCTTTAAAACTCTATTTACAACGTTAATTTTTTTTTTTTAAAGATTTATTTTACAATTTCATACACTTTTAGCCCGTAAACGTTCGTCGTATCCCTCGCCCCGATACATCCGATGGACCTTGGATTCCTCGACAGGAGAGTCGCATAATATTAACACCAGGTATCATTGCACCTCCTCCACCACCACCACCAGAAGAAAAGCCAAAGCTTACACCGCAACAAGAACGCCTCAAACGCGCCATCTACATTGATCGAACTGCAAGAGTACTATTTCCAGCACTATTTGCTTTTCTCAATATAACCTATTGGATAGTGTTCTACGAATACTTATAAGCTTAATAAAAACAAAAATAAATACAGCGCATAAATATATTAAGGCAAAAATAAATGTTAAATAATTATAAATTAAAAATAAGAATTTAAATCGCGTTTTATTAATAAAAAAAAAGTATCATGTTCTGCTAAAGTTTTTTTCATTAATATATTATCGTTAGTATGCAGAAATTCACATCACGTTCTGAGCCGCGGCGGCGCACAATGGGGCAGAATGCCCTTAAAGTTGGCATTAAATCAACCAGCAAAGATAAAAACCTGAAATTTGGCATGATTACTCTTGGTACCAATGTTAATACATTTTCGAAGTTTGTTATGGCCACGCCCACTAAAACGCCCAAAAAATTGTTTTTATGCATATGACATTATATGCATGAGTTTCAAAGTCAAAATTAAATGAAATTAAATTAAAGAACACATCAGACAGTATTTGCATATATTTTTTACTAATTAAACATTTATAATAATAATAATTTAAGTACATAAAACAGTTTAAAATTCTTCATCACTCTCATTGATTTCAAAGTCACAACCACTTTGGTTTGTTAACGGTACAGATGGGGGCATGTGCAAATCGATAGCTTCTTGAAGTAAACTTTGCTTTTTTTTGGAATCCTGCGCATACTTGTTAAAATCGGATCTGATGACAGCAAAAAAAAAAATTGAAAATGTCCGCATTTGTATTTTCTCTGCAATTTTTGCGAGAGTGATGCTCTCTATATCTTTTGAAGTCCTTATTACTATTGTTTTTCAAAAATCGTGCTTCTATGCGACAAGCTTTATCCCAGAGTGATTTAAATTTTCATTTAAAATCTTTAATTTTTATGCTAATATCGTGTTCAAAAGCACCACTGCATTCAACCCGTCTTTCAACTTCTTGGCTTAAAATTTCCATTTGGCTATCCAATCCCTGGCAATTTGAACTCTTCATTATATTGTAAAGGTCTTGCCTTGTGATAGACAAAGTTTTGGAAGTTTTTCGGCCTGAGTAGTAATTATAATACAAATTTTACAAAAAAATTTAAATTTTTGTGTACAGTGACGTCACCAACAGAAATTTATATTACACGAAGAGGAGCAAATTGGAGCAAAAAAAAATTCAATATTCTGAAAATAGACAAAACGCTTAACACAATGACATATAACACTTTGCAGCACCTCACAGCCATCACAACTAAAAGTTTAAGGATTTTTCGTTAAATACAAAAACTAATTAAAAAATAAAAAATTAAAATAATTAAAAAATAAAAAGTCGCACCTGAGCTTACTGATTCCATGGCAAAAAATTATATTTTGATTCAACAACGAATAATAAATGGCACACAATTTACCTAAACAAGTCAAAACTGAAAAAACACGTGTGCACGCGATGCAAAAAGTGAACAAATGCTCCATTTGTGACGATCTGCTGAACATCACGTGATCCAAATGAATCTTCTCTCTCTCATTTCTAATTCTCTATAGTATTTAAAAGAGAAATAGAATGTAAGTTTAAGACAAAGCTCAACTTTAAAATTTGATTTTCTGCCAGCTAAACAGGTATTTTGCCCCATTGTGCAGCGCCGATATTGTCGATTTCTATGTAACTACTCATTACTACAAATTAAACCTCACTATAATAGTGCATATAATATATTTAATAAAAATCTATGGTCCGCATAAGGTCGAGTTCAAGCGACCAGTTGTTCAATTTATTTTGTTTTTACACGATATTTCTATGTTTCAAATTAATTAATTTGTGCTGCATTTTCTAAATATATTCACAAGAATATGCAAATTCTGTAAATCAGGCCCCGAATATTATACAAATTTTATTCCTCCTCATCGTATTTAGTTTTGATAAGTGTGAAAAATTGATATGAAGTTGTTCCCAACTGCAAAGAAGTCAAATTAAAAACGTATTTTTTACAAAAAAATAAACAAATCTTACACTTTTAAAACTTTCCATTGAAACCATGAAAAATTTAAAAGCCGTCAAAAAAGCTGGTTTATGTGAACGAGCTAATAGAAGTGGTAAAGATTTCTTATATTTATTATTTCCCATATACCATTTATGAGAAAAAACTGCATCTGCTACATCACCACTCTAAAAAAATTAAAAAAAAAAAGATAAGACATATGAATACTATCATTATTGTGTTCAAAAAAGTTAAACAAACCACTTGTAATAGATTCGAACCAAAGGAACAAATAAAATACACATGAACGAGAGATGATATCAAGAATGCAAAAAACTTAAGCATATCCAAAATTTCCGAGCCAGCTGTAATTTGGAATCCAATCATACAAATTACCCCACATGAAGCAATGTAGTTCATCAATATGGCAACGTTAAATACTTCGTTAATTTTGAAACTCAGGCTGAAAAAAAAGTAAACTTTCTCTAACATGTGTAAGTGGCTTAGAATTATAAAGTTGTTTTTGCATATTAATTTATGGAATTTATTTATTTAAAAAAAAAAAATAATCTCGTTTTCAAAATATAATCTTTCAAAAAGAAAATTAAATTGTTTTTTAAATTCAAGATATATTTTTATTTTTTTTTTTTAATTTTTATATTTAAAATTATTTTAACTTGTAAGTAATAACTATGGGTTTAGTTATCATAACCAGTCTCGAAGCCAAATATGCAGAATTTTCAAAAAGTATTTCTAAAACTTTGTAAAAGTATACCATACATATGTAAATGGTTAAGAGAGATTTAGAGTGGCCAGACCGCTCCCCTAAACTGGACTCTTGCGATCTTCTTTGTGTATGTTTTTTTATGTGTAAACATCTATGCCCGCGGTAGGGTAAACTAAAAAAAAATTCTTACGTGTAATACGTTCCGTGTCATACATTATACGTGTCACACATTCCGTTGTAATTGGGTACGTTCAACAACAAAACTCCAGCACTTGGATGAAAATTTGTGCTTACACGTCTTAACCCACAGTTTTTGTTTTTTTTTTTTTTAATCCCACATTTATGTCATTCGTCTATGGACCCTGCAAGACCTGAAAGCCAACATCCTCGCAGAAATTGCCAGCATACCCAAGGTCATGACAAATACCAGAAATCTTTTTTAAACCAAAGTTTCATCAATGTCCCGATGGGTTTTATCAACAAACACTTTGGATTCCCTGTGGTTGTTTTCTTACATTTTGTCAGTAAGGACACACATTAAACTATAATACAGTATCAATTGGACGTTACAGAATGTAACTTTGATTTATTTGCACCATTATAATCACCAAAAAGTACAAATAAAGCTAGTCGACATTTTAAAAGTAATTTTTTTATATTTATCTTCTTAGAATTGTTTGCTTTATCTTTTTGATTTTGACAAATTTCTATACATTTATAGGCAGCTTAAATTAGCTAAAAATAGCATTTGATAATATTGATACAGTTTATCCTCAAATATAATTATAAATAAAACAAATTAAAAAATTAAAATTTTATTATTTTTACTTTTATTTTTAATTACAACTATTAATAAAATAAAATAGCTCAGTATCTGAGCTTAACGCCCGAAGATGGAGTACACTCCGAAACGCATCGCGTAAATTAATATAAATTTATTTTATTTTATAAATTAGTTGTAATTAAAAACAAAAGTAAAAATAATAAAATTTTAATTTTTTATTACAACTCGGAGACAAAAAAAAAACCAAAATGATACAATTTCATATCAAACTTACCTTAAAATGTCATCATGATATCTGACGAAGTTTCCCAAGTCTATAAGATCTCTGTCCGTACCAGTGGGTGTAAAATCTGTTATTTGTTTTGCCAAAAAATCAAAATGCATACAAGCTAAATGTACAATCGAAACTAATAACAAATCGGAACCCAAAAAGAAACAGGATAAAATATATGAAGCCATTATCTGATAGAAATATGCCAAAGGATATATCGGAAATTGGTTTTCATTAAACGGATAAACCAAAATGAATGGAAATCTATAAACAAAATCATCACCAGTTATAATTTTCTCCACTATTGATTGTATTAATGGAAAAAAATTGAACATTGTCGTTGTCGAAAAATGATAAATAGCCAGTGTTTTCATGTAAAATTCAATTTTTTTATAATATTCATCTAAACGGTATTCAGTTATGGCTTTGTTAGTTTTTGGGAAAATTTCTTCCATTTTAATAAGAACATCCTTCAAAATAAATCGACCGCTCCAAACGGCTATCATTTTACAAAGTGAATTTATAACAAAACCTGCATAGCAAGCAAAAGCTGTCAACTCGATTGGATCTTCAAATGTGTGGTAAAAGACAACAGCATTTTTGAGAAAAAAATGAATTGTTAAATTAAGCATAATCATTACAAAAGCAATTTTTTCTTTA
Source organism: Epistrophe eligans (assembly GCA_951394125.1). NCBI lineage: Eukaryota > Metazoa > Arthropoda > Insecta > Diptera > Syrphidae > Epistrophe > Epistrophe eligans. The sequence continues at coordinate 85,738,573 of OX596028.1, read as the reverse complement.
AGAGGTTTTTTTTCTTCGGGGTCGTATTTAAAAACTCTGATCCCGACCAAACGAAAGATATCAAAAGGAATTTTTGTAAAATCACTTAGTTTAAGTTTCCTTCCGAGTTTTTCCATATTTACAAGCTAAAATATAAACTTATATTTTTCTGGACTCTTGCATCCCTTTATATACAAAGTTTTTATTTTTAAGAAATTGTTTTGCGGTTAAGAAAGGAAATTACTTGCAATTAAAGTTCGATTGATTTGTTGAGAAACTTTGCACTTGAATTTAATGTTTGTGTACAATTAAATAATAAGGGTGATATAATGTGTTATTTACGTGAAAATAATAATATTTTTTATAAATATCAATAAACTGCCCGAGAAAACTTCCTATTTATATATTATTTTCTCTATCAAAATTAAATCAAAACAACGACTACATGGAAAATCTAGTATAGGTATAGTTTGAAGTTGGAAAATCTTGGATGAATTTGTTTGACGAATACAACAAAATAAGTGCATAGTGAGATTTCGTACGAGTTTTTCAATTTGATTTCACTCAACAACGAAGGATTATTGAAAGAAAAATTGTTAGGCTCTGTCTTAGGAGGTATTATGGTTGTGTTATTGTGAATATTTGTGTGTGTTACCTTTCGTTCGATGAAGAATTTTTTGCAGTTAGATAAGGGTGTATAATACACATCCATTTACTTGCAAACCCTGACCAGACGCCACTGAATTTAATTATGTACTGTTTATGTATCTACTTTAGAGGCTTAAGGTTATACCTAGAACTATACCTAGAACTATGCCAAATTAATTACAAAATATGTATTTGAATGCGGTGAAAATATTAAAATAAGCTTTGCATGGCATATGGTAAAATGCCAGATGCAGCACACTGTATGTATATTATGTACCTACAATTATATATACCTACTTATGTAACTCCTATCCATACAAACAAAAAACTGCTATACTTAAGGGTTTTCCAAATAAATAAAGTTCAATGTTTACTTCCAAAGCGGAAATATCATTTATTTTGTTTGTTATAACTTATAACTTAATTTCGCAGTCTGAACCAAATGTAAATTTAGGGCCAGTTCCACAGTGCACACTTATTACTAGAATAAGTGCCACTGAAGATTTATCTTTGTGCACTTTCAGCCCAGTTTTGAAATCTGAGTGACACTTAAGTTGCCAATACGGGAGACTTAAGTGTCACTTATTGATGTTAATTTGCACTGTGAAATTGTTTTTAATTCTTTCACATTATGTCCACTTACTACAGCTGTGAAACTGGGCCTTATTGTTTTAGAAGTCGTTTTTGTTAGAATAATTTTGAAACAATTAATTTTAAATTTTGATTTTTTGATTAGCAAAAGAAACTTTTTGTTGGATGTTCAGAGTAAAGTTTTTTGGAATGTTTTGCGGTTCCCGATTTCATTAAGTACACTTTTATCAATTATGAATGTTCATAATATGTATGTACTTAGATTTAAGAGTTTTAGCCTCTTCAGATATAACGGGTGATTTTTTAGCTGGTTTGGTTTTGGCAACACTGGTTTTGACAGCTGACGTGTGTTTAGTACCTTGTGTCACTGTCAAACAGCTTCAGTTTGGTTTGCAATTTAACCATGGATCGTCTTACAAATGAACAACGCTTGCAAATTATTCAATTTTACTATCAAAATTCGTGCTCGGTTCGAAATGTTCATCGGGCGCTGCTTCCATTTTATGATCGGCATTCTCGGTTGGTTGAATGGGTATGTAAATAAGCAAAATTGCCGCATTTGGAGTGAAGATCAGCCAGAAGCATTGCAACAGCTACCAATGCATCCCGAAAAAGCCACTGTTTGGTGCGGTTTATGGGCCGGCGGCATTATTGGGCCATATTTCTTCAAAGATGATGCGAATCGCAGCGTTACTGTCAATTGTGAACGCTACCGAGCGATGATAACAAACTTTTTTTTGCCCGAAATGGAAGTTCTTGACTTGCATGATATGTGGTTTCAACAAGACGGTGCCACATGCCACACAGCACGCGAAACAATGGCGCAATTGCGAGGCGAGTTTGGTGAACAGCTAATTTCACGTTTCGGGCCGGTCAATTGGCCGCCTAGATCGTGCGACTTGACACCATTAGATTATTTTTTGTGGGGGTATGTCAAGGCTAATGTCTATAGGGACAAGCCCGCTTCGATTGACGCACTGGAAGCCAACATCCATGCATTCATTCGTGAGATACCGGCCGATATGTGTGAAAGAGTATGCCAAAATTGGACTCAGCGGATGGGCTACCTGAGACGCAGCCGCGGTCAACATTTGCATGAAATTATCTTTAAACATTAAATTGCAAGGTTCAAACTATCGATTCAAATAAATATTTCATTCATTTTTTCAAATTTTTTGTGTTTTTTTTTTTTTTTAAAGTTCTAAACTTCTTAAAAAATCACCCATTAATATGCCTATATATTTAATAGGAAATATTTTTAAATAATTTCCCAAAGAATATTAATTATTATATAAAAAAAGCTGTGAACAAACTGACCATAAGCCTAGTAGGCGAATCCCTTTTTTTTAGCTCCCACTTTTATCTACAAAAATATCAGCTAAACCCTTGCTTAACTTTGATTAATGTCAAAGCTTTGTGGAAAATATGTCACAGAAAACAACTGTTCTCTGAGAAGAAATTCAAAAGAATTTGTTTGTTTTCATTATTTTTTGAGTGAATCTAATCAAATAAAATATGTAGATAATTTCTTTTTGCTGGCTGAAATAAAAAATGTATTCCCAAATATTCTATCATATCGATTTTTATTTTCCCAAAGCACAGAAAATCCAAGAATTACAAAATCTATCAAAATCTATTAAAATAAAGTGCGCAGCTTAAACTGAATCCTACTAATAAAGTAATAACCAATTTAACCTTCTCGTTAACAAATCCTTACACTTTTTTTAAATCTACTACAATTTCCAAAAGATTAACCAATCGTAGCGCAGACAAAAAAAATATATAAAACCAGGCAGGGTTAAGTATTGCCGTACCCTTTTTTACCACAAACTATTTCGTAGTACGTGAATTGATTTAAAGTGTCGGTAAGATTTTTATTTTATTTACCTATTTTGATTTAGCTTCACCATGACATGAATGACAGGGGTTGTTTCTAAATAAAACAGATTGTTTTTTTGCCCGCACCCGCACCCGCACCCCCAGCCCAAGCTCTGTTTGACCATACAAAATCAAAAATTACATACATGTAATCACTATTGCATATGTACATGTAAGTAAATGTAAAAAAAAATAAAAATAGACTTCTTTTTTCGCTTCAAAATAAAATATCTGAAGACTGAACCAAGCCATGAATATAGCAATCGAAATTGACAAATAACATAAAAGTGAATTTAATTGTACTTAATAACAGCTTAAACATGGATTTCCGTGTATTAAATTTTAACGACTTGCTATCGACTAACCGGGAGCATAGTTCGCTATTAGTATGTGATTTTTCTGAAGTCTGGACATTTTCGTTTAACTATTAACTAAATTTGGTTATTAGTAAGGCCCTTTGTAAAAAGCTGGTGTAAGTAAATAGTTCTTCTAACAAGCTTGAGAGGAATATAATCTGAAATGATTATTCTACGAACACACTCCAAATACATACACCCGAAACGTATATCATAACCGCTTCACAAACTCTCATCCTACATTAGCGCCACATGTGTCAAAATTTGACAACTGAACTCAGCATAACCTTCCTTTTAGCACCAATTTCAGTGCTGTGTACACGTGTTTTTAAAAATGGCACCCGTAGAAAAAGTTAAAAAATCAGCCAAATCTGGCAAAAAAGTCAACAAACACCCCCTAAATAGTTACCTGGGTGGTGGAATTATGCGTTACTCTAAAAGCCAGGTAAAAATTCATGAATTTCATCATACCAAAGTGATTTTGTTAGTGCGTGTAAAATCGACACAAAAAATGTGATTTCCTCTGCAAGTAACACCAATTGGATTTTTTATTTCTTAAAATTCATAAAAAATATCCCTTGCAATCTTTTATTCTTGGGAAAATAGTTAGAAAAAAACCTATAGTATTAATATGATAAATAAATTCTCCTTCTCAGATGTACAAGCGTCGTGCTCAATGGCGCCTGAAGTCAACAAAACGCCCAGTTGTTAAGAAGGAAAAAATCCCAATCAAGAAGATCAAGAAGATTGGAGGTCCCAAGAATGGAGGTGAACGTGTTGTTTACTTGAAGAAACCAAAGGCCAACTACCCAACCAAAGCGGTAGTCAAGAAGCGCCCTGCTCGTGGTGTATTCAGTAAACACGTTCGCAACACTCGCAAGAACATGAAGCCCGGACGTGTGTTGATCCTTTTGGCTGGTCGCCACCAAGGTAAACGTGTCGTGCTCCTCAAGGTTTTGGCCTCTGGACTTCTCTTGGTAACCGGACCATTCGGTATCAACTCCTGCCCATTGCGCCGTGTTTCACAGCGTTATGTTATTGGATGCCAAACTCGCATCGATTTGGGTCAATTCAGTGTACCAGAACACATCAATGACACATATTTCAGGCGCATAAAGGCAAAGAAGGAGAAGAGATCTGGTGAAGGAGATATCTTCGCTCCAAAGAAAGAGAAGTACGTTCCAACTGAACAACGCAAAGAGGACCAGAAGGCCGTCGATACTCTTGTACTGAAGGCAATTAAGGCCAGCTCAGATGGCAAATTCTTGAAGAAGTATTTGCAAAGCATGTTCAGCCTGCGTTCCACACAATACCCCCATCGTATGAAGTTCTAAGCGCTTAAGAATCGGAATATGTAACGATTTTTTTTACTTATAATAAACCACAATTAAAATGGAATGCATGATTTTATTTTGTAGTAAGAATTTGAAATATTCTAAGGTGAAGAATATTTTTTAATTTCCTTTTTTATTCGTCCGAATAAATGGCCGAATTTTGCAAACCAAAAGCAACAAATGGTTCTATTTTTAGTTTCCACAAGTTAAGTATCTTCTAACCAATGAGTAAAGACTTGAAAAACATCTCTGGGATGAGATAACATTTTGTATTTTCCTTTGAACAAAAACAATGTATGTTGGACCTACAGTTATAAATATTTCTAGTAGAGATGAATTGGATATCAAATCAAATACTAAGCAAACTAGAAAAATAGGATACATATTTTCCTTAACTACTTTTGTTTGAAAACATAACATATTATTTATGTAGGTATTTTATGTTTTACTTAGAACTTATATTTTAGAGCCATGGTCATGTTTAATGGTGTGGTATATTGAAATGAGTGATTTTGACAAAGAATTAAGATAATTCATTTATTCATCTAAAATTGCATTCCGAAGATAATTTAATATCGTGCATTAATTAAATCAACAGCTTCCCTCATATGGAAATCAATCAAACAACATTCGAATTGATTGTGTCATATTATCAACACACTGCGTTCGAGGAATGTTGTGGAAACATAGCTGATGAGATCTGATGCAACAGCAATTTTAACAAAAGACACTGGCAATTAGGCCCTAGTCTCCTCCGTCCTCGTTACATGTTCAATAATTTGTTAGCTTATTAATCGTGTAGAGGAAAAAATAAATGATATAGGTATACGCTTTTTATTTGGTTTTGGAATTTGGGCGATAGAAGCGTTCCAGCGAACAAATGACAAAATAATTTCAGAATCACACCATAGTGCCAACAACAATACTAGTCTCGATATGATAAAATATTCTTACATTAAGAAACATTGAGTGGAACGAGAGCTTATCCAATATTTGCTAATAATTCACTAAACGACTGAATATCAGGGAACACAACCCAGTGATGACCCCTGGCTTCTTTATCATATTTTTTCCTGCATGACATTACTGTAAAAGAAAACGATTCGCTTAATTAAATTTAAAAACATTATTATTTAATTGTAGAAGTACACAAAATGCTTTTTCGTTCTTTTAATTTTTTGATAGAGACCATAATAGTATCCATTTGTATCTGAATATTAGCAGCTTCAATGACCAATTCTAATGAATTTTGAAATTTTTCTTTGGTTACTTGTAAAGGTCGGGGAACTAGAACTCCAAACCATCTGATTGGATCAATAAATCCAGCTTCTTTATCAATCGGATATCGTTTAAGCTGGAATTCCTTATCAGCACACGCACTCTCCGACTTAATTTGCTCTACACGTACTAAAGCATTGAATTCTTGACTCTCGTCCGTGGGTAGTTTTGATATTCCAACAGTTTTTGGTCCTTGAATGTAGCGAGCCTTTGCACAATTTATTCTTCCTTCATTTGTGACTCTTTCAATTGCTACTTTGCATTGAACTAGTTGTTCGACTAAGCTTAAAAGTTCCAAGTGCAAATCATCTAGATGTTCGTGAATGCCTTCAAGATCTAGTTCTTTGTAGTCTTCACTTATTAGTTTTTGAGGCATATTTAATGTTAAGGTAGATATTTATTTTTTCAAAAATTGAATTTTTGTTGAAACTTGAAAATAAAATGTATAAGCAGATGTGTATGTGTGTGTCACATGACTTGACACACAGATGACAGCTGGAAGCGTTCAAAGAATTCACAGAAAAAAAAATATGTGGGCCTACACATTACAATAGTTACACGAGTGCACATATAAACTTTTTTTCTCAATTAAATAAAATAATTGGGCCTATTCGGAAAGATCTTTTATTCTGTTATGAATTTCCATATAAAAGCTAGAGCAATCAAAAAATCTTTTATGAACTTATAATTTTGGTACTCGGAATGCAAAAATCTGTTATGAAATCTGCTAAGAAATCTCTTATGAAATTTCAACAGTTCGAACTCTCAAAAAATCTTTTATGAATTGCAGTTTTAATATTCAGCATTCCAAAATCTATTATGAAAGCTGTTATGAACCACAAATAGACAAATTTTTGTGACTTTTATCATAAAAGACTTTAAGTACATATATGAATTATAAATGGATATTTATATTTTATTTCGTCAACGAAATATTCTTGAAAGGAAACAAATGTAAGAAAACAATATTTAAATACATATAAACAAATAAAGAAATTAAAATAAAATTAATATTTTGTGTGAAAGCACGGAACGCTTTTTTGGAGCTAATTGGTGTAAAACGGTGTCCCTTTGTCTTTGGTATTCTCAACAACAAAAACACACAAACTTAATTGTTATCGCGAGCAACCCTTTCAATTTATTTGTCAGTATCATTAATGAAATTTCTTTAGAACAGCTGATTATATGACAACAAATTTTGGTTCTGTTTCCTAAATATATTACGTTTTCGAAGTTTCATAACAGAATTTAATAAATGATTGAACTTCTGAATACCAATTAGAAAAAATCTTTTACCTTTAATGATTTAAGCCTTAACTACAATGACCACTTTTTACAAAATTGCAAAAGTAAAAATATTTTTTTGCCGCTAGCGCAGTTATTTTGTGAAAAAGAATATACAAATTTTTTTTTAAACCGAAATTTAGGCTTTCTGCATCATTTTTATAAGTTTCCCAGTCAGAAACACTATCTTAAAATGAGTTTGAAAATTTTCACATTGACTGCTTTAGTGCTTTTAGACGACTGCAATTTTTAACGACTTTTCTCTTTTTTTCTCTGATTGCAACATCCATTCAAACGCTGCAAATTTTAGTAGCGGTAATTTTTGTTAAATGAGAAGGAAACATATCTCCGCACTCTTTATTCCGCTTATGTCTCAAACAATAAGAAAAAGCACAAAGAAGAAAGAGCGATAACTCTACAACTATTTCAACCTGTGCAACTTTGTTTACCCCGCCACCGCATACGTCCCCCGCCTACGTGCTTAAAAATCGCAAGGGGTAATTGCAGCGTTTAAAAGAAGTCTTCTGAACTTTTCACTTTTTTGGCCAGTGTAGTTAAGGCTTTATAACAGAAAATCCATAGCAGAATAACGGAAGTGGCAGGATAGGCCTAAATATTGGTACAGTGCAGTTTACGTACCTATTCTCTATTCTCATTTACACAAATGTATCTATTATAGATTTTCTTAAAACGTCTCTCAGAGGTCATTTAGTTAAGTGAGCTTAAAATGTTTAAATTTCCTTTAATTTCCCATTGATACTTAACTAATAAACGATTGTGTCACTTAACTCAAACAAACCTACAAATTGCATACTTCTAGCCTTTTTTAGCAGCTATAAAAAAAGCAAACAATAAACGAAAAAAAACTCTTCTGAAACCATTCCATTGGTAAAAAACCGTCAACGGGCGATTTTCAAAAGAAAATTTTGCTTCTAGATGTAAAATCAGAATACACTCAAAATGCACTAATCTATTTAAACTCTAAATTCAAAACAAACTCACTCATATCACTTGGCCAACGGTCGGTTGCCCAAAGAGGACACAAGAGAACATTGGTGCGCAAGAGATTTAATGATTGAATTCTTTTTTTTTTCACCCACCAGAGATGAAATACTATTTTTCAAAATTGAATAATAAACCATGATCATACATGTAAAAAAATCGATCGCTGAAACGTGATCTCTATGTTACTTAGAAATTTTTTCAGCAATTTTCGTATTTTTTTGCTTATCACACCAACACGACGATTCACCAATGCAATTACAAAATTTTCTAAGCTCATTAGAAATAGTTAACACTCTTCCATTGGATTTTAGAATGAGTGAAACGACATAAGGACGTTTTAAGAAAATCTAATAGATACGGCTGAAAAAATGTTTATGTATCATGAAACGTGAACCCGACAGAGAGCTGTATCTCACGTTGTTCTTGTAGTTTGAAAACGTTGTTGTATTGTAAAAAAAAATATCTGCAATCAATAAAAAAAAAATAAAAAAACAGGCCATAACAATATAAAAAATAAAACCAATACAAAAAGTTTTAAATAATACACCGATAAACCAAATTAAATGAGCTTACAGAGCTCACTCCCAACTACCGGATTTTTTATTTTCTGAAAATAAATTGGACGATTTATTGCAATTAAATTTTTGTGTCTTGAAATATTGAATTAAAATTATGCATACTGTTAACTAGACTTTAGCCAATCTGTTCAGTGTAGGTCAAGGGTCTTACCATGGTTCGTGAATTTAACGTACGCTTGGATTTGAACGGCTTGGTGAATGGCCAGCAATCCCGTTTAAGGGATAACGAATAAATTATTCGCCAAAAATTAATCGCAAATTCATTCTGGAAAATGTTAAAATGAAACAAAACAAACTGCTTCTTTTTAAAATAAAGGTAAACTGCAAAAATACAGCACTTCAAATTACATACATATGTATGTATTTTGTTCTGATCAGCGTTGCCAATATTTTTGGTCTTACATTCAAATTCGCAGTTTAATTTTAAAGTTTTTTTTGCACGAGGACTATAAACAAGACTTTATTGGAATAAATATAAAAAGAGTGCTTTGGTAAATGAAATGTCGACAAATCGATTTCAATCACTAAACTAAATGAAAAATATCCTTTTAAATTTAAATATTTTGTTTGACACTCGTCAATGAAAACCGAACAAAAATTGTAGATCTAATGGAAGAGTAAAACTTGCGAGCATTTTTTGAGTTCATTATAACAGCGGCGAATTAAGCTGAAGAAATAATTATAGAGGAAGTTTCTAATATGCGAATCATTACTGTAAACATATGTATATGAGCCAGATTTCTTAATTTATAATTCCTTAATTAAACAGTCAACTTTTGCATTCGGTACGTAATTAATTAGTTGTTAATAAAGCTTTCAACAGGTGAATGATGTTAAAATACCAAAATCAATAGATTCATTTTTTTTTTTTTACATATTTCGAGTTCTGAAAAATGCAAACTTTAATATGGCTCAAACTATGGTTTACAATGTTTAATTGCTAAGTAATGAAGGCGAATTAGTTGGTACATTGTTTATCACAATAAACCTTATCAATGAAGTTATATAACTCGCGATTAGGAATGCACCCGCAACTCATTTATTCTTCCCAGGGTCTTGGACCGCGTTTATTCTCCCAATGATCAATATCAATTGATTTTATTTTTTCATACTCGCTTTCAATAGTGACATCCTTAGGTGCTTTCATCGATACTCCAAATTTTTTCATTTCTTCAGGACTCACTGGTTGTTTTTTTGAAAATTGGTATCTGTGGATGTAGATGGAATAACAAATTCAAGAGGATTACTTTTTATGTTTTACCTTAATTGGGTGAACTCTTTGAGACCAAATGATCCACCAATAATGCAAATAAGAAACGGCAATCCATATTTAAATGAATTTCTTTTTGATATTTGTTGAAATTTTTGGACAAAAGACATAATTTGGTATTTGTATTTGATTTGAATTCTACTTTAATGCATGCTGTCAAAACCACATATTTAGAATCTATTGAGATTATCCACTGCACTGTAATATAACTCAGAAATAACAATAAACAGAGACGTTTCTTTGGAAAGAGAGAGAACACATCATTCCTTTTGAAAATGTAGTAGAAATGTAGGAAAGTTAGTAGATTGGGTTTTTCCAGACTGCTTTTAAACGTTGCAATTACCCCCTACAATTTTTAAGCACGTTAGCGCGGGACGTATGCGGTGGCCGGAGTAAACAAAGTTGAAATAATTGCAGAGTTATCGCTCTTTCTTCTTTGTGCTTTTTCCATGTTTTGTTGATCTTGATGGTGCACATTAAGAAATGTTAAAAAAAAAACTCTTTAGCTTTTCAGTTTCATTACTACATTTTGCACCTGAATGTTGGCACTATTTGCATTTCCACTTTTCCAAATGTGAACATTAACAAGGTTAATAAAACACGCCATATATAATATAAAGAACAAAATAACAATGTTCACTAGTCGCGCCTTTGAAAAGTGATTGTTTTCTTTACAACAAGAGCTGTCAAAATTTTATTTTTGTGCTTGTTTTGTTTGACGCATGGTGGAACTTCCGAATCTTGGGACTATCGTAAAACGTCCTCTAGTGATATAATCGGTCGCGAACATACTAGGAGTTGAGCCGATATCAATATAACCGGTTGTATATAACCTACACACCAAACAATCCACTGCCGCCTCACAATCATAATATGCAATCGCAGGTTGGCGGTGAAACTGATTTGACATATATCAGCACAACCGTCGCAAACTCGCATACACACTATACAACAAGCCAACGAAAAGTTGGAGTCACTCTACGCTAATCGTTTTGACGTCTTTTTATATAAAACTAAACAACAAATATTTCTAAATCAAATATTATATTAATAATAAAATATTATATCGGTTTGGTAAAATGAAATTTCTTACAAAATGTTTTGTTTTCATAAGAAAAAAAACAGTTTTGCGAAACTTGGTGAAAATTTCAGGATACCAAGCATGCTACGGTCGTTATTGTTAGTTGACGTTATAATTTCCCTCAAAATGGCTTCCCTGTGGTTTGTAGGGTAATTTTGGGACAAAAAGAGATAGTTGTATAAACAAAATAATTTCCAGTACAGCGCCAAATTATTTCTGTCACAGAATTTTCATTTATGGGAGAAAAATTTTCTTTTCTAAAGAGGTTTATCATCAAGTTTTCTTTATTTTTTTGCCATAGATACAAAACAAAATATTTGATAAAACATCTGCCAGTGGTATGACACCAAAATTGAAATTTTCTGAAGGTGAAGACCAAATAAGAAAAATAGTCCAAATAGTATAATATATAAGATTTTTATTTTAGGTGAAAAAGTTCTGTGTTTTCATGGACCACTCATCTATGAAGCGAAGGCTCTCAAGAGCACAATCACAAAAGATAAACAAGTGAAATATTACATTCATTATGCCGGGTGGAATAAAAAGTAAGTTATTAATACTGAACACCTGTTTGCACTAACTCGATTAACATAAATCACAATGTTTTTGTCCCGGAATATAGTTGGGATGAATGGGTGCCCGAAAACCGAGTGCTAAAATACAATGAAGCAAATGTACAGAGGCAGAAAGAGGTATCGAAACAACACTCTTCATCGGCTGGAAGAAATAAAAAAGGTAAGGTTTATGTTCGAGACTTTTATTTATTTATTTTTATTAAAAAAAATAAACATATGTTTTTCATGGGCCTCTTGCGAGGAATTGACAGATCCCCCAAGAGTATCTTTTGTCATTTTCACCTAAGTCATTGAAACTCGGCAGAAAATTGTTGGTCCTCTCCACTCCTGTTGAGTTGTAGGACAGTAGGCCCTGATTCTACACGAGCTACCGCGCTACCCAACTTATTTATTTATTTGATAGATGAATTTATTAGTTGTAAAGAAAGTTTCTAAAAGAATAAACAAACGTGTTCAGATAGCTATTTGCCACGCGGGGGGGGGGATGGGGGGGTGTAATCATTGGTGAATCATTAGCCCCTGTTAAGAGCTGGTGCACAAAGAGCATAACAGCGACTTCGTGAAGTTAGTTACAGGGTTTTCAAGTTGATCAATTAATGTTCAATGCAAAGCTAAATTATATATTAACGGACTGAGGTAAGCCGCCGAAGGCGAACCGAAACCTACGTTATACAGCTTCAATTCTAAGGAAATGGGAGTTATGGAACGGTAATCAGACATGGCTGGTGTAATCGAGGAGGGCTCTTAAAAAAGTAATGCAAAAACATCTTTTTTTTGTTAAGTCAAAGATTCGAGAGTCCAAGTGAAGACTTTGGTGAACGCCTGAAGTGGCGTTATTAGGATCAGAGATTGAAAACTCAAAGATAACTCTTTATTGAACTTGTTCTAGGCGCCCCACATTTTCAAAAAAATTCAATTATTTAAATTATGCAAAAAAAAATTAAATTATTAAAATTATTAAATTATTATTGCGGAAAGGAACATTTTTTCTCAAAAAAAACTGCGCGTATGTAAAGCCAACAGTGCATATATATAACGCTTTGAATAGTAAAATTAAAAACAAGAATAATAAACATTCCTAATTTCACTTTTAATGTATTTAAAAAAAGCTTTTCTTTTAATCCAATTTTCTTGGTTCAAACATTTTGGGGTTAGGCCGTTTTGGCGTTGAGCGCCTCAATTATGAAATGAAAAAGGGTGTAGAGAGAGTTTAAAGTAAATAATGGTGACAGATTTTGTCAAAAGCTATCTAAAATTTTTTCTTAGCATTAAATGTTTGTGAAAATGTTTGAGATTAGATAAAACCAATCTGCATTCTGTCTAGATATTCATATTAGAATAATTCACAGAAAATGGACAAGCATGTATTTTGCTGGCTTCATATGAACAGATATATGCATGTCTTATAAACGAAGTTACTTTATTATAATGGAAATAATTTTGTGTCCTCTGATTACTGGGTAAAAGTTGGCAATCGACCAAGTCCTCAATTTTGATTGAATTTTTTCCGTTTTCCTAATTAATTAAGAATTAAGTTTCTAAACTTAGCCCTTAAAAAAAGGATTAAAATCAAAAACCATTAGCGCTCTTAACCTGTCGCCTGTGGGTGTCGCGAAAGAATCATGACACTGACAGTTAAACGACCCTTAGGAAGTAATAACTTAAAAAAATAAATGAATAAACTTAGGATTTTTTCTTAATCCATCCAACAACAACACTTCCAAGAATGGTTTATACGGTTGTCGATCCATGATATTTGCTTCATTGTTGATATTTGATCATATAAAATGTATTTTTTTAATAATATATGTACTTAATAATATCAACGTTTTTTTTTATTTAAGCTACACCAAAGGGAAAAAAAAGCGACAACGGTGCTGTAGTAAGCAGCAGTTCTGGTGCTTGCACACCAAAAGATGGAAGCGAATCAAGAGCTTCAACACCATCCAAAGAAGTTAGCACCCCACTAGCTGCCCCCTCAACATCCAGTCGTCGTTCAAAACCAGTAGCAGCAGCAGCTACCACAAGTACAATCACAAATACACCTACCCCTGGACCCACGCCTTCTATCAGCAGTAATGCAACAACACCATTAACCACGGCAACAAATAACTCTCCTGCTACACAAATCCCAATCGTCTCGTCCGGAACAGATTTTGAATCAAATAAAAAAAAACGTTTACGAATTGACGTGTCTGTTGAAAACGAAGAGCAGTTCCTCTCGAAAGTCGAAGTCAAAATCAAAATTCCAGACGAGCTCAAACCTTGTTTGGTCGACGACTGGGATGCAGTTACCCGCCAACACAAACTACTTGACATACCAGCAAAAATCTCAGTCCAGGACATAATAGACTCTTATATTGCATTCAAAAAAGCTTCAAAATCATCAAATCCCTCTAAAGAGGTGGCCGTTAATGATGTCGCTAACGGTCTAATTGAGTATTTTAACGTAATGCTTGGATCTCAGTTGCTGTACAAGTTCGAAAGACCTCAGTACGCTGAAATACTTAGGCAAAACGTGGATGTCCCAATGTCAAAGTTGTATGGAGCATTCCATCTTTTACGATTATTTGTGAAACTGGGATCGATGTTGGCCTTTACCACATTAGATGAGAAGTCTTTGCAAATGTTACTTGGCCATTTGAATGATTTTCTTAAGTTTTTGGTCAGAAACAGTGGACAATATTTTAGCATGTCAAATTTCGTCAATGTCAGCCCTGAGTACCATAGAAACACACAATTCGTTTAGAAACGAAATAAAATAGAGTTTAAAAATTGGAAGAGAAAATGCAATTTGAAAAAGGTCCCGAGTGGGGCATTACAACTTGCAAAATAATAAATAATATATCATACAAGCTGTCTGTCGAGCCTTGATAAACATGCCTTATTTGATTTTTTTTTTTTTGTTATTTATAAACTGGTAAACTTTTTTATAATATGCATGTTGGTGTGTCCCACTCTTACTTATTTTTGGTTTTTTTAAAGATACAAATTATTTTATAAGCATGTATTATGCTTTTTGTGTTATGAGTTTTCCTTTTAATTATAAGAATATGAATAACAACAACCAAATAAAATAACTATTATAAGGATTATAATAAAAATTATAAAACTAAATATCCAGATCAATATTTTAATAAAAGTTTTATTTCTAAGACATTTTTTTTCCAAAAAATATAAAACTATATCATATTTTCATTGATAAATTGATCATGTACATAATATATTGTCAGGTGAATCAACCAAATAATGTCAACATTGTTTTAACTGAGAATCGACTTGTTCGATCGTTTGACACCTTCTGTCTGTAAATGAAAATAAAAATAGGCCATCTTTTTTGAGAGTTGTCTAAGTCTATTTTAACCCTTTTATTTTTATTTCCTAAGAAGGATGTTATTTGCAACAAGACCACTTTCAAAACAAAGGACTCAAATAATACTTTAATTTAAAACTCCAAAACATTCAAAATAATAAATGAAATTAAAAAACTTGGGTTTTAACATCAGTTGTTAAAATTTGTAGAAAATTTCAAGTCAAGGTCGGTTTACCTCGCGTGTAAAATTCAGAATATGATGTTCAATAATACATGTGTGAAATAGTTAATTAAAAAATGTGTCATCCCCAAATTTGATTATCTACACATATTGTAATTTTTTTTCTATGAACGCCCTTATGCGATAAAGTCGATCAAATTTAATAGCCTAATTATTCACTCACTTTAATCTGGATTTAAATTATTTGCACTTGAGTTCACGTGAGTTGAACTAAAACAAAAAATAGTATTACTTAGCCAAATTCATAAACCTGTTCGCATTTAAACTGCCCGACGGAGAGCCGTTTAAGTCCTCTTTTAACGCGATTAAAAAATTTATTCAATTTCTTTTGTTCAAAACGGAATATTTGAATAAACAAAAAATTGAAGGAACCGATAAAGCAAAATAATCACCTACCGATTACAGAATCCGATGAATGAGCTTCGGAGGGAGACAGACGTTATACAGGCGTAAAATAAAGTCTGAATTCAACCACGAGGGGCGGCGCGGCGTCACCGTGGAGGACTCAGGTGGCGCATACAAGTAGAAGAGACCTCAAGTTAAACAGTTTCCATACTGTTTCACGTATTTTTAAATGATTGGATACTACGTACGTAATTTTAAATTATCGGGTTTAAAATATACGGATTTAATGAACAGGTTTAAAAATTATATAAATATAAACCTGAATAATATGGCTATAAGACTTGGGGCGTTAAAATTTGTATCCAAAAATATCTGGATAGCTTTATGCTGTTGTATTCCCTTGTGAAAACATAACTGAAGAAATGTTAGGAAAATGGTTTATATTCCATTAAATGTAAGTTTATAGGTAAGAACCCAATCGCCAAAGAAATTTCTCGGATTTTCATTTTGGGAAATTCACTATCACGAATCATATTCACCTGTATTTCTTTCAGCAAAATAGCTATCGTAAATAATTTTTTCCAGGAAATTTTTTCCTTAATGCAATGCGAACATTTCCGCAAGTAAGTTATCGGAGAAAAATTATTTCGTCGGAGATTCGCGATGGGAAACATTTTTCCATGGTATTTTTTTTTTAAAGATGATTCACTTTTTTGATCCGGAAAGCTACTTTTCGTTGGTTAGCTAGATAGATATATTTATTTGCTTAAAGATGAATCACTATGTTAGGAGTAGATACACTCAGACCTATCATCGTCTCCGATCCGTTGCTTGTCGATGAATGTAAAAATGTAAAAATACACCTACATATATTTCTTGTATTCTTCTTCAGAATTACAACAGTTGGTACAACTTAAATTATATGTACATAGGTACATTATTTTACTAAAGAATTTTCTTTTTATCATAGTTAATATTCATAGCTGGGATGTTCTTTTCGGCGCAGAGAAATGAAAACTAAGGGAACCTGAGTCTTACTCACAGTATGAACAATTTTTTTTTTTGCATACAGAGTAAAGAATTGGTAACGAGCTTCGAGCGATTTCTTTTATTCTTACGTTTTACCATTGTATTTTGTTGATAGTATCTATAACAATATTATAGACGAATATGTGTTGAAAATGATCCACAACCATTTGCGGATCATAGCTTTCAGAACTGATGAACAATGATTTCTTTTATCAACGCGTCGAATTTCAGTACAATATTATTTGTTAAATTCCTAAGATTTCGAGGGAGAAGGAGAAGTCATCGGGTTATTGGTACGAGTTCATGGTACACAGTTTCCGGATGATCACACTGGGTGTATTTATTTTGCTAAAATACCAATAAAATAGCTACATAATACTATACAAAGCAAGGTCTTAACCAGGGGGGATTACAGGGATTTGTTTCCCCCCCCCCCCAAATTCTTAGCAAGGGCACTTTTTTCTTATATTTTTCAGTTCAAATAACAATTTTCACAAAATAGTGGCACTAAATTAAAAAAATTGTACGATTGGCGTAGTAAAACCGGTTGGAATTTTTTTTTTAACTATCGACAAAACGTACACATTTGTTGCAGGAAAACATTAAAAAAATAATCCAGGAAATAAATGGAAGAATTTAACGTCAATGTGTGTAACTCGATGGGTTGAAAATTATGACGGATTAGTATCTAAGGTTTTAAAAAATAAATCTCTTTTAATCCCATTTTTTATAATCCCGTTTTTTATTATCCTGCTTTTGCAATCAAAACTAGTTGTTTTTTTTTTTTAAATCGTGGATTTTTTAAATTTCATAGAAGATTTTTGGATTTTGGGTACGAAGCAGGTTGAGTTCGGGCTGTGGAAGACAAACTGTCAACAACAAGAAACACAACGTTCAAAGAACGCAATAATAGCTCTTGGAGACGGTAGGAATGTAATTCCAAATATACATAAACTTTTATAAAAATTTTAGCAAATTTGCCAGTATTAACATGATGTACCTACACCAGAAATAACTTTTTCGACGACGAAACGATTAAAAACTTTTTTAAGAAACTCTGCCGTTGAAGAACGACCTACTGGATTAGCCTTAATATCAATTTATCAACAGATGATCGCCTGCAGCGATTAAACTTTCTTTTATAAAATAATTCTATAGTTTGTGATGTTGATTTTTTTTATAGGGATTTTTTTAAACTATTTTTTTATAACTACTAGTCAATAAAAACCGCTTACAACATAAAAAGTGAAGATAATTTTCAAAAATCATATCGCCTCCCGAAATATTTGTCTGGCTACGGCCTTGTTGTGTGGTAGATAGTTTCAGGAGTGGATCCAGTTGGGCGTTGATAGGGACTTTTTCAACATTTTTCTGACGTAATTTATTGTAAAATATACTGAGCACAAAGTCCAATACAAATATCATTAAAATTTCACAAAAATCATATGTAACAAAAAAAAAAAAAAAAATCCCCATTGTTATAAGAAAGTATTGCTGAAGCAAAAAAATGAAATTAGTTGCTGGTGCTATTTTGTAGGGATTTAAAAAAAAGAGGCCGGGTGCAATCCACACATGGTAACTTCCCATTGGTGCCCTTGGAAACTGGGCACCCTTTCTAGTATAGTATACAGTCATTTGGTAATTTTACGTGGAAAGTTTTCCGGAAGTTTTGAAAATTCGCAATTTTATAGATTCCGATGTGCTCTTTCAGAATTTCAACTATGCCACCTCGTATCTTTGCCGCTCGCGCCACCATATTGGAGAAAATGGGGGTAAAAGGCCCCCAAAAATGTTTTTTTTTCCGGAAATAACTCCCGAATGCTTAGGTAGTTGTAGAAAAAAAATTCCAAGTACTAATTTGTAGCTTAGAAAATTTCCTACAAAATACATTAACATACTTTTTTCATAAAAACAACCGTTTTCGAAATAAACCAATCGAAAAAGTTAAGGGTTTTACTTTTCTATGTAGTTGGGCGCGGTTTACATAATTAAAAAATTGTGCATTTTGTGATTAAAGCATAATTTATTTTCAATTGTTTATACATTATATGAACATGATTTTAAGATATTGGCCTACTCTATATGTCCGCCCCTTTGGGTGGAAGGGGTAAAATAAAAAAAAAAATCATAAAATAGAAAATGAAAATAATAAGACAACGGCAACACTTACAGTAATATGTTATGGTTTTTTCAAAGCCAGTAGTTCATTCTTTAATTGTGTTTTTAAATGAAGTTATTTTAATGCTTAGTTTTTGAATAAATAATTTTTTTTTTTCGAATTTTATTTTCAAAACTTTGAATTTGAAAATGATTTATTGAAAAACTAAGCACTAAAATAACTTCAAAATTCCCGAAAAACTTTCCAAGTAACCTCTATTTTTTCAACCAAATGACTGTACTAGTAGTATTTTTGGCAGATGGCTTTAAGAAAAAACTTTCAAATGAATTTATTTACAAACCCCATCAATTACAGCTTACAACATTGTGAGTTAAATAAAATTATTCTGCAGTCGACAGCATTATTTGTTCTCATGATATTCGAGCCGAAAAACGTTTTTCAACTATTTTTAGTATTTTCTTGTAGTGTATTTGGTTAAAAAAACCATCCAATTGATTTTTTTTTTTTTGAAAATGATATCAGTAATCAAAAATGAAATTGTCTACAGAATAAAATTAACTCGAAGTCAATATCATTGTTCTCAAAATATTAGAACCAAAAAATTTATTTTAGCATGCTTTTTGATTTAAAAAAAAAATGTCAGTTTTTTTTTGTTTTTAATTCTTTGTAATTCTTTATTAGGTCATTATGTGTAGAACAAAATTAAGCTGAAGTCGATGGCATTTCTTATTCTCGAGATATTCGAGACGATTTTACAACTTAATTTTAAAATAGCTCTAGTAAGAAAACCGCTAATTGAATTTTTTTAAAAACCCTTTTTGCACTTTATGATGTTATTATCTGTAAAACTATAAATTTATTCAAAGTCGATATCTCTATTCGTTCTCTATACGTTGAACGAAAAATATATCACCAACGTATTAACGTACGTACTACGTACGCACACACATATACTTACAGACATTCTTAAACGATGAATTCGGATTCTTGCGAGCTCGAAACTCAAAATTTTCAATTCGACAAATCGGACCAATTACAATAACTTCTATATGGGAAGTTAAAATAATGTGAGTTAGTTCTTACGTGCAAAAAATTATAAACAAGATGGTGGATTTTCACCACGTTAAATAACTGTGCTATTTCAAAAATCGAATGCCAACTTCGTTTCAGTATTCTTCGGATTTCTCGAACTTATACATATGCCCTTCAAAGTGGAGTATCTACTTGTATGAGAAAACTTAGAGTAAAAAATTAAGATATTTGAAGGATATACAATTATTATTTTTTTAATAAATTTAAGTGATAAAAAAGATAAAATAAACATAAAAATATGCTTTTATCATCAAAATGCACTTATGGTTAAATGAAAAGATAACCATTTAGTTAACAATATTCAAATGTTTATTTAAACTGAAATTACAAAACTTAAATTAATCTGTTGACAAAACGTTCTGCTAGGCGATGCTTATAAGTCGACGATCGGTGAACGAATGGATAAAAGATAATGTATCTAGGACGTTGTTCTGTTGTGTGTGTATTTGTGAAAGAATGCAGATTCTGCAAAACACAGTGTTGCCACAGCACCCCCTGCCTAGTGTTAGCGATATCTTGCTGGCAGAACCACTCTGCGTCCTAGTCTAGATGTTGTTGCTTCAGTGGGAGTAGTGGATGGTGAAGGTGGTGATGATTCGATGTGAACCGGATGACTCGAAGATGGAGGCTGTTGATCATTGGTTTCGGAACTTTCTTCTGAATCTTGGATATAAGCTGGCTTAAGCCTATCAATAGAAATATATTTATTTATGTTTTTAATATTGATTTTAAAAATTTTCTTGTTTCTACTAATAATTTTATAAGGGCCTTCATAAGGGTTTTGTAAAGGCTTTTTAACTGAGTCTGTCCTGACAAATACATGAGTGCAAGTTTGAAGATCCTTGAAAATAAACGATTTGTTGTTAGAATGGTTTGAAGCTGCAACCGGTCGAATTGATCTCATTCTCGATTTAAGACTTTGTAGAAAATCATGCGTGTCAAGTGTTGTCGTATCAGGTGATTCGTGAAAAAATTCGCCAGGAATCCGTAAGGTGGTTCCGTATAACATCTCAGCAACCGTTGCTTCAATATCCTTGCGATAAGATGTTCGCAATCCTAAAAGAACTGTTGGTAAGATTTCGGTCCAGTTAGAGGAGTCATGACATTTTATGGCTGCTTTTAGAGTTCTATGTAGTCGTTCAATCATTCCGTTGGCACACGGATGGTAGGGTGTAGTTCTAATGTGTTCGATGCCTAGAATTCTGCTCAGCTCCTTGAACAATGATGACTCGAATTGTCGGCCTTGATCCGTGGTTATTTTTACAGGAACTCCAAAACGACAAATCCAATTGTTATAAAGTTCTTGCGCCACAGTTTCTGCAGTCATGTCGACTATCGGAATGATTTCCGGCCACCTTGAGAAACGATCGATCATCGGGAGACAGTACGAGAAACCATTGGATATGGGTAGCGGACCTATCAGGTCGATGTTTAAATGTTCAAATCGATTGTCTGGAATAGCAAAAAGTCCTATGGGTGATTTGCAGTGTTTTCCAATCTTTGCCTTTTGACAAGCGATGCACTGTTTAACCCAAGATTTTGTATCCTTACGCATGGAAGGCCAAACATAACGTGACTGTAAAAGTTTCAATGTTGCATTGCCTCCTGGATGTGATAAGGAATGACATTTTTGAAAAATTTCTTGGCGGCATGAGCTCGGGATGTAAGGTCGAATCTTTTGTGTAGACGTGTCACAGAACAGCTCTACATCAGTGTAGCCGGGAATTTTAAAACGCTGCAACTTTAAGGCATTTGCACTGGTCAAAAGCTTTTTTAAATCTGCATCAGTTTTTTGCTCCATCGCCACTTTATGGAAATCCAAGGTATCTATCAATTCAAGAGTATCGATGCGAGATAAAGTGTCTGCCACCACATTGTCCTTACCGGGAATATACTCAATGTCTGTTGAGAACTGACTTGTGAAACTCAAATAACGTTCTTGTCTAGGTGAAAGTTTTTCCGGATTTTGATGAAATGCGAAAATCAGCGGCTTATGATCTGTGAAGATGGTAAATTCACGTCCTTCTAGCATGTAACGGAAATGCTTAATCGTGAGATAGACCGCCAGCAATTCCCTATCATAAGCGCTATATTTTCTCTGCGATGGTTTTAATTTTATATAAAATCCAAGCGGCTCCCAGTCCTTACCCCGTCTCTGTTGCATCACACCTCTGACCGCTGTATCTGATGCGTCAACCATAATAGAGAATTGAGCTGTGGGACAAGGATGAGTTAACATTACAGCTTCTGACATGGCTTTTTTGCAATTTTCAAAAGCTTCAGAAGTTTTAGCTGTCCAGAATAATTCTTTGTTTTTCTTCGGATTGCCTTGCAAGAAATCATTCAGTGGGCTTTGAAAATGAGCTGCATTTGGTAAATATTTTCTATAAAAATTTAGCGTTCCAAGGAAACGTCGAAGTGCTTTGACATCTTTTGGTTTGGGAAAATTTAAAATGGCCTGTACTTTATGAGGAAGCGGTTTTATGCCATCACTGGAAACTAGATGTCCTAAAAACTCTACGCTTTCCTTGCCTAAAGAGCATTTATCGATGTTGATGACGAAATTGTGATCGTTGAGTCTCTGAAAAAGTTGTTCCAAGTGAGCCAAGTGTTCTTCTGGAGACGATGATGCAACGAGGAAATCTTCTATGTAGGAGAAACAAAAATCTAAACCTCGCACTACCTCGTGGACGTAACGTTGAAAAGTTTGGGTAGCATTGCGGAGTCCAAACGTCATCTTGCAAAATTCAAAGAGCCCAAATGGTGTAATAATTGCGGTTTTTTCAATATCCTGAGGATCCATCGGAATTTGATGAAACGCCCTGACCAAATCTATTTTTGAAAAAATTGTTTTCCCATTTAAGTACAGAGTAAAGTCCTGGATGTTAGGTACCGGGTAACGATCAGGTTTTGTCACGGCGTTGAGCAAACGAAAATCCCCACAAGGTCTCCATTCACCATTTGCTTTTAGAGCCATATGGAGCGGGCTGGCCCACGGACTCTTAGAAGGGCGACATATTCCTTGTTCCATCATGAATTGAAATTCCTTCTTAGCTGCTGAAAGTTTATCTGGTGCCAACCTTCGAACTCGACAGTGAACAGGAGGTCCCGAGGTCACAATTTGATGCTTGACCTTGAGAGGAATGTTGATTTCCTTGCGAATGGTAGTAGGTCTTGTTATATATGGAAATTTAGCCAGAACACTGTAGTATGCGCTATTTTTGTCAAGAGTCTTAATGGTTGAGTAACTGTCTGCTTTTTGCAACTTGCCTGGGAAGGTTAGTTTGGTTTTATTGTCAATGAGGCGCTGTCTCTTTAAATCAACCAACAGATCGAAATGGGTTAAGAAATCAGCCCCGATGATTGCGCGACTGACATCAGCAATAATAAAATGCCAGCTTAGCTTTCGCTTCAATCCCAAATCTAAATCCAACAATTTCTGACCATGGGTTGTAATTTTCGAACCGTTAGCAGCATACAGATGAGTGCCTGCTTGAGCAGTATCTTTTTTAGTGCGAGGGCACACAGAAAGATCTGCACCTGTATCGATGAGGTACTTTATATTCGTTTTATGGTCTGTGATGAATAAGCGACAATTTTTATTAGTAAGGCCACTGTCGTCAGTCGCCATTAACGACCGGCCGGGAAGTTTCCCTGACTTTTTTGAAAGTTGCACGGTGGCTTGCAATTTCTCGCTTGGCTCTTAAACCTCTGGTGAAACCAGCAAATGTCAGCATTTGGATTAAAACGGTTCTTGCGATTGGAAAGAGAACGACGTCTGCTTGAGGAACCTGCTGTTATGCCTGCCGTTGTAAATTGGGACTCTAATTGCAAAAACCAGACCCGTGGATTTGCTTTCCAGAACGGCGCAGGTTTAATCGCAACTCTTGAAATTTCTACTGTGGGTTCTATTTGCTTTCCCCCCTCGTTAGTCATTGTTTTTTTTTTAAATATACAATTAAAAAAAATGTTTATGTACTTACGTACAAATTTTATTTTGATCTTTCTGCAGCTGCTCCAGACAAAAAGGTGGTCGGTGGCGACAGTCAACAGTTGTAATTTTTTTTTTATTTGTTATATATATGTGTGTTCTGTATCTGCGGTTTATGTCTAACTGATGAGCAAGCAGTAAAACCAACACGAAAAGAAAAAGATAGAAACACTAGAGACAAAAAAAAAAAAACTTTTTTGATGGCAATGGCCAATGCGTAAATTCAGTTTTGTAAGTCTTTGTGTATTTTCTTTTTACAGAATTTAAAGATTATTTTCGGAACCGTCGGGGTCACCAATATGGTTAAATGACAAGATAACCATTTAGTTAACAATATTCAAATGTTTATTTAAACTGAAATTACAAAACTTAAATTAATCTGTTGACAAAACGTTCTGCTAGGCGATGCTTATAAGTCGACGATCGGTGAACGAATGGATAAAAGATAATGTATCTAGGACGTTGTTCTGTTGTGTGTGTATTTGTGAAAGAATGCAGATTCTGCAAAACACAGTGTTACCACACACTGTTACTTTTGAACAACAAGTAAGTTATGCAAGTTTGTTATTTAATATTTTTTTCTATGATTAAAAATATTTTAGTTACGTTGAAAGCAAAGTAAAGTTATCTTTATTTTTATCCTTTTCTTTAAACTTATTAATTTTTTAAATTATACAGCATCTAATACAGGCTTCGTAAAATATTACATTTGATTAAACTCGATCCTCATCAAAACTAGAAAGCAATGTATAATACGAAAATGCTGTCGTAATTGCCTGCAAAAAAAATATATATTTGTAAAAGAAAATATAACAAAAAAATGAAAACAAATTCTCAAATTAACTTACATGTCTTAAGCGATCTGCATTCAAAGGCAAAATCTTACTAGCTGTAAGCTTTATAGGTTGTTGAGAAAAAATTATTATAATCAAAAAATCATTGCGAAAATAATTCGAAACCAAATACCAAGGACCCATCAGTAGAGAAGTTCCTATTAGATTATTTTGTTCACTTATATATTCAGCAGGGTAGGTAAGCAAAAATAGATCTACAGCTGCCAATACACCAAAAAGTAGCACAAAAATCTTTGACAAAAAAAAAATCAATCCCATTTAAATATTAAATTGTAAAAATAAAAAAGATAATGCTTTAGCTCACATCCGAAGTCCTAACGTATACAAATGCCATAAAACACATTTGTAATGTAACTTCTAGAACTCGAAGAACAACAAAGAAATTCCAAAAGTTTTCCATCATTTCACAAAGTTTTAGTAAAAGACGATGATGTTGTACTGCCTCTTTAAGAGCCACTCGAAAATTTTGAATTTCTTCTGTACTCAAGTTTTGCAAATAGGACCAAGGACGAGGAATTTTTTCGACATCTTCAAGAAGTAAATTATCAGAAGATCCAATATTTGAACATGAAAAAAAGACATCTCTTATTTCAGTTGTAAAATGATATTCAGCTGAATCAGGCTCATATTTGCTCTGAAGAAGATCTGGAAATCTGCAAAAAATCGATCTAGACATACAAAATAAAAAAACAAATCCCATCCCAGGCATTTTACCTTTTATAAACACCACTGGTAAAAATCAGATTTTTTAAAGCACATCTTGTAATATTATATTGACCACTACACAATAATCCAAAAGAAAAGAAAAACGAACTTCCAACAGCAAAACTACAAACCACAATAATTTGGGCCCAAGCTTGAAGGAAATAAGCCAAAGCAAATTGATAGGGGTTCTAGAAGTAAAAGCAAAATAACATTAGGTTTCTTTTTTCTTTCTAAATAGAATCATGACAAACGTTTTCGTTAATAGGGTACCAAATGGGAATTGGAAGTTCAAGAGGTTTAATAAACAAGGGACGTAATAATGATCCCACCACAGTCGATGTGGGTAGAAATTGCCAAAATATTGATACGATTTTGGCGTACCGGTGGATTCTCTCCATATCAACGTATGTTTTTCCTATAACAAATAAAACATAATAAAATTTATCAAAATACACTTCTTTACCTACCTTTGGCAGATCTCCATATAAATTCTCTTTCAATGGTGTCAATTATATCATTTAAATCCTTTGACTTCAGCCTATAGTTTAACATTGTAATAAAACTACAAAATAACCATACTCCTTGAATACCAATGTTCGACAAAGTATCCATACTCTCAAGCTCAAAACCATCGTAGACTGTTTTAAAAAAACAAAACGACATATGCAAAGGAATAAAAACCGAAAACCAAGACAAACAATCCCACAAAAAATTTAGAATTTTTGGTGTTTTCGGGGACATTCCGGGAAATTTAAGGACAAATAGAAGATAAAATGAATACTTTTGTGCAGTAAGGATTCCAATAGTTGGCCGTGGCATCATGACTGTAATTTGTGAGAATTTTGATTGGTTTTATACGCTTTATATGTATATGTATATACCTTGAAGAATATTGGCAACAAATCAAATCAATTAGAGAGAACGATTAAGAATCAATTAAAAAGCAATCATCGACATGGAAGAAAATTTAAATTTTGCTTTTTATTGCTCTTAGCTCTTAAGTTAAAGACCACGATGATAGCGAAAAACTTATTTCTTTTAAATTAGTCAGTTTTCATAAAAAAAGAAATTATTTATTAATTTACAAACTCATATGTAAATATATTGTATATGCATATACATAAATACATAAAATACTTTTCATTTGTAAATTAATAATTAATAAATCATGACTGCTGATTGAGGGATGAAAATAATGTACATATGTAGATAGAATCTTAAAAGATTATTTTTATAACTTTTGAATTGTCATAGAGCTACCCAAGCAAAGGCACCAGCGTATTTTTCGTCTATGATTTTAAAAGTAAGTTTTAACTTTTTTATTAAAAAAAAATAATATATCGAATATGGTTAAACTGCTAAAAAAGGTAGAAACAAGTTGTTAGTAAAATGCGGTGGCGTAGATATCTTTTTTACGATAGGGGGATGATAAATAAATTGTTCTTATAAAGTAATATATTTTTAAGGGTTTCTTGTGGGATAACACACTTGCAGTTAGGCTGCCAAGCTCACACTGCATTGGAAGGAAATATCGTCAATTTTAAATCGTAGAATGAATGAATGAAACTGGTTGTTAATGATTAAAATTGCCAATAACTGAAAAAAACACGAAAATTTCGTTGTTATTAAGCAATTATTGCTAATTTTTGCTAAGCTGTATTTTGGAAACTGTTGGGTTTACAGACACGATTCATAGCTGAAATTAAAGAAAATTTAGTGAGTTTGAAATCGTATTAACAAAGTTTAAATCGAAAACTAGTCCTTAAGGGTTAAAATCGCCAATAATTATTAAAAACGCGAAATAGATGCGTTCGGCGCTCGAGATCGAAAACTTGGTTTCTTCATTAGGCCAACATCATAAACAACTCAGCCTCCTATGAGACGACAAAGTTACTGTACTAATAATAGAATATAAAAATTTGTAAAAATTATAGTTTTGATAGTTTTAAATATAATTTTTCGTTTTTTTTTTTTGGATAACTCATGTAGGAATTAGTGCGCTGTCATTCCAATCTCTTTCAAAGCAGAAAAACCATTCAAACGATCTTAAAGTATCGTTGATAACAGCAATGTAGCAAAAATCAGCGAAATATTGATGTTTGATATCGCCTCAACGGATTAAACTGTAAACGATGTAACTATCAGATTATAGACAACCACAGCAGCAAGAAGTTTTTAATGAAACTCGAAAGTTTTAATTAATTTATCTGCAGCTTTGTTGATTTCAAATGAATAACACCAAAAATCCTTCTAATATTTTTTCATGATTTGTAAATCTCTTTCCATGATATAGAAGTATTATATTATATTATACGAAACTAATCTTCTGAACTTTTAACTCAGGATTTGGACTATTCTTCTGCTTGAATCCACATGCCATAAAATATAGGCTCCTATAACTAACTTATTTCTTTAAAAATCAGGTGAATGAATATAAACTATTCAGACTTGTAGCATATACATACTCCATAATAATAACATCCACAAATTCAAATTTCCCGCTTCTAACCACATTCCACAAAATCCCGTTTTTTAAAAGTAAAATAATTCAACTTACCAAAAGAGACAGATAGACAAATAAAAATTAAAATTTCAGAGCAGTAAAAAAGCGAAGGTTGAAGGTGTTGGTCACGCGGTGGATATAATTATTTTAGTTTAGAAATCATAACATGTGTTAAGTAGTATTAAGAATAAAGTGAATTAAAAATGTATTTATTAAAATGAAAAACTGTGTTTCACTTTAGAAAAATACTACAATTGGTGACCCCGACCGAAAAATTCAATTAAACATTCCGTGTCGTCACACGTGCCATTAAAAATAGATACCTGCAATACAATCTTGTTAAATCAGAAAAAGACAATTCCAAAACTAAAAGCATTTAAAAAACATTGCTAAACAATAAAATAAAAACCGCAAAGACCAAATAAAAACACCCAATCAATATAAAAACCGCACAGCCACCGACAACAAGCTCCGATTGTCAAGAAACGAGCATCAAGACGTCAAAGCAGTACCAACGATAAAAATCAACATTGTGACTTTGTGAGTCACCAAACAGAAGACTCTCAGTCGACCTGCAGTGCCTGCTTATCTGTGTGAAGCCGGTGGCAGGTAACAGCCCAAGGACAACCTCTATAACTCAAAGTCCCAAGGATTTAATTACTTCAAGAATACTACAAGGATAACTACTACAGCGCACCTTTACAACATAAAAATACAAAAATTCAAAATTCAATCTGTATATAATCATAATAGTTTCCTCTTTTAAACTTCTAGTTTTTTTTTTTTTCATATCAAATTTTTTTTAATATCAAAATTTTTTTTAATATTAATTTTTTTTCTCCTAATCTTTTTATATAGAAAACTAAAATTTCTTATGTACATCATTCATCATCACTTTTTCTTTGTAACCACGTGTGACCAACAGAGAGTAGAACCAAGAAATTTCGAATAAAGAACCAAAAATACATGCTGTGCTTTAAAAAATAATTTTTGGAATATATTATTTTCAAATTAAATTTGGTAAGCGTTAATTTATTTTTGTATTTAGAGATTTACATATATTTCACAAAAAAAAATTCTAAATTCTAAATTTACTATTCAAAATTATATAAATTTGTATTTGCTTTCTTAATTAAAACAAACATTTTTGAAAAATGAGTAAGAGTGATGACGAAGACAAGGGAGATCTGAAAAGTGGCGCGGTAAATACTACAAATACTATTGCTAGGGTAAAGATGCCTAATTTCTGCCATGCTAGCCCTGCTACATGGTTTGCTTTAGCAGAATCCACGTTTGCAATAAATAATTTAAAAAGTGATGATTTAAAATATCATCACACACTCACTGCTTTGCCAGAAGATATTTTGATGACCATAACAGACGTTATCAACAATCCACCCGAAGATAACAAATAGAATAAAGAATATAATAAGCTTAAAGAAACTGTCGTCGTAAGGCACACGGAAAGTGAAAATCGTAGGTTGACAAAATTGTTAGACGGTGTCGCGATTGGAGATAATACTCCATCCCAATACTTTAGAAATCTGCAAACGATTGCAGGCGGTTCAAAGGCGGTCACAAACGATTTGCTTAAACGAATTTGGCTTAATGGTTTACCCGCGTACGTCAAATCTATTTTAGCTGCGACGCCTGAACTCCAAATCGATAATGAGTTAAAAACAGCAGATACAATCTTCGAAGTTGGTAAGCCCTTGAATGTATCAACTGTTTCTTCTGATCCGATTGCAAACAGATTATCAATAATTGAAAATAAGCTAAATAGACTTCAATTTTCGGTTGCGTCGGCTAAGTCATTTTCTCGTTCCCGAAGTACATCGCGTGGAAGAAATAAAGTTTTTAACGAAAGAAGAGAAACGCGTTCTCCAAAAGATGTTAAAAAACATCCGATGTGCTATTTTCATTATCGATTAGGTAAAAGAGCTCATAACTGTAGAAAACCATGCAATTTCAAAGAAAATGTAGGCCAACAAAAAAACGAATAAACTTGATTGAAAGTGACACGGCTACTTTCAATCAAGTTGAAACGATTTCCTCTAGCCGACTTTTTATAAAATGCAGAAACACCAAACTTATTTTCCTTATTGATACGGGAGCAGATGTATCTACAGTGCCATTAACATTTTTCCCTCGAAATAGAGTAGACGCAGACTTTTGTTTATCAGCAGCCAATGGTACAACAATACGTACTTACGGTACTCAGCTTTTGAAACTTGATTTAGGGTTACGAAGGGATCTCACTCACCCATTTTTTGTAGCCTCTATTGCTCATCCCATTGTCGGAGCAGACTTTTTATCTAAATTCAATCTTTTGGTAGATCTAAAAGAAAAGCGATTGGTGGATAAAAAAACCTCTCTCACTGTCTGCACTATTGAAAAACATATCACAATACCGACTCCTACTCCGAAACATTTCGAACTTTCGAACGATTATGGAAATATTATAAAGAAATATCCGAGTCTTACATCTGCACCGAATTATAAACTTCCCATTAAACACAATATTGAACATCAAATCGAAACTAAGGGTGTACTTCCTTTTTCTAGGCCGCGTCGACTAGACGTTTCCAAATTAAAATCAGCAAAAACTGAATTTGACTATATGTTGAATATAGGAATCTGTCAGCCTTCCTCGTCACCTGCATCGTCTCCTTTGCATTTAGTTAAAAAAAAAGAGAACAATGACTGGAGGCCATGCGGAGATTACCGTCGCCTCAACGGTGTGACAATACCAGATCGGTACCCCATCCCGCATATACAAGATTTCGCAATGCAAATGAGAGGGTGCATAATATTTTCGAAAATAGACCTTGTCAGGGCCTTTCACCACATACCTGTTGCAAAGCGTGATATTCACAAAACAGCTATAACGACGCCATTTGGAATGTTCGAATTCCTACGAATGCCATTTGGTTTAAGAAATGCCGCGCAGACCTTTCAGCGTTTTATAAACCAAGTATGCAAAGGTTTGGATTTCGTATTTCCCTATATAGATGATATATTAATAGCTAGTCGTTCGGAAGAAGAACATATAGAACATTTAGAACTTTTATTTGAACGTTTTACCGAATATGATATAAAAATTAATGTCTCAAAATGTGTTTTTGGGGTTGAAAGTTTAGTATTTCTGGCACATACGATAAACAAGGATGGAATTTCACCTTCCAAAGAAAGAGTTGACGCTATACTTTCCCTTAAACCACCAACTAGCATCACACAAATACAACAATTCATCGAAATGATTAATTTTTACAATAGATTCGTTCCCCGATTAGCAGAGTTTCTAGCTCCTATCTACACGCATCTATCCGCGTTCGAAGATAAGAAATCTCGAAAAAGCAAAAACAGTATTCCGAAATTAAAACCTAAAGATTTTTATTGGCCAGAAGAATGTAACATCGGGTTTGAACACGCAAAAGAAGCATTAGCGAATTCTACTCTTCTTGCTCACCCGATGGAAAATTCAAAATTTAACGTTACAACTGATTCGTCTAATATAGCGGTGGGGGCTGTCTTACAGCAATTCGATTCTAGCAAAGAATGTTGGACACCGCTCGCATTCTTTTCAAAAAAGCTTAAGCAATCCGAAACAAAGTATTCTACTTTCGATAGAGAGCTTTTAGCTATATATCTAGCTATTAAAAACTTCAAGCATTTCATTGAAGGTCGAGATGTGATGGTTTTTACAGACCACAAACCATTAACAACAGCCCTAACGTCCAAAACTGACTACAGCCCTCGTCAAACAAGACATTTCGAACTCATCGCGCAGTTTACAAATGACATCCGACATATCTCGGGCAAGTCCAACGTAGTCGCGGACTTTTTATCACGCCCGAGCGCTAACGAAAACTGCAGTATAACACTTTCGGGTCTAGATGTAAAAGATCTTGTATATCGACAAAAAATAGACGAAGAGATTCAGGAATTACTTTCAAAAAATAATGAGAGTAAATGGAAAATGGAACAGGTTCCAATTCCAAATACTCAACTCAAAATCTGGTGCGAAACCTCGAAGGGACAAAATCGTCCCTACCTACCAAAAGATTTAAGAAAAAATACGTTTCATAAGCTCCATGATATTTCACATCCGGGAACTCGAGCAAGCAGGAAGTTATGTGCATCCAGATTCTTTTGGCCTGGTCTAAATATAGACGTTGGATTTTGGGCTAAGAGTTGTCTAGGGTGCCAGAAATCCAAAGTGTGGAAGCACATCAAATCTCCGCTTGATAAGGTAAAGGAACCTTCAGGCAGGTTCGAACACATCCATATGGATTTAGTAGGACCTTTGCCTCCTTCAAATGGCTTTCAGTACATACTTACCATAATAGATCGACTAACAAGGTGGCCAGAAGCATATCCGCTTAAATCAAGTACTGCCTCCGAGGTAGCCAAAGCTTTCGTTAACGGTTATGTTTCCCGTTTTGGTTGTCCTTTAGAAATAACTACGGACCGAGGTGTTCAATTTGAATCTAAATTATTCCAAGAATTATCAGGGCTTTTGGGAAGTCATCGAATTCGTACCACAAGTTATCATCCTCAAAGCAACGGTATGATAGAAAGAGTACACCGGCAATTAAAAGATTCGTTTAAATCTCGTGGAAACTCTAAAAATTGGAGCGAAGATATTCCTTTCGTTCTTCTCGGTATTCGAACATCCTTTAAAGAGGATTTAAACGCGTCGCCTGCCGACCTTGTATATGGACAAGCGCTAAAAGTCCCGGGAGAGTTTTTTATACACAGCGAAGAAAATAATACCACGGATTCGACAACATTAATTCAAAATCTCCGAAATAAAATGCGTCTCGTTACTTTTAAACCTCCTCGAAGTCAAAATATCTCACGGACTTACGTGCCTGACGACATTTTCAAGAGCGATTTTGCATTTGTAAGAGTTGATAGGGTCAAAATAGGCCTAGAACAACCTTATGAAGGCCCATTTAAAATAATTAGAAAATGTCGTAAACATTTTGTTTTAGATATAAACGGAAAAAATCAAACAATATCTATAGATCGTCTTAAGCCAGCCTACAATATAGAATAAAATTTTGCCTAAGCAAACTATGCCAGCAGTTTAATTTTTTTCTCGGAGGAGAGCTATGTAGCATATACATACTCCATAATAATAACATCCACAAATTCAAATTTCCCGCTTCTAACCACATTCCACAAAATCCCGTTTTTTAAAAGTAAAATAATTCAACTTACCAAAAGAGACAGATAGACAAATAAAAATTAAAATTTCAGAGCAGTAAAAAAGCGAAGGTTGAAGGTGTTGGTCACGCGGTGGATATAATTATTTTAGTTTAGAAATCATAACATGTGTTAAGTAGTATTAAGAATAAAGTGAATTAAAAATGTATTTATTAAAATGAAAAACTGTGTTTCACTTTAGAAAAATACTACAGACTTTAAAACTATAGTGTGATCGCACATAATGGCAAGTTCATGCGACCCAGTCGTGATTTTCATTTTTGTTTTTAGTCCTTATTAGTTATTGACTAGTGTTTGTTTTCAAAATATTTGAGCCAAACAACGTTTTTCAACGATTTTTATTTATTTTATTGTTAGTTTTTTTGCTTTAAAAAAAACCATCAATTAAAATTTTTAAAACCTATATCAGTAATCAAATATGGCATCGTATGTATATATAAAGGGTGGTTAAATTTTAAGGGCCGATGTTGATTTTGAATAAAACACAAATTATTTAGGAAATTATTGTAATTTCTTTTTATTATGATAATATTGGTATGGTTTAATTATGTATGGAACAAAATATCGGCAAAATGGCCGCCGCGACCTCGGCGGCACACCTCCATCCGATGGTCCAAATTTTCGATGACGCTGAGGCATAATTGAGGTTCTATGCCGTTAATGTGCCGAATTATCTCATCATTTAGCTCTTGAATTGTTGCTGGCTTATCGACGTATACCTTTTCTTTCAAATAACCCCAAAGAAAGAAGTCCAACGGTGTCAAATCACATGATCTTGACGGCCAATTGAAATCGCCACCACGTGAGATAACACGGCCATTGAATTTATCGCGCAAAAGAGCCATTGTTTCGTTAGCTGTGTGGCAAGTGGCACCGTCCTGTTGAAACCACATATCGTCCACATCCATATCTTCCAGTTCGGGCCATAAAAAGTTCGTTATCATCTCACGATAGCGAAAACCATTCACAGTAACTGCCTGACCGGCCTCATTTTGGAAAAAATACGTCCCGATGATGCCGCCAGCCCATAAACCGCACCAAACAGTCACTCTTTGTGGGTGCATTGGTTTTTCGACAATCACTCTTGGATTATCATTCGCCCAAATGCGGCAATTCTGCTTATTGACGAATCCACTGAGGTGAAAATGTGCCTCATCACTGAAGATGATTTTCTTCGATATGCATTTTGATTTAAACCCCCATTTTCATAATAAGCCTGAATAACTTTAACGCGTTGCTCGATTGTGTATCTTTCCATGGTTCAAACTGAGTTAGTCTGAAATTGAGAAATGTCAAATGAAATGCAGAAAAAAAAATTGACGTTTAGGTGTGGTTCACATTCAACATCGGCCCTTTAAATTTAACCACCCGTTAGAATAAAATTAGCCCGATGTTAATATATTTGTTTGTTCTCAAAATATTAGAACCGAAAACGTTTTTCAACAAATTTTAGCATTTTTTTTTATTAAATTCTTTTCAATTCTTCATTACGTGTCGTTCTGTGTAGAATAAATTTAACCTGAAGTCGATGGCAATTCTTGTTCTCGAAATATTTGACACGAAAGATTTTTACAACTTTTTTTTTAAATTGATGTAATAAGATAACCTTTAATTTAATTTTGTTGAATATCCTTTCTGCACTTCATAACTTCATATTATCTGTGAAATCAAATCTATTTGAAGTGAATATCTCTATTCGTTCTCGAGATACAGTGAACGATAGAATGTATCACGAACGTACGAACATTAAATACGTAGACGAACACATACAGACATCTCTTTAAAAACGACGGATTTGAATTCCTGGGACGTGGAGATATGTCAACATTTTCGATTCGACAAGTCGAACCATTTCAATAACTTCAATAAAATGAGAAGTTAAAAATCGAAACAAACGATGGCGATGCGAAATAATTGAAATTGAATTGAAGCTCAGTAATAAACCATTATGACAAATTTTTTTCAGATAAATATATGCAAACAAATTTTGTCTCATAAATTAATATTTATTACAAAAATCTGATGGATGGTGTACATAGCTTTGGTATTAACACAATTTTAGAAGTTGTGTAATAAATCAATATCTTATTTATATTGATTTTTGACAATTTTTCAGAAAGTTAAATTCCTTTCGCAAAGTGACATATAGGCATATTCGAACACATGGCCTTTTGTGGCTTTGACGAATGCCATAATTTTATGGGACTTAAGGCCATATCTAAATTATGGTCTCATGAAACTTTCGTTAAGTGACATAACACCATAGCTATTTCGAAAAAAAAATTAATTCTTATACTGTTTGAAAATAATATTTTTGTATGGTAAAGTGCTGTTGAACAATAATTTTCTTCGCGGTATTTTTAACGCAATCAATTTTAATTTTTATTGATAAAACTAATTAACTAATCAAAATGTGTAAGCGTATCTTCAAATTTTATATATAAATTTATTGATATACAGCTTCTGTTCCTAAAGGAAAAATAACAAGAACAAATTTTCAAATTTTCGTTAGAGTTAAATTTTTTAATAAAAAAAGCGCAATTTTAGAATGCGAAAATTAAAAAAAAAAATGCTCAAAGATTTGAAGTTCTAAATGAATGCTTTGTTATACCATGTTTAGGGCCTTACAGGTTTATTTATAAGGTAAGGAAAAATGGTTAAATATGACACTTTAGAAAATGAAAATGTTATTTTACAAAATCGACAAAAGGCCATATGTTTGAATATGGCCTTATGTCACTTTGTAAAAGCGTCATATACGGCCATGTTTCAAAATATAACCTTATAACGCATGACCTTATGTCACGGCACCCTGGTGACTACTTAAAAATATTTGAAAACATTGAAAGAATTCGTATACTTAAAAAGTATTTTCATTGCTTGTGGTTCATAATCCAGACTCCAGACCCTACTAAGTAGCTGGGCTAGTTGAGCTTTTGAAGCATAATTTTTGTTCACACTATCAAGGTCGAGATTTTCGCATTTCAAATGATAATAATAAAGTAAGGGGTAAATAATATGAGCTTCTGGGTTTGTACACCACATGAACAATTTTGTTATAATACAGGTAAATATACATACATATTTCAATAATAAAATAAAAAAAAGTCGTATCAACAACAACAACAACAACGAAAAAAAAGCTTCGATATTATGAGTGTGTTATAGGTATGAATTCAAAGAAAACCAACCAGAGGCAGATTTGAAGAGTAAATATAAATATTTGACATTCCCACGCATATGAAAAATAAAAATACGAAATTCCTTAAGAAAAAGCAAAAAGTATTTTTTTTTAGCTTTAAGTCTCAAGAGGGTATATGATTAAGATGACGTGAATGATGGCACATTCAAGTTTTATTAGACTAAAAGTTTTTAAGCTAATTTTTTGATGCGAAAGATAGCTGAAATAATTTAATAAATTGTTTTTAACTTAAAAAAATAAAAAATTTAATATGATAAAGCTTTGGTGTCAAAGAAAACCTAAAGAAGTCATGAAATCTTATTAAAAGAGCAAAGTGAAACCTCTCTTAGACAGACAGTGACCGTCGCAACACTCTTGTTCGTCTAAAGGAGATTTCCATATAAGGGAAAAAATAAAAAAGTTCTTGTTCAAAAAACAAGATACAAAAACAGACCACGGCTGCAGAAATCAAATCCGTTATGCATTTGTTCAAAAACAGTGACATTTGGTGCCATGCACCACACACATACTCTGAACTAACTCTGAACTAAATTGTTGCAATTTTGTTGTTTTCTTTATTTTAGTTAATTCATTTGTTTTTATCGTTCGCATCTATTGCCGCTGTAAACAAGTGAGAACGTTTTTAATTTAAAAGAAGATATGTATATGGAAAAGTATTTCTGAAAATAAGTGTTGACATTTATAAATTACATTTTCGTCCGCCTAAGAGAATTAAATTTAACAAAATGCATCTGAAATTCTTTTTCATTTTCGTTCAGTATAAACGTTATGACACATGATTTTTAATTTTTAATGCAAAGGGACTAAAACAAAAACGATACGACTATAAAAAAAAAGTGTAGTCCTTTTTACGGAATTATGACTTTATTTTCATTAAATTATTTCACAAATAAAAGTACAGTCGACTCTCCCTAAGTCGTACTCTCTCTAAGCCGAATTTCCCTCTAACTCAAATTTTGTCGCCATATTTTATCATTTCATTCAATTTTCCATACAAAAACCATTCTCTCTAAATTGAAACTCTTTCTAACTCGAACACATTCTCTCGATTATTGACATCTTTTTTCACCCCTTAAATCGAATTTTGTTTAACACAAAACAAAATAAAAAAAAAACATTACCCATTCAATACCCTTAATATGTACATATGTGTATTGTGTAGCATCACTTTATTGCTCAGCAAACATTTTTAACATACATAAATGGAGTTAATAAGAGAGAGAACACTTTATAGTTATGAGAACTTCAAATTTTCCTTCCTCTCTTTGGAAGTGAAAGAGAACTTCTACTTTGCAGCTTGCTAATGCAAAAAAGTTAATTCTCACTTTTTAACAGCAAAAATTAAAAATTACAATTATAAGTAATCCCATAAGTACATCCATCGAGATACAATTCAATTATCAATTGTACCAACATCAAAGAACAAAATTTAATTCGAGACTCAAATAAACGTCAAAAATCCATCAACAATAGGATTCCACTTTAGCTGTTATTGGCCGTAATCTTACTTCCGATGTTAATTTTTTTATGCATGTAAAATCATACTATACAACGGATAGATTTTCCAATAAAACACGCACAATGTATAAATCTGCTGCAATAATTATCAATTTTGGCCGTCGATTTCATTGCGTAATTTTTTTATGGGATTTTCGTTTTGAATCATCAGCAGGATACTATAAGATTAAGTTATTATTTTTTTTATTTTAATAAAAAGTGAATTAATAAACATTTAAAGTAAAGTAAACAAAAATTTTATTGAGTATAAAAACAAGTGCAAGCAGTGCATAATACAATTTCCAAATACAAATTAAAATGTGCTATAGATTATAATATTCATAATAGTGTTTGTAATACAATTTTTTTTTTAATTACATTTTAAAAGAATGCTTAGCAAAAATAAGCAAGATTGATTTTTTTTTAGATTTTTATTAACACAGAATTTAATTTTTTTTTCTTTTTTTCAAATGACTAATCAATATTCAATTGCCTAAAAGTACCCTCGACTCCAAAGAGATCATCTTGAGTTTTTGGTGCGCCTGGACGTAAAGATTCATCAGCCTTCGAATTTTCTTGCTCCTTAAACCATGGTGTATATTCGGCTAGTTTTTCTTTCCATTGTTTATTTAGCTCAGTTATGCTGCCAATATTGCCACCATATTCATTGGGAAGCAATTCTTTAGGAACAACTTTATATAAACTCTCCATATCACTGTGGAATGTTATTCGATTGCGTATTTTTTCCGACACAAAAGGTTTCACGAAGTTCATTATCGTATCAATTAGTGGTGAAATATTTATCACATGCACTTCCTTCACCTTGACCGGATAAGCTTCTTGGACAGCGATTAGAAACTTCTTGACAACCGATGGCGAAAATTTAGCAAAATTTGAAGGTGTTGCTACGGCAGCGTCTAAAATGAAGATGTCGCCAGCGATGCCTACTTTTTCTTCTAATAATCGAATATCACCAATCATCAGGGCAACCTTCATGGCATCGTTAACTTGGTTTGGCTGGAAGTCACAATCTATGGCTCGAATAAATGTTATCCGACGACCATTTGGTGTCAGTCCAGGTAGAGTGGGGCAGTGTCTAAAATGAGGGAGCATGAGAATTCATTAAACAAACACTGAAAAGATTTAATTATGTTAAAACTTACACATAGTCCAACACCACAGCTAGATTTTCCTTTGAAATGTCCCGATCGGAAAAGAACTCTGGTACTGCATTCCTCATTGTGTAGTACATATCCAATTTGCGTTTCACCTTTTCCAGACTAAATTTGCAACCGCGGAGGAAGGTCCGCAAACGTCCATCATCCATATCTTTTGGCAGATGCGGTTGTGTTTGAAGCCATTCGCGAATGAGACCAACATCCCGTTCGATATCAGCTGCATTTTCGGGCTCACGAAGTTCCTCACGAATGGAGACGCGTTGAGCTGGAGTTGGTTGGATAAGAATCATCTGTACATAGCAAAAAAATAAAGAAGTACACAAAAAACTTAACAATGATATAATAATTATTCAAAGAAAAAAATTGTGTTTATTCGAAAGATACAAGTTCAGTTAATGACGCTAACTATGATGTAAATATGGATTTGGCTTCATGCACATTGGAAGCTCATACATTGAGTCTACTTTTTGTGTTGTTTTATTTG
The DNA here is from genome assembly GCA_951394125.1 of Epistrophe eligans. Taxonomy (NCBI): domain Eukaryota; kingdom Metazoa; phylum Arthropoda; class Insecta; order Diptera; family Syrphidae; genus Epistrophe; species Epistrophe eligans. The sequence goes on along the minus strand of OX596028.1, from coordinate 85,698,931 downwards.
ATATCTCAATGCGCAATTTTCTGTTTGTAAGTATATTTAGGTTATTCAATGCTCAGATAACCGGATAAACTTTCACTTTGGTTTGAGCGCGCTACAGCCAGGGATAGCAAACAAAAAAAAAAACTGCTTCGGTAGGATGGTAGTTGAGAAGATAGAAGAAGGTATTTGAGTTAATTACGTAACACCACAGTGTTGTGTTGCTGTTTGTGATTCAAGAAGTGGATGCGATTTGTACGAGTTAAACAAAGTCCAGCTGTATATGAACAAAGTAATTTGAAATGCATTACTCTTAATGTCAATAGAAAAAAAAAACAGATGTTTTGGAAAGGATAGTCTTGGTCAATAGATAAATACGTATCGGTGGTTATAAATTTTTTTAGGATTACTTAAGATGGTTATAAGGGATAACGGGTAATCAAGTCCTCATACAGGTTCTCTTTTTAAATATTATATGTTAGAATCAACATATAAGGGAGTTCTCGCATCAGCAACTGCAAATTAAGAGAGAATAGGTACCTACTGCTTATTAATAAAAAAATATTAAGTTTCCCGCAAGGCTTATCAAAGTTCTATTAAAGATTTGTTTGTTTCTTTTGAAGGAGCATTATAATCCTTCTTTCTTGACAAAGCTTGGACAGTTTCTTAAACTGAGTCCTTGGTATTATTAATGACACCACAAGAACAGTAACCCTGAACCGTTAAAAGCTCGTTACTCGGCCGTTAGCTGACGAAAAACATATTAATACTGTAATAGTAAGACAAAATATTGCTTGAGCTATTTATACTTTTTCTCTGTTTAAATCTCCAGGCCTGGATGGAATACCTTTTGCCAATATTTACAAAAAACTGTAAGGCGTGGAAATTCATTGATTAGAAAATATTTAAGAGATGCCCTTTTAGTTCTACATCAACCATGTACCCGAATAGTTTTTTTTTATCCCAAAGGTCAGAAAGCGAAGGCATGAGAGAAAAGAGTTTTACGATCTTCTCCTTTTTTTATTTTTTAGTGCATTCTAGATATCGATATTAGAAACATTCTAGATGGACGTCTTCGTAAAAACTCTAAACACGCATTATAAAAGTGGATTTTATTGTGTCCGATTCGATGAGCCTACGTATAGGCGCTGTTATCAATTTGAACAATATCTTAAAACAATCGATCCAAAATTGAAATTTTAAGTTGATTTTTTTTTAACTTTTTTACGAGGTTACGCTATCTTCTTTCAATGAGCGCTTTGAGCTCTTATTTCTTTACGATATACATATTTCAAAGAAATTGGATTTAAGAGATTGCGAATGATTTGAAGCAGAATTAACACCAACAATAATTAACAACGAATAAGTTCAAAAGTTAAAGATCTCTTAAATAAAATTGACATATTTAACCAAATTTCTGCTGTTTTTTAATTTCAAACCTTTGTTAAATTTAAACTGTTTAATAGCTTCACACTTCTTATTTGATTTCTCTCCAAATTTATTAATGGTATTTGAGACACTATTAACGTTTTCTGTATTTATGTAGCTTTAGCTTTTCGAAGCTTAATCATTACTCAAGAAAGACCCAATCGCTTAACCGATCTTGCAACTATTTCAATTATTGTTACATGCTTGTATTCAAGAAGAAAAAATCACTAAAAAATTTGAATTCGTACAGAGCAGAATTTTGCAACAATTTTGTAAACATGTATGTAATTTGTCGAAAGCCTTTGATTGTTATTAAATAAAACCCTAAGTGTGTGTTAATTTTGTTGTAAATCTTCTTTTTATATTTAAAGCGGCAAAGTTCCCAAGTTCGGCACCGATTATGTCTAAATGTTTATTTAGTCCAGGTAAACGGCCCTTCATGAGGGATTATGTGTAATGATTGAGTATACTTTCAACTTTAAGAAGACCTGCATAGCTTTATATACCTACGCTTAAAGAAAAACCTTTGGTAAACGAAATGGATTCAACCGACCAGCCCGTAAGGTCCTATTTTCTGGTGAACCGCTCTTAACTAACAAGGCATATAACATCGATAAACTTTATATCGAAGGTTTAAAGAACAGTTGTAGTATACGTTACGTATACGTATAAGTACTGTTCAGATATGTATAGGTAACATTTTAGCTTTGATTTCATTTGTCATGGGACTCTTTAAATATATTTGTAAAACTAAAAATGTTTTTAATTGACAAAATTGGTCAAACAATTTATTTCCGTTTATTTTAATGCTTTTTAGACCGTCTTCAACCAAAATTTTAGAGTTAAAAAAAAACCTTAGAAATGAGGACAAATCATTTACTTTTTTCCAAAAAGATAACGGACAAAAGAGGACGTCTGGTCAGTCCACCTACTTATTTAAAAGCTCAAACGATTTGAACAATAAATGTACAAGCTGGTCCTTCTTTATTATTTAAGAAGTATATGCCATTCACTATTGAATTTAAAAATTAATTTTTTTTTATGAACACAATAAAATAATAAAACATTAAAATAAAAATCAACAATCTTGAGGACCAAATCCAATTAGAAAAACAACCATTTGGATAAAAAATAATTCCTCCGCTTATTTATTTAAATTAATTCCTTCAACTTAATAATAATGTGACCATGTGTATTTACTAATACTGTTTTGTTTTTTAATTGGTTTAACCTCATCAACTATTATTTATTATAATCTATTAAGTTTTTATTTAATGTGATTTGTTCTCTTTTAATATAATTATTGTATTTTGTACTCTCCTCATTGACACTTTTAAATTGTTATAGTTTTTAATAAAAAAAAAAGAGGTTTTATCGATTCTTTGATATCAGTAAGTTTGTTGAGGGTATTTTATTATATTCTATTAATTTTTAATTAGGTACAACTGTTAACTGTTTGGTGCTTGTTGTTCTTTTTAATGAAAACTAAACCATTCGCTTAACGTTTAAACAAACTGCTGAAATATGCAATATACACTGTTTCTTTTAAAAAATGTATAACGGGTGTTTTCCCAATAAATAATAAAACCATGGGAATAAGTCTTAAAAGTCAAATGATATATGTGTTTTGTTCTCTTATGATAATTTAAACCATACAAATATTAAAAAATGAAGAGCGTTTTGCAAAAATGAGTTTCGGGGACATTGTAATTTTTGAAGCCATATTACGTTTTTGCAAAGTTACATAAAGCCATATAAGAACAAATGGGCTTTTGTCGCTTTGTTGAAGTGTCAAATTGCTATATTTGTTTGAGACTTAAGGTCATGTTAATTTTTAAAAGCGTCATACGGGCAAATTTCAAAGAATGAACTTATGACGCATGGCCTTATGTCACGGCAAAGTAATTTTTTGGGTCAGAAACATTTAAATTGATTTGAAAGATTGTCAAAAAAATTTTCAAAAAAAGAGTCGGTGCGCTGCAAAAGTCTGTGAGAATACAGTCCAGAATCCATCAGACCCTTCTAAGCGTCATGAACATTGATGAACGTCTACAACCGTGACCACGTTACATGAAATGTTGCGAAAAGTATTCGCTCTACTCGAGAACAAAGAATTGAATCCTGCTGTCTATTTGATCCACGTAAGACTATATAATCAAAAATCATCCCCAGTGATAAAATCTATTTCTATCGCTTTGACTTTGTAAATAAGCATTGTTGCTCTTTGACTATTATTGAAAAACGAAGGATCCACATAAGATCAATGTTTGATGTTTTTAACAAATAAACAATTAAAGGAAGAGAAAATAATTCATTTTGGTGATATCGAGAAGTAATACATCAATAATTTTAACAATCAATTGTAGATATATCCCACCGAATCCATGGCGAACATTTGAGTGATATTATCGATATTTATTATCTATAATTTGAATTCAAAAATGTTTAACAATTAAAATTTGATTCAAAATAGCTTTTAACGGCCTTTAGTCCACAAAAATTTTGGCGTTTCGTCCCGGCGATCTTGGACTCATCAGTTGAATAGTGAGGACCTTGTCAATACGCAATTTTTGTTAAGTTCGCTAAGTCTTCTACTTGGCTGATGTATTTCAGTAGTATATAGAATTTGTATTATTAAAAAAAAAATAAAAAAAAAAACCCCTATTAAAATTTGATTATTGACTGTTAACATTTTTCCGTTTTTTATTGGAACACCCTTTACAAGCAATAAATAGCAATGGTCAATAGCTTCAAATGATTTTGAATAAACTACCACATATCAATTATATGAGACTTTCCGAACATTAAATAATTAAATAGCATAAAACCGTTATTATAATAATGTATTATAAGTTGTTATGTCATTTTAATTTATTGACCTAGTTAATGGTGGCCAAAGTTTATTTACAACTACTAAAAACTATACCAATAGTAAAACTATACTGTAATAGCAGAGTAATTACTTTTTTATTTGGATTTTAAACTCACATATAAAATTTATGAGTAATTTTTTATACCATCAATGAATGAAAACCAAAGCCGTTTAAGTTATGTCTTATAAAAGTTTCAAAAAATGTACACCCTTTTCTATTTGAAATTTATATTTGACATTTTGAAAAAAAAAATTGTATGAAATACGTAATGTTTTATCAAGAATTTATAATTCAAAGCTAAGTTCAGAAGATTTTCAACCCTTTTTTATCCTCAGTAACAATTAAGTCAGAAACTGTAAATTAGCAATACAGTAGAATCTCGGAAAGATGAACGGTTCTAAAAAGAAGAATAGTGCGTAAAGTTGAACGAAATATTTTCACCTTTAGTTCTCAAAAACATGAACTAGTTGAAATTTTGTACTCGAAAATATGAACGCTTGATTCCAAACTCAATTTTTTATTTTTTCTTTGTCTTTACTATCTCGTTTTATATTTATGTAATGTTAATCAGTTTTGTAAACAGTACCTTCGGACTTGCTTAAACTTGTTATTTAAATTATATTTAATGTTTTTATTAATAACTATATTCTCTTTCTCAACTAAATTTTGATTCTCGAAAAGATGAACAATATGAAAAGATGAACGCGCACTGTTTTATATTTGTGCATCTTTTTGAGATTCTACTGCATTTGCTAAGCTGATTAAGCAACAACCTGGCTAAATTTAACTTTTTAGTATTAATAGTTCCTGAGATATAGGACTTAACAAATTGCTAAAACCGTAACTGCCGGACTCACACTGTCTGACAGATCATCAAAATTATAGAACACTTCCCGACACAGTAGAATCTTGTAATTTTGCACAGTAAAAAGTTATAAATTCAATATTTTCACTGAACTCGTAATAAATACATATATAGAGCACTTCCAAATTTAGTAAAAACCGGTACGGCTATAAGTGAATACTGAATGGAAAATTTTATCCGAATACTGATTTCTTTCCTTTTTGCAGATTTTTTTCTGATACGAAAATCTCGAAAAACACTATAAGGTTAGTGATTCTGAATAATCTCATTTTTGATACAATTTCACAATTCGAAATAAGATAATTTTAACCAAATTACGGAAATTACGTGAGAACCCTAGAAACAAATTGAAGTGTAATCCATTTAAAATAAAACAAAAACAAAAAGAGAAGTGGAAGGGGAAAAAAAACAAAAACAAGCAATTTAATGACCAAATAAAAATAAAAATGAAATGAGCTGTCAAAGAAAATTGAAAAGAAATCACTTTTTCTGTAACATAATAACTAAAAATAATATTTACCAATTTTACGATTTTACGATAAATTGGGTGTACGAGTATACCAAGCTTCTTGAAAATTAGATTTCTTTGTTATTTTGGTACAGGGTCATAAACCACCAGGACAAAATTCCACAAGTAAGAAGAAAGAAGGTGACTATAAGATATGGCAGTGAATAACAGTTCCGTTTACAGTGGTACTTTTTATGTAACTGACAGGACCCTGAGTCTTACCCCGGTGGTGGCTCTACACCTATGGCTATATAGTTCCAGCAAGCAGAGTTTTAATCAATCCGCGCAAATACTTCTTATAATTGTAAACGTTTGGCCTGTGAACTTATAATGAACCAGTGACAAAAAAACAGCGCCTGCCCTTTTCGTACATGTGTCGTGATTATATCTAGTCGTTGAGTAATTTTATATTTTTTTCATACATGTGTCGGTGAGAACATTTTTGTTTGGTTAATTTTTTTAATTACTTTTTTTGGCAATATTTTAATGAGAATTTTTTACTTGCGATATATACATAGGTACTTTATGGCCAGTTATGCATTCGTAAAAAAATCGAACTCGAGATTTTGATCAAAGTTAACATTATGATGATAGCGAAGTCGAAAAAAGTGGGTCTCGCAATTCTCTCTGTTTGTCTGTCTGTCCTTTTGGCTGTAGGCTAAACGGGTGAATCGATTTTCTTTAAACTTGGTACTTAGCATTTTTTGGGGCATTCCTGCCACACTTTTGTTTTTTTTCTTAAGACCAAAAATAACGGTACCTGCCGTTTTACGCCTACCAAATTATAAAAATCTTATTTTTCTCAAAAACGTGCCTACAACTTAAAAAAAAAACAGTAATTTTTTATACAAAAATGCTACCATTTTATAAAAAAAAAATCCGAAAAAATTTTTTAAATGGTACCTCCCGTAGAACCATTTTTTGATTTTCGATTTTCTCAAAAACTGTTTAACTGATATTTAAACTTTTTTATAGAGAATTTTTACAATATTTTAAAAATATTGTGTACCTACCAAAATTTTGAAACATTTTTTTTTGGATTTTTAAAAAAAGTTCCAATTTTTTTTTTCGAACTTAATAATTCAAAAACGACTTGGTCGATTTTTATAAAACTTAGCACCCAGTAGTTTTTTGACATTATCTAGCAGATTTTAAATAAATTTTTTCTTATAAGTTATAACCAAAAATAACGGTACCTCCTATACAAATGTTTAAAAAGGAAAATCTCATTTTTCTCAAAAACGATTTTGATGAAAATTTTTGTGTGAACTTATATCAGAAGGATCTACCATATTATTGAAAAAAAAAAAAAAACATTTATCTATAGTTTAAAAATGGTACCTCTCATAGAACCATGTTTTGGGTTTTGACTATCTTATTATCTGTTGAACCAATTTTAATGAAATTTTTTACACAAAAGCTACTAATAAGTTTGAATAATATTGCATATCAAAATTTTTGATTAAAAAAAAAAAATTTCAAAATTATTTTTTGAAAATTCGATATTTTGAAAATGGAAAGATATTTTTTTTTCACATAATATGTACTTCCTTGAACTGGGCTTTATTTTTGGCAGGTGGCAACATAATTAATAAATTTCTTTTATCAGATAATAAGTTTTTAAAATTATTAAGAAACAGTGTGATCGCACATAAGAGCAAGATCGTGCGACCCAGTCGTATATTTTATTTTATTTGCTCAATAGGTCATCTTTTTTAGCGTTTTTGTGGTATATGGCTTAACTAATTTTATTTAACCTTAGCCTACTATCAACAATTTTAAATTAGCTAAGAAAAAATCTTTGTCGTTTCTTCAATAAATATTCAATATTACTTTTTTATACAAATCCAAGCTCATCAATTCGAAAATAAAAGATTTTATATATAAACCTATGCATGTTATTAAAAAAAAATTATGAATGATTTTTTTTTTAAATTGCATACATATCTCTGAAAATAGTTTGTTGACCTCAATATTTAAATGTTGGCTGATTTTTTACCAAAAAATTTAAAATAATAAACTTATGTATAAGTGAATTATAAAAAAATATGGTAACTATTTTAATTTATTATTTATGTACACAAATATCATTTTAATAAATAAATTCATCAGTTTTCAAGATATCAGGGATTGGATAAATTGTTTTTTTTTAATACAAAAAAAAAGATAGAAATCGGTGAAATATTTAAAGCAAAGGTCAAAAACATCGAACGAAAACTATTCAACGACAGGTATGCATATCTTTAATAACAATTCTCACAGAATGTAAGAAAATACTTAAAATACCACACAGACAATTTAGAACTGTTTTTGAAATAAATAAACCTTTTGTACTCCTAAAAAAAAACTCCCAGTTCACCATATGGAAAACCACTTGAAAAACATTAATTCCAAAAGTTTGAAGAAAATCGCTTCATTGGATTTTACTGTAGCTAGGTCGATGTACAAACGACAGACATACATTACAATCCAAAATCTTTTATTATCTAAGTTGCAAGTAAAATGCATTTTGGCCAACACGTACATTTTTTCTTTAGAATAACACTGATATGATATTTAAAACGACCTTGCTATGACTATGAACACCGTTAAAAATAAATTTTTTTTTGAATTAATAATGAGAAACATATTAATTTAACGATGCTCTGATCTTGTCTGCTGATCTGATTTCAGCTACAAAAATAATTCTAATAATTTTATTATCCTTAAAACTGAATGATTTTTTATATACGAGCTAAATTTAAGCTATATTTAAGTAATTTCTTTGTCATTAGAGCTCAATGAAATAGCAAAGAAATGCAAAGAATTAATGTTTAGTTCCAGAATCAAAAGAGCTGGCGTTCGAACTTTGTTTCTCTTAAAAAAAAAAAAATCTTCACTTTAAATTTCATTCAACTAAAAAATTGTATCTTTTGTAAATTTTAATCTAAATTATAAATTCATAGAAACGTTAGCCAAATTATTTTAGATAAACAAATCTTTTTACTCGAAACCGAAATCCCCGAAATCCTATATAATCGAAAGATTTGATCAGCGAACTCTTTTTTTTTTATTAAAATTGATTTTTTTTTCACTTTTATTTTGTTTAAAATAAATTTTGAATTTTTCTAATATTAATATCCTTAAGTTGGTTCACTTACTATTATATTTTTTTCTTTAATTCTCTGCAAGATGCAAAAACAGAAGAAGTAATCCACAGAAATGGGAACAGGATTATTAACTGACAACTATTTGTATACACGTAACAAGTTTTCCTTGTTAAGTTTTTATTTTGATTTTATTTTAAAAGAAGATACTTTCGCGTACTACAACAACCTTCTTGAAGTTGATTTAATCTGCAACTGAACTATAATAAACAAGCACAGCCTCAATATATACGAAGAGAGATAGAGAGAGAGAGAGAGAAATTTAAGCCAAAGAGAGAATCAGAGAAGCTATAGGTTCAATTATGGATCATGCCACAAGAAGAAAATTTTTTTCTTTTCCATTGGAACGAATTGCCGGATGGTTGGAGTTGTGGTCCGCTACTTGGATAGATATACAAATGTTGTGTAGTTAGATGGAAGGAAAAGATTGTTAATTTAATAATTTTTTTTTTCGGAACGCTAAAGCAATTGAAGAGGAAACGCAAAGATAAGTTGAAATTGAGTACAACTATGCTTCACTGGCGGCTAGCGTTGCATAGTGGGCCAAGTCAATATAACCTCTGGAATTAAAAGAAAATAAAATTAAAAAAAAAAAAAAAAAATATTAAAATGTACATCAAGCAAGTTCCAGTAAGTGTGACTATAGGTTTGGGATTTGTAGCACAGACCTTTGAGGTTGCCTCGGATATGTACTTGAACGTACTTGCTGATGACCCAGGAAAGATATAGTTTAATTAAGGCTTGTCCAGCTAAAAAGTAGTTAAGAAATGTCGTTTGGTTGTTTGTTTTTTTTGTTTAACCAACAAATAAACTTATTTTGAAACAAACAAATTATCCAAACATGATATGTTAAGGTAAGAATGTCAACACATCATGTTAATAATTTTTTTTTTCGAAATATCTAATTATGTAACAAAAATGATTCACATGAACAATTTTTATAAAGAGAAAAGTTTAGCATGTAACATTAATAAAGCATGAAATTGTTCAATATAAATTTAACTTTAACAGGTGTCTTATCTTATCTATATAAAAATATGAAATTATAGATTAGTAGTTTTTTTTTTGTATACGTGCTGAAGCTGATATTGATATTGTAAATTTTTTTTAGACTAGTAATATATTTTTCAGCTTTTACAACTAATTCAAATTCAATTGCTATACTAAAATCACTATGATGTTAATAGCAGGTGCACATTTCTGTTTAAGTTAATGAGAATGATTATAATTATACAATTTTAATTTGATTTTTCTTATGCTGATGTGAAATACGAACTTAGGACAAAATTAAGGTTTGATTGTTTATTTAATGAGTTTGCCAAATAAAATTGTTACCTTGAATAAGAATACATTAATTGTATTAGTATTTGTTTGTGTGTTGCTATTAAAAGCACGCAAAACGGTGTTTATTTCTCAATTAACTATGAGTAAATAATGCTAATTCTTAAAATAAAATTAAATCCCAATTATCAAAATAATAAAGGAAGGACAAAATTGATAGGTAGAAAGTTAATTAGTAAAATAAGCTTCTGATAAGGAAATGCCTAATTTAAATGAAAAAGAAGTTAATCGACATTTTCATAACGGTGTCAAAGTTGAATAAAAAATTTTAATCTTAACCTCAAAATAAAACAGAAAGATAAATAGAACATAATATCGGAAAGATGAGATTAATATCATATTTATAATTTAAAAATTTACAGATTTCACTCATAGAGTAACTATGGGGACATTGAAAATGACTTGTATTACGTCAATAAAACAAAAACATGTCTAATCTTTGTGATTTGTATTTTGTATACTATTGTTGCATTATAACTTCACAAACTGTCTTAGAAACCATTCTACAGTCTGAAGTACCAATTTGTATATTTAGTGTCACTTTCAGTTGGCGGTTAAATTAATGTTGTATAATTTTTTTAATAAGATCTTAGTCTTAATTGTAGCTTAATTTGTAATTACACAATCATACTCATTTTCATCCGCACTGGTACAGCACTTATACAAGAAATTAAAGTTACATACCATCTATCTTAACGTATATCTAGGTGTTTGACATTTTTGCTTAGCTTAGCTTTGCAGAAAGGTAACTGAATTACAGATCGATTTAAGTATGCATCATATACGGTTCAACTTAGTTCTCGACTCAGTTGGTTGTTGTTGAATCAACCCGCGAGTTGGCTTGTTATTTTATCAATTTGACAGTTGATGAGAAAATCAAAAGATTTTGAATTTTTTTCAAATTGATTTACAAGTATTTCAAATCATTGAACTATGTATATTGTATAAAGCCAAGACATTTGATTTACTGTCCAGGCAAACCTTTTTTAAATCGAGACAAAATTTACAAAGAATTTGATGCGAAGCCCCACCTCACTGGTAATTGTTTTTATTCTATAATATTTTATTTTAAAATATTTTGAACTCATCTTTTAATCAATTTAACAATATCGAGTCGCGTAATTTACCCAAAAGTTGTCTAGTATATTCTACGTTCTTTAGGTTGATTTAGAAAAAAATCAACTTTTTTCACATTTTACCTTATTTTAAGACTTTAATCCCAAACATCCGATTATTAGAGTAGAAGTTAGAAGCTAACCAAGACCTTAACCTTGATCATCTGGTCCTTAGAACTTAAGTTGTACCTATGCATATTCTAGGTTAAACAACCAAATTGATTTAGAACTTAGTTAAGTTTTTACCCAAACTATGCATATTCTAGGTTCAACAATCGATTGATTTAAAAGACTGACATTTTACCTTAATTTTAAGACCTTAACCTCAAACATCCGATTATTAGAACAGAAGTTATAATCCAAACAAACCAACCAAATCCAACCTTTACGATTTTATTATTTGTAAAATAACTACTACAATTAATGTTCATGCACATACCTACATGCATACATATGTACATACCTACATGCATACATACATACCTACATACCTACATAAACATAATATATGTACATATATCATTTTTGTGCCCGATGCAAAGCCAATTTTGTTTGCCACGTGTTTTTTTTTTATTGCACACACTCCACCGTCTTCTCCCTTCAATCAATATGTTCTTTGTAGGTACGTACATACATATACATACATATTTTGTTTTTTTTTTTTCTTTTGCCGTGATGAAATATAGTTCTAAAAAGACAATCTTTCAAGTTTCTAGTATGAAATTTTTTACGATTTTGCAAAACTTTTTATGCAGATTTGTTGCCTGTCATTTAAACTTTAATTATCTAGCTTAATATTGAACATCCAATAATTATAACCAAAGTTATAGGCTTCTAAGTGGGCTCAAATCGAGCATTTTTCGAATTTAATAATTCCTCCACTGAATCTCGTCCGTTGGCGATGATCAAAATTTATGTACGCTGGCTTAAATTCATCACTTGTGTTTTTTTCTTCATTTTATTCATTTTGGTAGTTTCTTTGGTAACACCAACCAAAAATTCAATCGTTCTTCCCCTATACGCTAGAGTTAATCCTCTATCTTTGTTCATTTTGGTAACACCATACTTTGATCAAAACGACCCTATAAACATTTTCAATGTTAAAACTTATCCTTTCTATCGTGATTCTGATTATTAATATTTGTATCAATGCTGAAAATATATACAAATAATAGACAACAAGCTCTTGTGGTTCAAAACTCTAATAAGTAGCTACAGACATCTAGATGGTAGGTGATGATACTTTTAGTGATAAAGTGTTAGAAAAAAGTCAAAAGTATGTACATACAAACAAAATTGTTTCAAAAATTGAGAAATTTTTAAATTAAATATTATTTGTAATAATGGGGAGTATCAACAAAATGTGTATAGTTATTAACCAGAAAATAAGAGAATTGGCTTAAAGGACACCAAAAGCCATATTACAGTATATCCATCATATTTTACCTTTTAGTCAAAAGCTAAATAACAGTATTATTATGCATTACTTGTATGAAGTTTAATCGAAATCATTCGAGCCATATATCTATTGGGAAAATTTGATAATGAACAAAATTGTTGTATGGCAGAACATGACCAATATACATAGCTTGAAAATGCACATATAAATAAATTGCACGACTGGGTCGCACGAACTTGCTCTTATGTACGACCACACTGTGGTTTTAAAGTACCTATACATATATGCATGGTAATTACATATTAGACTGAATAATAAAATAAAGTTCTGAAACTGTTTCGACACCAACGCAATGTACACTATCTGATTTCTTACTCAAATCTCAATTTATGAGAACAAAATTTTAAAAAGCGTTGGAGCGATTTTTTAAAAATTAATTTTTTATGTATAAAATTTTGAAAACATTTTTTAAGAAAAAAATTGATACACCATTTTTAAACCCTTATTTATGTGGAATTATAAAAAATTTATTTTGAAATAAAATCAACTAGGGGCTCATTTTTGAAATATCGAATTTTCAAAAAAAAAATTGTTTTTGATACGTAATATTATTCCAAATTATTAGATGCTCCTGTGTACAAATTTTTATTAAAATTGGTTCAACATATATTAAGAGAGTCGAAAGCCAAAAAATTGTTCTTTGAGAGATACGATTTTTAATCGATAGATAAAATTTTTTTCTAATAATATGGTATAATAATATGGTATAATCTACTAGATAGTACTAATATAAGTTCACATAAATCACATTTTAAATCAAAATCGTAAGAGCCATTTTTGAGAAAGTTGAGATTTACCTTACCGGATGGGAGGTACCGTTATTTTTGATCATAAAAATAATCTTTATTTAAAATGAGCTAAAAAATGTTAAGTAACTTCTAGGTGCCAAGTCTACTAAAAATCGACAGAGTCGTTTCCGAATTATTAAGTTCTCAAAAAAAATGTTTAAGCTTTTTTTAAAAATAAAAAAAATTTTGCAAAGGTATATAATGGCACGTTTTTGAGAAAAAATAAATTTTCATAATTTGGTAAAAATGGATAAAAATGCTATCATGACCACTTTTGCAGATGATACTGCGACATAAGAAGCCGATAAACAACGTTGCCATAATTTTAACATCAACATTTTCACATCAAATATTACAAACTTGTTACACTTGTCTTAACTTTTTTGTATTTGTTACTTTTTTCCTTTATGTTACAATTTTTCCTAATTTTTTCTGTTAATCATTATAACGGGTGATTTTTTAGCTGGTTTGGTTTTGGCAACCCTGGTTTTGACAGCTGACGTGTGTTTAGTACCTTGTGTCACTGTCAAAGAGCTTCAGTTTGGTTTGCAATTTAACCATGGATCGTCTTACAAATGAACAACGCTTGCAAATTATTGAATTTTACTATCAAAATTCGTGCTCGGTTCGAAATGTTCATCGCGCGCTGCTTCCATTTTATGGTCGGCATTCTCGACCTTCTGAGCAGTCTATTCGGAAGATTGTGACCAAATTTCGCACCAAATTTACTTTGTTGGACATTAAACCACCAACACGTTTACGTACTGTGCGTAGTGAAGAAAATATTGCGGCCGTATCAGCTAGTGTGACAGAAGACCGCGAAATGTCGATTCGGCGCCGTTCCCAGCAGTTAGGCCTTTGTTACAGCACTACGTGGAAAATTTTGCGGAAGGATTTGGGCGTAAAGCCTTTTAAGATACAGCTGGTGCAAGAACTAAAGCCAGCCGACCTACCACAACGCCGAATTTTTGGTGAATGGGCTCTTGTAAAGCTGGCCGAGGATCCGCTTTTTTATCGAAAAATTGTGTTCAGCGATGAGGCTCATTTTTGGTTGAATGGGTACGTAAATAAGCAAAATTGCCGCATTTGGAGTGAAGATCAGCCAGAAGCATTGCAACAGCTACCAATGCATCCCGAAAAAGCCACTGTTTGGTGCGGTTTATGGGCCGGCGGCATTATTGGGCCATATTTCTTCAAAGATGATGCGAATCGCAGCGTTACTGTCAATGGTGAACGCTACCGAGCGATGATAACAAACTTTTTTTTGCCCGAAATGGAAGTTCTTGACTTGCATGATATGTGGTTTCAACAAGACGGTGCCACATGCCACACAGCACGCGAAACAATGGCGCAATTGCGAGGCGAGTTTGGTGAACAGTTAATTTCACGTTTCGGGCCGGTCAATTGGCCGCCTAGATCGTGCGATTTGACACCATTAGATTATTTTTTGTGGGGGTATGTCAAGGCTAATGTCTATAGGGACAAGCCCGCTTCGATTGACGCACTGGAAGCCAACATCCATGCATTCATTCGTGAGATACCGGCCGATATGTGTGAAAGAGTATGCCAAAATTGGACTCAGCGGATGGGCTACCTGAGACGCAGCCGCGGTCAACATTTGCATGAAATTATCTTTAAACATTAAATTGCAAGGTTCAAACTATCGATTCAAATAAATATTTCATTCATTTTTTCGAATTTTTTGTGTTTTTTTTTTTTTAAAGTTCTAAACCTCTTAAAAAATCACCCATTAGTTAATTACAACTGGCAGCACTTTTCTAATTTTTAGTATTATTTTCTCATGACTGCTTTTATATCCAGTGTTGAAGTGATCCTGAACTACACTTCCACCTATTTGTACACCTATGTACATCGAGTTTAAATTTTCTTGCTTCGACTCGATAACACTCGTTCAGTCCAGCTTCGAAATCTACTTTCAAAAACTACAAAAAAAAAATTAGTTTATCTGTCAAAGTCTGTTCTTTGTCTTCTGTCTTTGTCTCGTCGTTGGACGAGTAAGTTAAATGATAAAAAAAAACTAATTAATGTTATAATAATAAATATCACTTTCAAGATTTGTTACTAGAATAAAAACAACATCTGATACAGGTACAAAAATTGACCAAAAACTAAATATTTTTAAAAATATCACAAAATTTCTTTATAAAATATTAAGTTTATGAAAAAATTCTGCTGCAGCGGAATGCGTTTTTTCAAAATTAAATTTGATAAAAAATAATTTAAGCAAATACAAATGAAGTAATAATGTTTGCAAGAAATAAAAGGTTAATTCTCTTAATTTAAATATGTTAAATATAATAATCATGCACATTTGTTTAAAATTCAACAACTTAAATTGTGAATTATTTTGTAATAACATTTATTTATTTTTTTATGTATAGTTTTATTATGCATTTAAAAATTATGAAAATACTTTAAAAATAAAAATTTTTGTTAAAAAGCTATATTTTTTATCTGGATCATTGTTTTTCAATTTGTTAGAATTTTTTTCCTGAAACCCGTTTTGACATATGACGTGCAACTATAGACCCAGTGATGCTACGTGAAAACAAAAGAAGTATATACAGAACAGACAAAAAATTGCCGTTAAAGAAAACCTAATTTTTTTCAAAAACCGGCCGATAGATTTTTATTTAAAAAAAAAGAAGTGTAAGTTAATTTTAAAAGGTCACACACAGAACTACTTTTTTCTTTGTCCCTTTTTTACGAAAACCGGTCCAACTGATTTTAACCAAGTTTTTTATACAAAAGCTTCTAGAAGTTTAAAATAGAAGTGTTGATTAAAATTTTTGAAAAATTTGTTTTAGATTTTGTTTTTTATATTCGGCTTTCTTATTTTCTGCTAGTCCAATTTAATTTAAATTTGTGTACAGAAGCTTTTAAAATGTTAAAGTAATAATACATAGGAATTATAATCTTCATAAAAAAATATATTTTAAATTATTAAGAAAATTTTAAAATCAAAAAAATAAAAAAAAGAAGAAAAATCAGATCCACTATTTGGCAATTTTAGAATTTCAGCGCAACAATTGTGTTCTGAACATTTTACACAAAAAGGCAGAATTCAAAAATCAAAACCTCTTATTACAGATTGCTATACAAAATTTAGAAGGTTTTTCTGTATTTTTTAAAAACAAACAACAATGACTTACGAGGTTCTCCACTTTAACTGTCAAAAAATAAAAATGAATTAAATTTTTGTTTGTACAAAAGAAGAGTAAAAAATGCCGGCTGTGATTTCCAACCTGTGATAGTGAATCTTAAGTCACAGTCATAATTATATCTGTGATTAAAAAAGGGACTTCCAGTTACTCATTTATAAAATTCGTTATGTATGTCAAAACGAATTGATAATTTTGCTAAAAAAATTTTAACTACACTTAAATAAATACATACCTAAAATTTACTTGGCACGTCTCTACGTCTTATAAAATTCAAAAGCGTTTTATAGAGTGAAGCATAAAATACTACTAAGAAAGCTTTGAGCTTTTATGTTTTCATGGTCAGTTATTGTACTGATTTAAAAGCTACCTACTGAGTAATCGTATTAAATATGTTAAAAATGGTCCAGTGAAATCTGCAAAATCTGAAATGACTTATCAAGGCAGACTTGTTTTCCTGCCTTTTATTAATAATTTGTTTATTTGCAGTTCACATTTCATCTTTTTTAATCTTTGTGAATGATGATAAAATTAAAAGATAAAATTAATAAAGTCCCTTTGAAAAAAGTTCAATGCATATTTTTGTCCCTAATTATGAGCATTGATTTTATTTTATTTTATTTTTTTTTTTACTAAATTTAAAAATAATGCTACCTAATTACAAAAAACCAGACAGATAATTTGGTTAATTTTTTAAACATAACACGTGTGTAACTCAATTAAAATTAAATGCAAAAAAAAACAAATTTGCTAACGGTCTGCCATTCTCTTTCGGTGGTGGGTAAATTAAAATGAAAATCAGTTTAATTAATTATCATTTCCCACTTCTGAGTAACGAAAATTTCACGCTACCAGTTATGAGTAATAAACTTCTTTTTTTTTTTTTTTTATCAAACAGTGAAACTATGTTTTATATTAAATTTTTTTTTTTGTTTCTTAATTGCTTTCATCTCTCTCTCTTTTGTTTTTACCAATTATGATTAAATTCATCAGTATAGTATAGCAACAAAAATAAAGGTTGGTATGTCCAATTAAAGTAGAAAAAGTTTCAACGTTGAATTGTAGAAATTTTTGTTACTATATATTGTGGTAATTGAACCGAAAACAACAGCGTATATTATTATTTCTTAAGTATAAGTCTGCAAGAGTGTGGCATGATTTCGAGAGGTGGTATAATGCAATGGTGGATTTGCAATAAAGGGAAGCCTGATGCAGATTTTGATTGGGGCGTTATTTTTATTTTAGTTTATTTTCGTAGATAGTTTATTTGAGGTTTTAATCAAATCTAATATTGTATTAAGATGTCAGTTATAGCATTCATTGAAAACGAACATTGAAAATTTGAATTGTTAATTTTGTGGCACTGCAAAAACGAAATTTAAAACACTGAAACTGATGGCAATACAAAGCTGATGACTCAATTATTATTTCTAGTTATTTTGTCACATTCTTTCAGATCAAATGAGTTCTTTGATTTGAATGATCAATGACAAGGTTTAGTTCAATGATTGAAATAAAGAAATTCATTTCTTCTGGATTGTTGAAGGTTGGGTCAAAAATTAAATTTTGTTTTTGCACGAATTAATAATTAAGCAGTCAGCTTTATATTGGCATAAAAATAATCACTGATTACGATTTGAAATGATTGTTTCCAATGATAGTTATACTGACGTAAGATTTTTTTTGAATTGTAAAATATGTCATTATTCCCGATAGAGACTTCCGAACTTTGACAGTTGAAAGCGGCTATATTGTTGAAGCTACAACTGTCAAATTGGCAATCATTTATTCAGTCTGTTTTTCCAAATCAGTAAGGACGGGTATAGCGTTTGACAACAAGGGCAAATGATAAAATTATTTTATCGATTTTGGTATTCTGTTCGGGAAACGATCCGCGCGCTTCGCTTATTTTACGGTCACCATAGTCATCCTACCGAGGGGAGTATTCGCAGTGTGGTGAATAAATTTGAGTCCACTGGTTCAGTAAACGATCAACCTACACCCGTACGTGAACGAAACGCAAGATCTGCCAAAAATATCGCCCCTGTCCGTGAGAGTGTTCAAGAGAATCTGAGGTAGTTGATTTCGCGTCGCTTACAAGAACTAGGCCTTTCGCAAACCACAACTTGGCATTGCCGAATTTTGTGTCGTGACTTGGGACTGCACCCGCACAAAATTCAACTGAACTGACCCAGAAGCTGAAAGTAAACGCCCACAGACAATTCGATGTGTGTCGAAAAATCATCTTCGGCGATGAGGCCCATTTCGGGATGAATGCGGGTACGTCAACAAACAAAATTGTCGAATTGTGGACGGTACCAATCCACATAAGATCCAAAACTTTCATCGCATGCGGAAAAAGTCACTGTTTTTTGGTTGGCGGCGTCATCGGTCCATTTTTTTTTTCAGAGTGACGTTGGTCAAGCCATCACCGTTAACGGCGAGCGCTATATAGGTCGAATATTACCAACTTCTTTTGGCCTGAATTGGATGGGATTGAAACCAACGACATGTGGTTACAACAGGATGGCGGCGGCGCGGCGCTACATGCCACACAGCTCAAGCCACATCTCACGTGGAGGTGATGTGAACTGGCCACCGAGATTTTGCGATTTGACCCTGTTAGACTTTTTCTTGTCGGTTTTTCTGAAGTCGTCTATGCGAATAAGCCACAAACCACAGCGGCCTTCAAAGCCAACATAATTTATGTCATCGATCAAATTCAGTTTCAGTCTGATTTATGCGCCAAAGTCATAGAAAAATTGACATTTCGGATCCGTGTCACCCAAAAAAGCTGCGGCGGACATTTGAACGATGTTTTATTTCATATAGCTATAATAGCGCCGATAGGCCTTTCAAATGAATACAAATTTTGATGATATCTCACACCGAAATTTAGCTTTGTGTTTTTTTTTTTTTTAATTTGGTTCTTCTGCCTAACTTCCCTATCGGGCTATTAACAAAAATGTTCCCTTTACATAGATCCTTTTCGTATAGAAATAATAACATATAAAAAACTATTCATTTAACAATTCCAATACATTTATTTATTTAAGGCGACACGGATTCGTAGATCCACTCCTTGTTCTGCTGCCGGTCGATTATGGTAGCCTGCGTGGCTGGGCATATCGAAATGATTCATTATGACTCATTGACTCAGCATGGTTACAAACTAAATAAGAAGTGCAAGTGTGAAAATAATGCTATAAGATTGTTGCTCCCTGAAGTTGAAGACTTCTGTAACTGGTGCTGTGTTGAGCTTGAATTGCATGCTACGTGGAAGCTCATTTCAATTTAATTTTTGTGCAAAGTGGCGCTAGGGAATATAATATTGCACATATGTTCATTTATGTTTAGATATAGGTACCTAACCTATACTACAACCATGGAATCATGGTTATAACAACATGGTTTGTCTTTTAATTAAACTGAATAAAACTTTTCTATATTTGCTCGCAGGAAGTAGAAAAAATTATAGTAAGTACGGAAAATCATGAAACTTCATATATGTACATATGTATTTACTTCATATAGTGTTTGACACGAACTCTTTAAATTTAAGTCAAGTGTCTGTCTATCATACATACATACGTAATTTGTATAGTTATTGTTCAGTGGGAATATATGTATATAATATATGTATGTCTGTATTTAAGGAGCTTGTATTTTTTGTTATGCGTGCAGACTTTTTACAACTGGAATTTAGAGCATAATTAATATATTGTATTACTTAACTGTTTAATGGGTAGAAGCAGTAGGCAATTAAATATTAAACAAAAAGACTGAATATTTGCAACTGGAATGAACATATTATGTACATATATGTGCATAAGCAAATGTTGTTTTATGAATGAATTGTTTAAAATTGACAGCTTAGCTTTCTTTGTTTAGGTTAGGTAAATAGAATTATACTAATATAAAAAATGAAAGAATTTATTTTTAATTTTAACATAAAACATAAATTACTTTTATTGAAAAACCAATTTCGTACAACATTAATTAAAATAAATAAATTATTAAATTTTAAGCTACGCGTTTCGGAAACTATTCCATCTTCGGGCTTTTTTAAGTTTAATTTGAGCTATTTTCATTGATGTTATTGCTGTGTCATTACAAAGTTAAATTGAAAGTTTTTGATTATCTTTGTTCTGTTCTAACTTGTTTATTTGTTATTATATTTGGTGGCTGTGTCGAATAAAGTGTTTGTTTTTATTGTTAATTTGTCGTTCATTACTTGTCCTGTTCTGTTTTGCATGCTTTATATATTTCAAATTCCTCTAATGCGTCAAGTGTTGTGCCTTTCTTGCAAAAGCGCATCGGTTGAAGATTTTTGTCGAAGTCGGTGTAGTTGTGGTTCTTGTCTATTAAGTGTAATGCGTATGTAGATTTTGTGTTTTGTTTTGGTCTATACTCTGTGAATCTTTCGTAAAAGGTTTTCCCTGTCTGTCCTTTGTAAAATTGTTCACAGTCATCACAATTTATTTTGTAAACTCCGGAGCATGTTTTGGTGTCTTTTTTTTGTTTTAGGTTTTAATATTTTTTGTAAATTGTTGTTTATTTTAAAAGAAATGTGAATGCTTAGTTTTTTTAAATTCATTTTACTTGACATTACGATGATAGAGAAGACAACAACTAATGGGCCTCAAAATTATGTCTGTATGTTTATCTATAACCTAAATGGAGTTAGCGATATTTAACCTTAATATACCTACATAAAAACGCTGTTTTATTACATTCCCCTAAAATATATTTTGGGTCTTTCTTTGGGACCAAAATTATTGGTATCTGATGCCATTCAATTTTATTTTTACTCGTTAAGAAAAATACTTATTTTTTTTAAATTTCACTTAATAGATTAGTGGTCTTATTCATAAACATTGTCTAACTTTAGACAACTGTCCAACTTTGGAAAATGTTTTCAAAGACCTTGTTTATTGTTGTCTTAGACACTAACTTAGACACGAGAATAGATTGTCTTAACCGTGAATAATGTGATATTTGTTTTATTAAATAAAGCATATTTCTAAAAATTTGAAAATAGTTAGACATGTGTCTAAGTAGACAAAAATCAAATAAATACGATTGTAAGTTTCTTTAGGAATTCTAATATTTTTCGATATTAGTATGTTTAATTACGTATGTAGGGTTGATTGTATGATTAGCTGGTTAGAAGTTGGAACAAGCGTTTAAGAGGTGTTCTATTTGTTAATTTTTTGTGGGTTGTTTCAGAATATGCAGGAAATGTTGGTTGCGGTTTTTTCGATCAGGTGAATATGGGTAATAAAGCTATACTTACTCACTTTTGAATGCGCTACAAGGCGTGGTGCTCCTGAGCCTTCAGCTGACCCGATGAAGCTGATGAAGATCACATTCTACTTGGTCACACCATCGAAGATGGTTTCTTGAACCCTTCGGTATAGCGTTGGAGTTTCTGTATTCATTCGCTCTACATGACCCAACCAACTTAACCGTTTTAAACATATTTGTTTCACTAGGCTCATGTTGCTGTACATCGTGTATAACTCTTGATTATATCTTCTTCGCCACACATTGTTTTGTTCGTTTTCACAAATAGGACCTTAAATCTGGCGTAGAACTTTTTTACCGAATAGCAGCTGTATTTGCCGAATACAGCAAGGTTCAAGTTCATGCTTCTGCACTATATAGCAGGACCGAGTTGATGAGAGTTTTGTAGAGCGTCAACTTGGTTCTTCTCAATAGGGCCTTATTAGTATTAGTCAATTGCTTTCTCAACTCAAAGAAACAGCTATTAGCAAGAGTTATTGTACGTTTGATTTCCACGCTGATGTTATGTACTGAGTTTACAGTGGCGGTGCCCAGATAGACCATCTCAGAGTTATACTTACCAATTGTTAAGTTTTGATCAAGCCGATAGTGTGAATTGGCTCTTTTTGATGAACATGAAAGCATATACTTTGTCTTATTCTCGTTAATAACCAGCCTAATTGGCCATTATGCTTGCTGCTGACTCCATGCTAGTGAAAGCGCCGGAAAATTCTCATTTCGTCCTTAAAATCACGTCGATGTCGTCAGAAAACCCAAGAAGTTGTGTATAGATTATCGAAAGGAAGTGCCTGATGTATTGACTTGGGCATTGCGTACTATCTTTTCAAGATTAAAGCAACTGAGTGACAGTGCATCTCCTTGTGGTGGTTTCAAAGGTTTCAGTAAAATCCCTTCAAATTTTGACGGAGCAGCTCATCCTTATGAGTCCAATAAGTTTTGCAGGGATATTAAAGCTGCACATGACACGATATAGTTCTTTTCTATTGACAATGTCATAAGCGGCTTTAAACTCGATGAACTGGTGGTGGGTATCTATATTGAATTCTTGGGTCTCCTAAAAGATCTGGCGCAACGTGAACATTTGATCGGTGGTAGATTTTCCAGATCAAATCATCAACAAAGGGCTTGAGACGTTCGTTCACATAAAACGCTGGATAGAATCTTGTATGTGATTTTAAGGAAGCTTATACCTCTTTAGTTGGTGCAGAGAAGACGATCGCCTTTTTTGTGGATTTTACTGAGGTTCCAATCGTTTAGCATACTTTCATCCGACCAATAAGGATGAGTTCGTGTATGGTCCTAACCAGGCAGGGCTGGACCAACCATATGTGCAAGATGTGCAAATGCACAGGGCGCAAAATTATGGGGGCGCATTATCAGGAGCAAGAAAATGTAATCTCATCTTGCGCAAACAAATATGTACTCCTACTGCCATAAAACTTGTCCAAATTTTTCCAAAATTAAATCCATCACAACGGCTAGGGCCGGCCCTGTAACCAGGTCACCTCCATTATATTTTAAAAGTCCATCGGCGCCGCCGCATTGTTCATTTTAGGTCTGGAAATGGCTAATTTTACTTCATTCTGATTGAGTGATTGAAATTCTTGGTTATCGTCCAAATTGACTGGGACCAGATGCAACTGATTAAAGTAGTCTTTCCAGATGTTAAGCATCGACTGCGCATCTACTACGTTCTTCCCATCACTATATCCTTGCAGACTCCAGGGCGGCTCGTGAATCCTGATGTAGTTTGCTTCAATCTTCTCTTTTATTATAGAAGTTACACTCCTCTTTTCTGCTGTAAAATTTCTGCATCTTCTCGACTTCACGTTGCTGACGGTCTTTTTGATTACTAATTATGCAGCAGCGGTGGCATTCGCAGCTTCATTTCCTCGGATTTTTACATTGGCAGGGATCCACACAAGCTTAATTTTTGTATTATATTGTCACAGATTCTTTATACAAAATTCATTTAATTAAATGAATGTAAAAAAACAACCGTGTTTTTTAATCAAAAAACATGCTAAAATTTGTGGGAAAACGTTTTTCGGTTCTTATATTTTGATAACAAACAATATTGACTTCGGGAAAATTTTTTTTCTATACACCATATGCAATATTTGTTTATTGATCTAAAAAAAAATAAATTGACAGTTTTTTAAGCTAAAAAACTACAAGAAAATACCAAAAATTGTTGAAAAACGTTTTTTTGAGAAAAAACACTGATTTCGAAACTGGGTTAATTTTATTTTAAACACAATGACGTAATTAATAGCTGTAAAAGTTTGTTAAAACATTCAATTGACAGTTTTTTTATAAAGCACATAAATTGCAAAATAAATCTATTAGAAATTGTTTAAAAATGTTTTTCATCTCGAATAATTTTATTTTACTCATAATATTGTAACTTAAGAATTGATGGTATTTGTAAAAGAAAAATCAATTGACAGATTTTTTTAAAGCAAACAACAAATATGCCAAAATTACTACTGAAATAGTTGAAAAATATAATTCGCCCCAACTTTGGTTTTTACTTAATCGCATATTGAACACCTGACACGATCTTTTAAGATTTGGAATTAGGAATCTCCTTATAACAAAATAGCTCATGTGTCCAAATTCCAAGGGCACCAATGGGAAGTTATCAGTGTGGGTCGCATTCAACTTCTGTTTTAATTATTAAATCGACCTGTTCTTTTTTGAAAAATTCATTTTCACACTTCAAAAATACAAAATTTTCAAAATCCTGAAGTAAAATTTTTTTTCGAAAAACTTTAATAAAATTATAAATTTTCAAAATAAATTCAATTATAATAAGAGAAAGATCAAAATATAAATTTAACGCCATTTCTATTGTTTACCCAAAAAAAAGTATGTATTATAAAATTTTTGAACAATGCCGATCTACGACATTCGACAGAATTTGCAAAAATATTTTTTGTCCCCTCTCTTGATTTTTTTTTACAAATGCATAATACATTTTATCTATGTATCTAAGGCAAGTTAAATGTGACTCATTCCAAAAATAACCAATTTGAATTCCTCCTTGACTATATTAATACTATTAAATTAAAACTATTTCAAATTATTCAAAATAATCATCAATACGATACCTACATCAATGAATATTCAAAAGAATATAACGACTCATTAGGTTTAGATAAATATTGCCACATTGAATTAACGAAAGTAAAGTTATTGAATTGATTAACATAATTGACTGGCGAACTAAAATCTGATTTATATCTTTAAGATAGACAAAATTGCTGAAAGAAGAAGAAACAAAATTTTATGTTTAAAACAATATCAAAAAGGGTAAAATTAGTCTAGATTTAAATAGCAATAATAAAAATAAATTACTATATATACATGAATGTATGTAACTAATATCAAATTGGAAAAAAACTCTATACAATTCCGAAACGAATTAGAAATGAATTTTGTTCATATGAAATGTATAAGGTTAGAATAAAAAAGTATGGACACTGTACAGTACATATACATAGATATGTACATATGTATATTTAAATTTTTAATTAAAATGTTTATTTTAAATTGAAATTCATACTTCATAGCTAGAATATAATTTCAATCATTCAATTTTCTTGTAATAGGTGATTCAAGTGACATGTTTTGTGTTTTGGATAGATGCGACAAAAGGCTTTGGTGTGTAGGTGCGGTCAAGACAAGAATAAGACAAGTGTTGGAGGGGATTCCACTGTTTAGGCGAGAGGGCCATTTTGTTTTTTAAATCAAAAAAATCATTAAAATTCGCAAAATTTACTGTCATGCTATATCTTTAAGCCAGACATTTTAACTTGCGATATATACATTATGCATACTACATAGATACTAAATGGCAAATTATAGATTCGTATAAAAAAAACGAAGGTGCCGGTCTCGCTATCATGTCTGTCTGTCTATTCGTCTGTAGCCTGAACAGGTAGTTCGATTTTATTTAAACTTTATACTTGGCGATTTTTGGGCTATTCCCCGATAAATTTTTTTCATTTATTATATATGTATGTATGTATGTAGCTACTATATGTACATATATGGCAAGTTATGGATTCGTAAAAAATTCGAACTCGAGATTTTAATCAAAGTTGAAATTACGATGATAGCGAAGTCCAAAAAAGTCGGTCTTGCAATTCTGTCTGTCTATCTGTCTTTTCGGCTGTAGCCTAAACGAGTGAATCGATTTTCTTTAAACTTGGTACATAGCGTTTTTTGGGCATTCCTCCCACACATTTTTTTCAATTTTTTAAGACCAAAAAAACGGTACCTACCTTACAATTTTTTTTAGCAAAAATTCAAATTTTATTTTTCTCAAAAACGTGCCCAAATTGTTTTTTTTTTTACAAAAAGACTACACCAATAAAAACAAATCCGAAAAATGGTTAAAAAATGGTACCACCTACAGAACCATTTTTTTTATTTACGATTTTCTCAAAAATGGTTCATCCGAATTTGAAAAATTTTTTATAGAGAATTTTTCAAAAAGTTTAAAAAGTATTGCATACTTACCAAAGTTTTCAAACTTTTTTTTTTGGATTTTTAAAAAAAGTTTAATTATTTTTTTGAGAACTTAATAATTCGAAAACGACTTGGTCGATTTTTATTAAACTTAACATCCAGTAGTTTTTTAACATTATCTAGCAAATTTAAAAACAAATTATTCTTATAGCCAAAAATTAACGGTACCCTCCATACAAATGTTATAAAACCGGTGTAGAAAATCTCATTTTTCTCAAAAACGATGCTTGCGATTTTGATTAAAATTTTTATGTGAGCTAATATTAGTACAATCTATCATATTATTGAAAAGAAAATTTTATCAATCGTCTAAAAATGGTATCTCTCATAAAACCATTTTTTAATTTTCGACTATCTCATTATATGTAGAACCGATTTTAATCAAATTTTTTACACAAGAGCTGCTAATAAATTTTAATAATATTGCATATCAAAATTTTCAAAAAAAAAAACAAATTTTAGATTTAAAAAAAAAAATCAAAATTATTTTTTTGAAAATTCGACACTTCGAAAATGGACTGATGATTTTTATTTCAAAATTAATTTTTAAACCTCACATTAATAAATAATAAAAATAGCGTACTCAACTTTTTTTAAAGTGTTTTTAATATTTATATAAGTATACAAAATTATTTAAAAAAAAAAAACAGCTCCAAATATTTTTAAATTTTTTTTTCTCATATATTTAGATTTTTGTAAGAAATCAAATGGTGGTAGTCGTATTGGTGTCAAAACAATTTCAGAAGTTGAGGGCTTTTTTAATAATACAAATTCTATATATGTACTACTGAAATATTTACATCAGCCAAGTAGAAGACTTAGCAAATTTTTATGGACTAAAAGCTATTTTGAATTTCGGAAATTGTTTAATCAATTTATTTCTAATTATATTGATTTTTAAACAAGTTTTTAGTCTAAACTGTATAAGTTCCATGCATATTGTACCTAAAGTCAGTTTTTGGCAGTTGGCATAAAATATAGGCTCGGTAACTAACGGGTGATTTTTAAGCTGGTTTGGTTTTGGCAACACTGGTTTTGACAGCTGACGTGTGTTTAGTACCTTGTGTCACTGTCAAACAGCTTCAGTTTGGTTTGCAATTTAACCATGGATCGTCTTACAAATGAACAACGCTTGCAAATTATTGAATTTTACTATCAAAATTCGTGCTCGGTTAGAAATGTTGTTTATCGAAAAATTGTGTTCAGCGATGAGGCTCATTTTTGGTTGAATGGGTACGTAAATAAGCAAAATTGCCGCATTTGGAGTGAAGATCAGCCAGAAGCATTGCAACAGCTACCAATGCATCCCGAAAAAGCCACTGTTTGGTGCGGTTTATGGGCCGGCGGCATTATTGGGCCATATTTCTTCAAAGATGATGCGAATCGCAGCGTTACTGTCAATGGTGAACGCTACCGAGCGATGATAACAAACTTTTTTTTGCCCGAAATGGAAGTTCTTGACTTGCATGATATGTGGTTTGAACAAGACGGTGCCACATGCCACACAGCACGCGAAACAATGGCGCAATTGCGAGGCGAGTTTGGTGAACAGTTAATTTCACGTTTCGGGTCGGTCAATTGGCCGCCTAGATCGTGCGATTTGACACCATTAGATTATTTTTTGTGGGGGTATGTCAAGGCTAATGTCTATAGGGACAAGCCCGCTTCGATTGACGCACTGGAAGCCAACATCCATGCATTCATTCGTGAGATACCGGCCGATATGTGTGAAAGAGTATGCCAAAATTGGACTCAGCGGATGGGCTACCTGAGACGCAGCCGCGGTCAACATTTGCATGAAATTATCTTTAAACATTAAATTGCAAGGTTCAAACTATCGATTCAAATAAATATTTCATTCATTTTTTCGAATTTTTTGTGTTTTTTTTTAAAAAAAAGTTCTAAACCTCTTAAAAAATCACCCATTATATAAGTTTTTTTTATCAGGCGATTAGAGCAAGTCTGGCGAAAAAGTCGTGCATTTTATTTAATTCTGTTTTCAAATCAAATTGTTTTGGTAAAAACTTTTGGAAAAATTAATATTAAAACTCAAAACTTTGAACAAAAAAAAAATGAAAAAAAAATTGTACAAAGTAATTTTATTCAAAATTTTAATTAATTAAATATTCTTTTTTTTTGTTTTTAATATTCAATGCTCTAATCAATTTTTAATCAAATACTGTGAAAGCTCTACTTTTGAACAGCTCCAATAAGCGGACAATCCCTTGAGACGGACACATTTTCGGGAATAAACTTTTTGTTTCGAATTTATCATACAAATTACTTTCCAATAAACGGAAGAAACAGATGCGGCACCTTTTCCTGCTCATTTTAGTTTTAATAATTTTTTTTTAGGGTCCATTTTCAGTATAGTGTTGTGTTTTATTTTTAATACGTAAGCAAACTTATAGACAATCTCCGATAACCGGACGCGAAGCTCTAATAACCGGACAGAGCGATGTTATGTTAAATGGCTTATTAGGGGATTTCCCGATTAACAATTTTAAATTATTGCACTAAACAGTTGAATCCCTCTTAGGTTAAAATATTTTGAGTAATGTACTTTTTCAATAATAAAAATTTTATATGAAGTTAAAAAAAAGTTTTTCTATTTCTTTCCCTTAACCGGAAGTTCTTATAAGCGGGCAGAAATGGGGGGGGACCATGAGTGTACACTTATTAGAGCTTTCACTGTACTTAAAACCAGAGGTCTAAATGTCTTTAAGTTTTTAAGAAAATCAAAAATAACAAAAGCTGTAACATGACATTGTAAGTGTTGCCGTTGATCCTTCATAATTTTTTTTTTAAATTCAAGTCGATTTTTTTAAATGTACTCCTCCCAGTGGTACATAGACTCCCCCTTCCTATACCTACTATTTTTTGCTTGACTTGACCCAACCTACAAGCCCCCTTACCTTTTGTCGCATCATATGCAAAACACCCTGTATATGAATAATGAATTTTACATACGATATTTTATGTGTTTAAGTCATGTTTAAAAATATAAAAGTATCCAGCTGTTGTTCTCTTGATTAATTTGTGAGTAAACATATGTATTTTATAGGCATATTTTTTTTCTAAAAAAACAACGAACATTCATTTATTATTTTAGATAAGAAGTTTTTAATAAACTTTAATTTTTTCCTTAATTTAATAATTCTTGTTATTTAACAAAATAATAGAATTTGATTAATTTGACTTCAAATGGGTTTTTCAACCAATATTTTTTTTTAATAACGAAAAAACAATACAAGTTACAAAAGTTCATACATTATATAAAAACGTTGAAACTTTTATCAGAATTTATTGACAAAATCTTTTCCCAAATTGGTCGTTACTGAACTTTCTTTTAGATGTGTGTGAACACATTGTATCTAAATCCCCAGACTCTTTTGTTCTTTTTCACAACAAAAACATAAACATATTAGAAGCAGTAGCGTACCGAGAATAGTTTCTTGGAGGGCTGACCTTGATTTGGATGTAAAAATTATTTGAAGTTTACTATAATTGGACTTAAATAAATTTTGTTTAATCAAAAAATCTAAATCTAAATCTAAACCTAAATTTAGGTAAGTTGGGTGCTTTGAAATTTGTATCTGAAACAAGGCGTGTTTTATTTTCCAATGTACAGTACAATTTTACATGCATTACAAATACAACATCGGCAGTAGGATTACTACGACCGATAAAAGCTAAAGTAGAATCCTGCTCTGGATGGAGTATTGATGTTTATTCGAGTCCCCAAGTAAATTCTGTTAATTTTGTTCTTCGATGTTGGTTGATGTTGATAATTGAATTGCATTTCGATGGATATGTTCATGGAGTAATTATAATTGTAATTTTCCATTTGACAAACAAATCGATCTTCTTTTTGATATTTTTTGGTCGGTTTTTATATCTGAAATCTCAGAGAACTCCCTATCTTCATAAATATAAAAACTTTTTCTCACTTTAAAGTATTTAAAAGGGGTTATATTTATTAATAATCAAATTTAATATTTTATTATAAGTTATTTTACAATTAAAACAATTTTTTTAGGGAGGAATTCACTAAAATTATTATTTATTAAGAATAAATAATTAGTTTTTAAAAAATTAAAATTATTAGGTATTTAATTATTATAATTATAAAAAAATGAGAATGAAATTTTTTGCACTCGTTGCACAATGATTTTCTGATGCACGCAATCAAATAAGAAGAAAAGAAATGAAGATTTAGTTCTCTTTCACTTTCAAAGTGACGAAGTAAAATTTATAAGTTGTTAGAACAATAAAGCTACGAAGCTTAACAAGAGCAATTTTGTACTTTTTTTTCTTTGGTTCTCCTTGGGTTGCAAAGTTGCTTTTAAACACCATACGATTTATTTGTATTAGATATTAACTTCGTTCCTTACTCCACTTATGTTAAGTTATAAGTTATAATTGATCAAATGTCAACAAATCTCGATTTTCATTCTAAAAAAAAAAACAATCTCTTTTGATCTCTTTTGAACACATCCTGTAGCACAACCAAAAGAATTTTGAGATGTCAGTTTGCAAACGTTGTTTCCAATTGGTTTAATCTATTTAGGTTGTGAAAATTTTGTTTAAAATGTGTCAAGAATCATTAATAAAATAATTATGAATGTCGCTAGCAGAACTTGTTTTTTTTTTCCTGCTAAAATAAACGCCGATGACGTCTTCTTCTGCAGGAGTCAGAAACAGCGAAATTTTAATTTTACCATAGTCTATGAACAAACCCTTTCTTGGTTTACTTTTTTTTTCATTGCGTTTTCTATTTCGGCTAAAAATTTCAATCATCCCTGATTGAAATGGCAAAAAAAGGTAAGCGAAATAATAATTAATTTTATAAAGTTTATAAAAATATACATATGTATTCTAATAACGAAACAAATCAATTAGCCAGTTCACGTTTCTGAGATCTTACTGAGCAAACTTCTGTCAGATTTTCTCCGCTAGAAGTCAAAAGCACTCTCCTCTTTTCTCTCTCTTTTTTGATAATTTATCAACTGCGACAAAAAATAATTGAGCAAGCTAATCCAAAAAATATCAGTATCAGCTTTTTGACAGCAAAAGTGAGGAATTATATTCAGAATTCTGAGATTGCTGAAATCTCAGTGAGCCTGTATATCAAACCTGAACTGGTTTAATAAAAAAAGGAAGTAAAAATTGGACTGGATCTAAGAAAATTTCTTGGATTTGATTTTTTTTATTTTAAAATGATTATGACAGGTGTTCAATAGTACCAATGTGAAATATAAAAACCAGGATACTGTCCATCCGTTTTTTTTTTTTTTGGAAATACTTATGTACTGTACTATGACAGATTCTCAAAAAAAAAAAAAAAACGCGGCTACTATCTGGATAGCTGTGTAAATTGTAGTAATCCGTTGAAAATTTGTAATAAATTTGACATTTGAGGCTAAAATTTTTGATGCTCGACTTTTGAAAGAAGTTTATCGATAAATGAACGATACTAAATATAGTAGTGCTGATTTGACTTTAATTATTATTTTTTCAGGTATTATTATTTCCTGTATTTGGAAATAGTAATGACAGGGTGGAACAAAAGTCTCTTTCCTATGTAAAAATGTATAACTCTTATTTTTATAGAATTTTTTGAGTGAGTTTTTTTTGTTTCAGACATATGTACATAAGGCTTGGAAGCTTTAGCATGGAGTACTCGATCGTGTAGTGTAAACAAAATGTGTTAAATGATTTTTAGAAAATACCCAGTCAATATAATTTGTACTCAACGTGCCTGTCCGCAATTTTATGGTTTTAGAAATGTTCCAACAAATTTGAGCAATATGGGTACGTTGGAGATGTGAGGCGTTCGGACAGTCCTCATTTTGGACGATCGGTCGTAAGAGAAAGAATATGCGTAATTTGTTGTTTATTTTTTTTGTTACACACATTTTTTGATATTTGGTCAAATATTTTTTTTCGCGAAATAACGTTTCTCCGTTTCATTATTTGGCAAAATATCATCAAAGCCGTTTTATTATTTCGTTGATAGATCAATTCGCCGTTTAGTAGTTTCGATAATTAAGAATTATTATGTATCAATTTCTATCAACAAATGGGCATTCAATTATTTTTTAAGGTTCATTCAGTTTTTTACATGTATTCTCTATGCCGAATGTTGTTTTTTTCGGGTTTCAAGCCCCCTAAGCCTCTTAAGAAGTACGCCACTGCACATCGGTTCCCTTCGTTTAACATATGATTTTGTTTTCCTTTCAGTCAAATAAATAAAAGGCAACCAACCCATTTTATTTTTTTAAATTTTATATTTCATACATGTATAGGTAGAGGTATATAAATTAATATCTATGATTTTGTATTGTGTGCCAACTGCCAACTAAGCTTAAATATAAATAGTTATCCTCAAAAAGGTCCTTCAGAGAACAGAGGTAAAAAAAATAACAACAATACAAAAAAACGACCATCTTTCCATAATTCCTTCGTCTTCACTTCTTTGTTGAAAATCTACTTCAATTGCACCAACACCATGAAATAAGTAACAACAGCACCCAGAACCTAAAAATATATCGAAAAAGAATAAAAGAATATTTCCTGAATTACAAAAAAAAAAAAAAAAACTAAATTCAACCGAAAAACACTCCGCATGACTTAATAGAGGTCGCAATAATTTATAAGTTAGAATGTTTCTCCAAAAATGAGTTCTTCCTCCAACGCTTAAAGTTAAACCCATTAATCGTGTGGTCAAGGTTTTTTAAAAAATATACACTCAGTAGGTTCAGATTGATTTATGCTGTAATTAAAGGATATTGATTTTTTCTTCTTCTGAAGAACATTGATTGTGATTTTGACACATTCAAAAAGAGACTGTTATGTGAACACCAGTCAGAAAAATATTAAGATAATTTTTAGCTTGTTTCTGACGATAATTTAATAATATTATTATTTTTTTTATTTTTGTATAAATAAATAGAGAATCTCATTAACAACCTTGGGGTATATACCTGATTTCGCAATTATTGAATGTGTCCTTCAATTCAAAACAATCTGATCAATTAAATAAAAACGAAGGGGAAACCGATAGAAGAAAGCCTAATAAAATAAGACTATATGAGACAACTTTAAGCAACGCATAAATAAATCACTTATTTAATGAATAATCTTTATGAACAAAAATAAAATAATTCATAATTAAAAAAAGATATATTTTTAAATAATTAAACATTAAATTAATTAAATAATTAACATTTAAAAAAAAAAATATTAATAGATTATAACATAAATATAAAAAATAAATAAGTGGTGTTATACGTTTTTTCGCCCCAAATCATAACGCCCTAATTAAAAATGTCATAGCGCCCAAAACAAATTTATTAATGTTGTACGAATTGGCCAATGCAACAGTAGGCTTGGCGTTATGGCATTTTTTTTGGTATTATAAAGTTCTAATTTAAAATCAGCGTTTGGTCTTATTGCCCAAGGTAATAAACCCCAAATAATAAACATGTCATAGCATCCAAAAATTGACACATTGCCCAAAAACTTTTCCAGAAACATTCCATCATAAATCCCAAAATCAACTTTATAATAAATAAATGCTTGTCTCAGAGGGGCGGGTCTGTCTTTTTCAAATTTTCAAATATTTTTCGGATGTCACTTGAAGAATTGGTATCCCTCAGCAGAACTGAAGGAATGCAGGACTCGAATTTAATTTCTTGTACTTATTTTAATTACCTAACTCAAAATGAGATAGAGCCAAAATTTAACAAACAAGAAATTCTCTGGGATTATGACATTTCTAAATTTAGGCTTTATGATATTGAAAGTAGATTTGGGTTATATGACGTTCGCTTTCTTCTTGACATTGTGAAAAAAAAATTCACTTAAGCGGAGTCCGGAAAAGTGAAAAAAATTTAACTTAAGCGGATTTAAAAATTCCATTAAGCGGAAATTTAAAGTTAGAAAAAATTAAATTTATCTTTTGGAGTTGCCTAGAAAAAATTTAAATAAAATAGGCCCTGTGCAAAAAACAAAAACTTCCAATTTAATGATTAGGAATTTTAGTCTTGTTGGATATAGTTCACACTAGATATTCGTCATGAAATCTATGTTAGATGGACTGAACTTAACAAAAATTGCGTATTGACAAGGTCCTCACTAGTCAACTGATGAGTCCAAGTGAGATCGCCGGGACGAAACGCCTAAATTTTTGTGGACTAAAGGCCGTAAAAAGCTATTTTGAATCAATAATTCAACAAGTCCAATTAAATAGTGCTAAGTCTTCTACTTGGCTGATGTATTTCAGTAGTATATAGAGTTTGTATTATTAAAAAAAAAAACCTTAAAATAGATAAATAGATAGATTAAATAAAATAGATGTGACATATCAGAAATTCAAATGTCATTTTTGTGGTGGAAGTGAAAAATAAGAAAGAAGTGAAAGCGTTCAGCAAATTTTTTGTTCTGTTCGATTCAAGTTTTTTTTTTCACTTAAGAGAGTTTTTTTTGAATGAAAAATATAAAATTTAACTTTAGGTAAGCGGGTTTTTAACATTGAAAATGTTTATAGGGTCGTTTTGATAAAAGTATGGTGTTACCAAAATGAACAAAGATATAGAATGAACTCTAGCGTATAGGGGGAGAAAGATTAAATTTTTGGTTGGTGTTACCAAAGAAACTACCAAAATGAATAAAATGAAGAAAAAAACGCAAGAGATGAATTTCAGCCAGCGTACCTACATGTTGATCATCGCCAACGGACGAGATTCAGTGGAGGAGTGTATAAAATTCGAAAAATGCTCGATTTGAGTCCACTTAGAAGCCTATAACTTTGGTTATAATTATTGGATGTTCAATATTAAGCTAGATAATTAAAGTTTAAATGATAGGCTACAAATCTGCATAAAAATGTTTGCAAAATCGTAAAAAATTTCATACTAGAAACTTGAAAAATTGTCTTTTTAGAACTAATTTCATCACGGCAAAAGAAAAAAAAAACAAACAGAATATGTTATGTAGGACGTAGGTACGTACCAACAAAGAATGTATTGATAGAAGGGAGAGAACGGTGGAGTGTGTGCAATAAAAAAAAACACGTGGCAAACAAAATTGGCTTTGCATCGGGCACAAAAATGATATATACTATGTTTATGTAGAGATGTATGCATGTAAGTATGTGCATGAACATTTGTAGTAGGTATTTTACAAATAATAAAATCGTAAAGGTTGGATTTGGTTGGTTTGTTTGGATTATAACTTCTGTTCTAATAATCGGATGTTTAAAGTTAAGGTCTTAAAATTAAGGTAAAATGTCAGTCTTTTAAATCAATCGAATGTTGAACCTAGAATATGCATAGATTGGGTAAAAATTTTACTAACTTCTAAATCAATTTGATTGTTTAACCTAGAATATGCATAGGTACCTACTTGAACCTCTTATATAAAATTATATCTTGGTTCCAAGTACCAGATCATCAAGGTTAAGGTCTTGGTTAGCTTCTAACTTTTATTCTAATAATCGGATGTTCAAGGTTAAAGTCTCAAAATTAAGGTAAACTATGACAAAAGTAAATTTATTTTATATCAACCTAAAGAACCTAGAATATGCTAGCCAACGTTTGGGTAAAAACTTTACTAATTTCTAAATCAATTTGATTGTTTAACCTAGAATATGCATAGGTACCTACTTGAACCTCTTATATAAAATTATAAATTAAGTTCTAAGGGCTAGATGCTCAAGGTTAAGGTATGTTTAGGTAAATCAGGCAAGAGGTAGAATTAACTTAGCTAAACAATTGAAATATTATAATCGAAAAGAGTCGATTTTGTAAGCTGATATATTCTGTTCTAATTATTTGAGGAAATTATTTTTGAGGAAAATTAATGTAAAATGACAGACTAGAAAATGCTTTTGACAAAACTTGGTTTACTTCTGAATCAGTTTGATTTTTTAACCTAGAATGTGCATAAGTACCTACTCGAACCTCTTTAATAAACTTATATCTTAAGCCCTAATGGTCAGATCATCATGGTTAAGGTCCTGAAATGCAAATTAAATTTTAGGCTTTATCTTAAAGTAGTCCATAAACTATTTAATTTGGTTGTCAACTAAATTGATGGTTGCCGATCGGCCACACATTTCATACACTCAGTTAAAAGAATACAGCTCCAAGTCTCAAAAACATTATTTTTGTCTAAAATAAATTACGCGACTCGATATTGTTAAATTGATTAAAAGATGAGTTCAAAATATTTTAAAATAAAATATTATAGAATAAAAACAATTAGCAGTGGGGTTGGGCTTCGCATCAAATTCTTTGTAAATTTTGTCTCGATTTAAAAAAGGTTTACCTGGACATTTAATCAAACACACGGGTTGATTCAAAAACAATCAACAGAGTCGAGAACTAAGTTGAACCGTATATGCTTTAATCGATTTGTTATAATTCAGTTACCTTTCTGCAAAGCTTAGCTGGGCAAAAATGTCAAATATGTACCTAGATATACCTTAAGATAGATGGTATATGTATTTTTAATTTCGTGTATAAGTGCTGTGCCGGTGCGGATGAAAATGAGTATGATTGTGTAATTGTGAATTAAGCTACAATTAAGACTAAGATTTACCTTATTAAAAAAATTTACAAATTAATTTAACCGCCAACTGGGAAGTGACATTAAATATACAAATTGGTACTTCAGTCTGTAGAATGGTTTCTAAGACAGTTTGTGAAGTTATAATGCAACAATAGTATACAAAATAAAAATCTCTAAGATTAGGCATGATTTTGTTTTATCCGTAATACAAGTCATTTTCAATGTCCCCATAGTTACTCTATGAGTGAAATCTGTAAATTTTTTTACTTAAGCGAGTTTCGCTTAAGCGGGGTGTTTTATAGGTAATTGGTCGAAAAATGCTCGGGGATGAAAAAAGTGTTTCAGAAATTCAGATAAACGGGTTTTTTTCTTAGGCGGGTTTTACTGAATATGACAATTTAAGGGCATAACAACATTTTTTGATTTGGGCGTTATAGTTATGTGCCAAATTAATGAGTAAATGAACTAATTAATAAATAAATAAAATAAATACATAACATTAATTTAATAACTGATTAAAATTAAAACAAATTTTATCGAATTCCGCCCAAATTCTGAGAAATAGTTCATTAATTTGTAGAAAAACATCATTGACCTGTAAAAAATATCATAACTTATACTAATATTTCTTTGTTATGTGTGTGTATAATACTTAGAATTTAGGTCTTCGAATAAAAATAAAAAGTTTTAAATATTTTCCATCAATACACTCAAAAGATTATTACAAAAAAAAAAAAAAAAATATACGACCTCAATCAATTTATACGGAGTGTTATAATGTCCATACAGAAGCAAACAAATCCAATGATACAGTGAAAAACTTTGCACCCGATATGGTCATGGCCTTCTGGCACTGCTGACAGACGATCTGAACAAATGTCTTTGCTTCTTCGGAGCCATCGTACCAATGGCATGAGTAGGCGGCTTCCATAACCGACGAGCTCTGTTTTCGAAAAATAAATAAATTACATTCAATTTCGGTTGTGTTCAGATATTTAGATATTATATAGAAGATACTTTGTATAAAGTGGCCAAAATGGATGCCAATATGTCCTTGTCGACCACATACCACAAAACAAACCACCACGTCCAAAATTTGAACCTGAACTTTTGTATATACGAACCTCTTCGATTAATCGATTGCCAAAAATGCAAAAGTGGAAAACTTGGGCCAGGGAATAGCTCAAGTATCCAATCACTGTGAAAGCGTAGACATTAACTCCGTTTATTTTGGTGGCTTGATAGGCGAGCAGGGTGAGCTTGATGGTAGCTGTCAACATGTGGAGTAGAAGGGCAGCTCCGTAGGTATCTCCAATGGCAGCCACAAGTCTGAAAGTTGAAAAGTGTTTTTTTTTAAGTTCTTTTCTGTTAACAATTCCCTAACAAGATTCTAAGAGATAAGAAAGGATACTCTTGTAAATCGTGTCACGTAGTCGATTCGTTAGTGTGGTCGGCATATTTTTGTTCTTGTCGATAGAAGGTTAGGGGTCCCTTTTATTCGGTTTCGGAATTTTGTTTTATAGATATTTTTTTTTTTTTTTGTATATAGGCAAATCATAATAGGAGTAAAGTTAAGGTAGAAAGAGATGAAAGTTTACTGACACCCAAAATCCATTGATATTTCTCTCTTTTTATTAAATTGAAGTTTATGTATTTAAACCCAGAAAAGACTCTTAAAGAACTTTGAATTTGTATTTAAAGTAAATTTATACTAAAAATTCATTCCATGTTTCTAGAAAAAAAAAGTTTTCAAACACTTTCTTGAGGGTTTGTGAAAATAAAAGGCAGATTGAAGATAAACTGAACTTGAACTTGAGCACAGCATTAAAATGAATAGCACTTGATGAAAGAGAGAAATGGTATGGAAATTACGTGCGTGATTAACTACTAACTAAAAGCCTTTAAGCCTTTATTTTGGCTTCTTTAAAGTGGACATCAGTAGAAGGCTTGTTAATATAGGCTTTTTCTTTTTCTGTAACACCCACCGTTGACCGAAACGTTGTTGAATTAAGTATCACACTCTCGGCTACAGCAGCCACATTCTCGTCTTTGCGCACCGTATGACGAACTTTTTCCATAAACTTGTGTACAGCAGGCGCGGTGATGGGTGCTTCATTTCGACCAAAACTTCTTTTCAAAAAATGCTCTGTTTGGGCTTACACACCACTCACTTTGGAAATAAGTTTTCGATATTTCCCAACGTTGTTCAAACGTAAAGCGATTCATTTCATTCCGCGGACTTTCTTTCAAAATTTCGAGCGGGAAACAGCTGTCAGTGTCATAATAATCAATGATTTAAAAAGAAGCGATCAGATTTAATTCATATAAGTTTCTTTTTGTCTTCGGAATTGAAAACGCTGTTAAACACGAGATTTTAATGGCGGATTTATGAATTAGATATCTAATATTTTTCAAATTGTGAATTAAAAAAACAAATGAAAAACCTGACGAAATGAATCAATTTGGTATTGCAATTAGGCAATTATTGGTTAAGGTTGCTTGCCTCAAACAAGCAAATTAAAATTTTTAGTGACATGGTCGGTGGACAAAAAACACAGTACACACTTATCAGAATTAGTGGCACTCAAGACAATATGGGATATAAGCATTTTAAGTCAAGTGTTACAATTTGAATAAGTTGCAATTAAGTATAATAAATTAGTAGCCGATCCACATTTTTCCCGTGTCATGATGTGTTTTGCACAATAATCAGAGTTTTATGTTGCAAATTTTCATTTTTTGCTTTCGCTATATCGAAAAAAGATTTATTCTGACGCAACACACTACACCACAACACATCACACGAGACAAATGTATGTAGGTGTATCCATTAGAATTATATTGAAGTGATAACGCCGGCTCACTCCACAAAAACACCACACGAGATAAGTGTGGTTCCGGACACAAGTGTCAATTGTTCAAGTAAGTTTATACTGCGAAATTATGCTTCAGCTTCAGAGCCATTTTCACAGTGCACACTTGTCATTAGAAGTGGCACCAAAATGTATCGCATATTGGCACTCTAAGTTCAGTAATACAGTCTGAGTAAGTGGCACTTATGTAAGTAGTCAATATGGTATACTTAAGTGTCACATTTGATAAGGTAATTGCTTACACTGCGTTATTGGACCTTAATCTTCCACATTGTCACAAAAGTGACGACTGAGAAACTGAGCTTTAGTCTTTCACATTAGATACTTAAGTGCCACTTACTTTATCTATGAAACTGTGCTGATGATGATGATTTTAAGAATTAAAAAAAAAAAACTGTAAAATGTTCGCACGCCAGATTCTGTAAGTAAAGTACACAATATATTAGCCGTTGTTTTGGTGTGAGTGTGTAGCCAGCAGACTTGTAAAAGAATGCAGTCTTTCAAAATCAATTATTGAATTCAATTAAAAGATTTCATTCATTCATTTCGCTTTGGGACTTCAGACTTTAAATTATGCAATCACAATTCACTTGTAGCTAAAAGATTGCAATCATTTTTTTCCCAATACATTTTACGGCAATCAATTGAATGCAATCTTTTGAGAAGTTAGAATTCTTTACATTCTTTTTGCATTCTTTGCATTCTTTTGCATTCTTTGCATTCTTTTGCTTGCTTCTTTGTCTGAAGTATCAAAGTGAAGTCAATGAATGCAATCTTATTATTGAAGTCATTAACGATTGCATTCAAAAAAGATTGTACTCTTTTACAAGTCTAGTAGCCAGCTCAGCTAAATTTTTTGCACGTAAACAAAAACAAACAAAAAAATGTGATCATAAATATTTTGTTGTTGATTGTAGAGAAAACAAAAAAATGATTTGTTATTGTTAGCTTGTAAAAATTTTGCTGATCTGCTATAAGTAATTTAATTGTGATAATTATAAAATTTTCTTCTGACATCGATGTATTTTTGGTGAATAATTCATTTGACAAACCTGTATACGCATAATGGAACGACATACGTCAAATTGACACCAAGTGAAATATATTAGTAGATGTAGTAGATAGTATAAAAGTGTGATTTTATTGAACAAAAGAATTAAAAATTAAGTTTACAAATTTCACAATATATATAGCATTGGCTTTTGCCGTCAGTCAGAAAAAGAGAGTATTTTTTTCGATAAATTACAATTGAATTTGTTTTAAAAATATTTAAGTAAAAGTAAAATATATCTTTAGTAAAATATTGAAAGTTTTAAGATTTTCTATAAAGGTTTCAAAATGCTTCATTTAAAATTTGATTGTGATATCTTAAAGCGGCTTTCACATAACAGTATAACAAAGTCCACTCATCTTGGCCGTTTAGGGCTTCAAAAGATTCACTCCAAGTTAAGATAGGCCTTCCCCAATAAGCATGTCTTATTTCTTTCAGAACGGGACAGATGGCTAAGAAATGGTATGTGTTTTCTGATGATCTGAGGTTGCACAGCGAACACTCTGTATTTCTCTCTGGACCATACGGTTGGTAATTCTGACGAAGTAGCGCCTCCGTAGCGCCATCTCAGCAAACTGTTCAAAACATGTTCTTTGCCAGCAACACCTCAAAGGTTCTACTCCAATCCTCAAACCCCCACTCCACCAGTTCGACGTTATACTGAAGTTCTAGCCGTGACCATTCCGCGAAAAACTGAGATTTTCGCTGCAGCAGATTCCTTGCAATTATGTTTGGTAGTCGATGATTTCGGAGGGCTAATATTTGTCTTATGTAAATAAAATGCATTCTGAGTGAGAAAATGTAAAGCAGCCCATAGACACTACACTGTGTGTACTGACACCGGTGTTGCATTCCGCCACACACGCCACACCGATCGAGACATCGACACCAAAAATCAAAAACTTTTGATTTTACTCGCACCGTGTCTGACACCGAAAAACGGTGTGCGCACCAGCCCACACACAGCACACATTTCCGTACACCGACACCGGTAATCGAAATATCTTTCTGAGAAAGTATACCTTAACAATTTTTTACTTCATCAAATTGTCGAAAACCCCAAACCTGACCAGCATAGCACATTATTGCACCGCTTCAAAAAGCTTGTATTTAGCGCTTGGGGCAACATTTTTTTTCAAGGATTCCCTTCCAGTTGCAATTGATAGCCTTTTTTGAATCTATGAGTTTACCTTGTACTAGTATTTATATTCCTTTACGATTTCAAGGAAAATATATAGGTAAGCGAAATTAAGGATTTAAAAAAAAAATGCAAACTCAAACTACTAAAAATTCTTAACATAAACAGTTCAATATAATATAGGAATTATGGACTTTTTCGTCGAACGAAATATATGCTGATTATTTTTTTTAACTATTAAAGGGGTTTTCGGGACGCCAATGATGGCCATCGTTATTTTATGTCAAGACGCCCTGAAAATTTCGACTAAGGCTTCATTTTTATATTCCTGTTTCTTTCTTTGTTTTGAAACCAAGGCCGGTGTCACTATCTGATTTCCTTAACAAATCTTAATTTATGAGAAAACAATATTTTAAATCTTTGGACAACATTTTTTAAAATTAATTTTGTATATATATACATAATTTTGATTGAAATTTTTTTTTTAATCCAAAATATGTTTTTTTGAAGCTCTTGATGTCATAAAAATCGTTTGAACAGATAGTGAGATTCCTAGTCGAAAACAAAACAAAATGGTTCTATAATAGATACGGTTAATAATCAATTAGTGTTTAAATAATATGTTAAATCGTTCTGATATTAGTTTACAAAAAATTTTAATCAAAATCGTTAGCGTCGTTTTTGAGAAAAATGAGACAGCCACCAAGTGGTGGGGGGGGGGGTTACAGCCCCGAAAATCATCTCGTACACACGCACTGACACATCCCTACATATTAATAGAAAGAAAAAACCTTGTCCCATATTAAATCCAAGGTCAATGTAACATTTCAATGGACTATAAGTATTAGGATTAAAGTGTTCAAAAATGATAAAAGCTAAAAATGTTTAAGATACTTAAATCACTCACCTTACAACGTGCTTATGCCGTTCAACCCAGTACTTAATTGCACTGCGAACCATCATCTCCTGTTTCTTTGTTAGTCCATTTGGATTGTTCATACTATTTGTTCCATTGAATGTTTGCAGGG
Organism: Epistrophe eligans; assembly: GCA_951394125.1. Lineage (NCBI taxonomy): Eukaryota > Metazoa > Arthropoda > Insecta > Diptera > Syrphidae > Epistrophe > Epistrophe eligans. Next base: position 85,655,742 of record OX596028.1, on the reverse strand, counting down.
TAGATGGTGCACGAAACTGTGCCCCCCAATCGGCTTTTGTGCTGTAAACACCGGACATGTCAAGTGTGTCGGCTGGTTCCTTCTCTGTAATCAAAAGTCTTCCATTATATTCAATTTATCAAGAATCAATACAACCGACACTCATTTTAAACAACATTTCCATTTACATATACATATATAAACGAGTACCTTCGTTAATAATAAGCTCTGACTTTGAATTGGCCGACAGAGACCGGAACAACGCAGCTGAATTGGGACGGTAAGTGTCTAGTGAGGCCGACAGTTCCATCAACGGCTTCATAATACCCTTTAGATGTTGCAACTGTTCACAAGCAAAAATCAACCAAGAGCAAAAAAGCACATCACACAAATTGGATTGTGTCGTCGCAAACAGGAGGAAGTACACCTGATACACAAATGAGATCATGTAAAACATCCCACTGCTGGCATCCCATGGATAGAAGGCTTTTATTGGTAGCCTTGGTATTTCAACGGTAATGGTTTCGTTAGTGTCCATGTCCCGGGCAAACTTGACACTCTCTCCAAAGAAGGTGATTGTTGTCCAGGCTGGTCAAACGATGAAAAAAGGAAAAATCAATCACCACAAAAAGTCAACTCAACAAAAAACTCACCAACTACCGAAAGGACTGTCGTCAACATAACCAACACAAATAGCTTTCGCATTTTGGCCAAAGCAATTGAATGGTATCGGGCATCGGATTCAGCAAATAAGGGATGCGAATTGACTTGATTCCAGATATTGAGGGTTCTAGAAATATACTAACGGAAATTATTAAAGGGAACATTTTCCTATTTGAGTTGGATGGATTTTTCTTCTTCACCTGTAGAATTGTTTTTGATTGACAGCGAAAAATATAAATTTCGTAATGCAATGAGTGAAAAATAGCGCTGTAATTGTATTACCAGATAATTCATTGACTTCGTCTGCATTTAGGGCCATATTGCCAAGTATTGAAAAGAATTGCAAAAGTATCAGCGTAAAATGAAAGCAGGAGTAGACCTTTTTGAAGAAACTCGAACCACCTGTGTAGTTGTGCATAAAAAGACCGGAATACTTCATAAGCTTGATGTTTGGCATCAAGTCAGCTACTAGGCCGACATATTTAGTTTGTTGCTGCATCTCGCTTTTTGATGGGAAATAAGAAAATTAACAGAAAATTGTATAATTAATTTGATTATAATAAAAAATAATTTTGTAGCACGACATCTCGTACTTATAAAAATGACCAGGAATATTAGGGGACCTACAATTTTTCACCGAATCCAAACGGCCTTTTCATGACAAGATATACTCTTGGAGAATTTGACAATTCCTCGCAAGAAGCAGTACCCGTAGAAAAAACAATTCTATTTTTTTGGTTGTATAGACGTTGGGTTTCCATCCCCAGACTTGTAACGCCAACTATTTCTATAATTTTTTTTTTAGCATTTTTTGTTTTATTTTTAATTTTCTCAAAAACGATTGCTTTTGATTTTGATAAGTTTTTTTATAGATAATGTTTCAAAAAGTATTGTATACCAAAATTTTCAAATTTTCTTTTTTTGGATATTTAAAAAAAGTTTCAAAATATTTTGTTGATAACTTAATAATTCGAAAACAATTTTTGTGGAAGCTCTATCTTCAAAAAATGAAATGCTCCCTGAAGCAAGGTGAAATTTTTCAAAAATTCATTCAACTACTTGGTTATTATATTGACATTATGGAAAGAACAAAGTGAACTTTTACTAGGACTGCTTTTAGACGATTGCAATTTTTATCCGCAATTCTCTTTTGAGTTTCTTTCGCATTGCAACATCCATTTAAACGCTGCAAATTTTAATAGCTGCAATTTTTGTTTAATGAGAAGGAAACATATCTTCACACTCTTTACTCCGCTTATGTCTCAAACAATACGAAAAAGCACAAATAAGAAAGAGCCATAACTCTGCAATTATTTCAAACTCTGCAACTTTGTTTACCCCGGCCACCGCATACGTCCCTCGCCTACGTGCTTAAAAATTGCAGGGGGTAATTGCAGCGTTTAAAAGCAGTCTAGGAAATTTTTGCAAGTCTTGAAGTGGTTTAACTTTTCGATGACTATGTGACTTTAGTCGCATTTTGATCTGTCTTTTTACCTCATGCGACCAGAAAGTGGCTATTTTAACCCTTTTTTTTTAAATCTTGCGACTTATCTGACCCCATTTCTAGAAAAATACATGCAAAAGATAAGTTCTCAGTTTTGTTAAAAAATTCTTTCCAATCTTCTATTGAAATAACTATTTTCGTTTAACTAACAGCAATCAATTAAACCTATTCCACATCACAAAGTGTCAGTCACACAGAATCTCAATTTTTTAAAATGAAATCGAGTTAAAATGTGTTTGGTTCGACTCGATCGCATTGAGAGAACACAGTTAAGTCGAAACTTTGCTATTCTCCTTTGATAATCAAACTCGACTTTCCGATTCTACAGACACAGGGTCATAAGTCCAATGGCTAAAAGTCCATAATGAATTTTTGACCCACTTAGGTGGGTTAAAGGTCAACAAATCTATTGTGGATTTTTAACCCACCTTGATGGGTCAGAAGTCCACAGGAAATTTTTGTGGACTTCTGACCCACAGATTGTGGATTTCTGAGTGATTTCAAAAATATTTAGTTTATTATTATTGAAAAACACTTATGATGGCTTTTTTAAGTTTTATAAGAGTTCAATAGGAAATAATATTTTTTCATTTAAATCCCAGACAACCGCCCTAGTTTGATATGCCTGACGCATTTTCTTGAACAATCAGTTTATCGGGTGGCCTGTTTCGCGGGTTCAAAGTATTTGTATCCCCTTTTTGGGTCCTCTGTACCCTTCACGCAACTTTGCCGTTAGGTTATGTGGAGTCGTCAGACAGGCACTAATGTCAAAAGTTTTATTAATAAACAGTATGTACGTTTGGTAATTTAAAAAAATCGAGAAATACTTGTGGACTTATGACCCACTTCCTTTCTAAAATTAGGGAATATTGACACACTTTTTTGTGCACTTCTGGCTCATACGGGTGAGTTATACGTCTCATTGATTTGTGGACTTGTAACCCACTCAAGTGGGGCAAAAGTTCGTTGTGGATAACGATTGCTTTGGTTATTTTTTTTTAATTAAAAACTTAAATTACTCCAAAATATATTTTTTGTATTTTATGCGAATTTCGTTTGATTTTACTATCTATTAAAAAAAATTTAAAAATGCGACTTTTTTTTCTCTTAACCCATCTCTTTGCGACCTTTTCAAATTTCTCAGCGGCAACACTGCTGTCAGCTGTCATCTGTCATCGAGAAATAGTATGAAATATGTTCTTTTCTTTAAAACTCTTATGAGATATTCATTAATTTTAGGAAATTTGAAGAATCCAGTCATTTCCTCTTTTGTAAATCGTAAACTTAAACGAAACAGAAGTTAAGGGTTTAGTTCCATATGTTTATTCTCCAATATTTTCGATAGATAGATTTGTTAAAATTCTATAATTTTTGTATTTGAAGTTCCATCGCTTTATGAAGAGCATGATGTACACTTCTTACATCAAAAGACAAAATTCATTTCAAAATCTAAAAGGTACACGTCTTTTTTTCAATTTTTCGAACTTTCGAACTTATCACGTCACGTGATGACGAGAAATCCTTTAATATGTATTAGGCGTGTTTTTTTGTAAGCCCAGAGGGAATTGGTCGAAAAAAACAACGTCGGTGCTAAACAATTACCATGTTAAATACACCAACAGCTAATCCCCTACGGGCTAAGCTAAACCCAGATAATTCTCCGGGCTTAACTTAAGCACACAGAAAAACTGTGTTACCGGCATAAATTATATACTTGTTATCGATAGTTTGTATGAAAACTCCATTTTGTTTTTGTGTTGTTGTCACTAATCCCTGTGGTCGTTTTTTCCTGCAATTCCCACCGGGCTTGCAAAAAAACACGCCTATTATTTCGTTCTTTTAAATTCGTGATTAAGAGAGAACATCTGCAGAGAGATCTCGTCACGTCAACGTCTCGTTGTCTCGTCGCATTGTGAATCAGGCATGAGATTCGCTGAATCGCATCGTCGCGTTGAAGTGACCGTATATGGATGCTCTCATTTATCGCTCTTCACACAGTAATGAATATTCATGTCAAAATTTTTTAAAGAAAATCGTGTGTGGAAATATAAATTTAAATCTCACACAACTTTGCATACCTTCTGACATACATTTTTTTTTATGAATGATTCGAAGACTATTACAAGTTTTATCACATTTGAGGTTTCAATACAATTTCACGTAGCATTTCCAATAAAATTTTATCACACTTATGTTTTCACATATGTATATGGAATAAATTTTTGAGAAAGTGTTGAATGTATAGTTTTCTGCTTTGTTAATTTCCTTCAATGCAATTGCTCTATAGTCTACAGACATTTAAAGCCAAAAAAAAAAAAACAAAACAATGGGCTGGAAAAGTAGAAAAGTTGATACTGCCACTTGGGAGAATTCTATTTCAATTTAATAAATCTTTTAAGGCTCACTTGAGCATACGACCATAAATCTAATTCAATCCTATTTAGGTTAAACATGCGGGTCTTATGATTTACTTACAGTTTATTCTTCGTTGTCATATACAAAAATGTATTTTCAACTTCAGCTATAAATTACTTTTATTCGAGAAATTGCTTTAAACAAATGACAAAACGAGCTTAAAAAATTTTTGTCCATACGTATGTAATATTATTGTCATTCCTTTGAGAGTTATATATTATTTTTTTATTTGATAGTCTAAGGCACATTTGGTAATATAATTCATCATAAGGATTTAAGTTCATCGTATAGGAAATATTATTAGATATTGCAAATCTCTTTAAAAGAAAAAAATGTGTTCTTATTTTTAACTTTTTTTTTTTAACATTAGAAATGTTTAAACGGAGGCATACAATATAAAAAAATCAAAAAAATATGAAACGCCTAGTAGACAAAGGGGGCGAAACGTGAGGGGAATAAACAAACTAAACAAAATAAACAAAATAAACAAAATTATTTCGTTCATGCTTTGTTGTTACTAGTTTGAGGAAACAGAAAACGAAGAAGATGATAAAACGGACAGAAAAAAAGGAAAAATGTTCGTAGGAAAAAAATGGGTATGTTTTTGATGATGATTTTTGCGAAATCCGAAAAATATCCGATTTGCGTTTACTTAAATGCTTATATCTTTCGATCCAATTATCCGATTTTCATTATTAAGGTATATAATTAAAGGAAAAATGACTGGCGTGTTAGAGCCAAAAATTTTCAAAATCATTCAAAATTTTATACTAAAAACATGAAAATAAATATCGGACAAATAATTTAATTCAACGAGGAAGTTGATTAAAAAAAAAGCATTAAAATACTTTCAACCACCAATTGGCGAGAGGAATATAGTATTCTAAAGCCGGCGGCGGCGGCGGAGTTTGTGCAATAAAAAACCACAATCGTGGCAAATTTGCTTCGCGTCGGAAAAAAAATGCTAAATGTTCATATGTACCTACCTAAATTTGTAGTCGGTATAATAATTGTAAAGATACATTGTGTTTGGTTTGGCTTGCTTATAACTTCGGTTCTAATAATCCGTTCATTAAGGTCTTAAAATTTAGCTAGAATATCGGACTACATTTTTTGTATTATAATTATCATTGCACAGTCACATAAAACTATATATGAAAAACCCTATTAAATTGCGTATTTAATAGAAACAAAAATTTAATACAAAACAATAATTTTTTAAACCACATGTATTTGACCCTTTTTAGGAAAGTTATGATGTTGGTACCTATGTTCAGAAAAGTTGCTCAACATTTAAATTTGACATTCAATGTACATACATAAATACATAAAGCTTTTTTCATTTCTAATGTTCCTCAACTATGCTGGAATGGCAAATCGGGTAAATTTTTTCAATGCGATTGATTGAATTAAAATCTTGACTGTTTAAATTTAAACTCATTCGTCGTGCAGTTTTTAATGTAAGTCTAAGAATGTACAGTAAAAACCGCTTAAAAGAAACGGCAAAATGCCACAGTATTTCTTTCACTTAAGTGAGTTTTTCACTTAATTGAAACCCGCTTAACTAAGCGGAAATTTAAAGCTAGACAAAATTTAATTTATCTTTTGGAGTTGCCTAGAAAAAAATTAAATAAAATATTTAATAGGATAGAGTAGCCCGTGGCGTAATTGTTTGTTCTGTTCGATTAAATATTTTTCACTCAAGAGATTTTTTTCCATGAACAATATAAAATTTAACTGAAAATATGTTTCAGGTAAGCGAGTTTCGCTTCAGCGGAGTGTTTTATGGGTAATTGGTCGAAAAATGCTCGGGGATGAAAAAAGTGTTTCAAATAAGCGGCTTTTTCTCTTAATCGGGTTTTATTGTAACTACTATAAACATCAAGATTCAAGATTTCATTAAAAACATTTTAAATAAAATATTAAAATCAGGGAAAATACAAAAAGGAAAATATCCATACGATGAATAGCAGTAGGGCTTGGTTGAATCCATTCAGCTCCGTCAGCCTTAAATGTTATTTTTAAATATTTTTTGTATTATGTATTCTTAAGGCAGTTTTTTATCTTGTTACAATTATTTTTTTTTTAAGTGCAAATATACGAATTTGCGTTCCTAGTTATAGTTCTTGATCAAGTTAGGGAACATTTGAATTGGAAAAGTGTCTAAATGTACTACAAGGAAACATGACAGATTGGTTAAAGAAGATTGAAATACCTAACTATTTTGTTTTATTTTAAACAATTATTTTAAAATGTTTGTATTTAATAAGCGAAGGTTTTTAAATGTTTTTTTTTTTTATATTTTCACTTTGGACATGGACTTAGCTTTGAGATTTTAAAATTCTATAAAAATCTTTTTTTAAACAATATTTTGATACATCAATAACATTAAAATTTTTATTCAAATCTGTACTTGCAGCAAGCAAAGGTTTATGAATTCCATAATTCGTTCTGCTAAATCTTTGATTTACAAAATCTTAGATCTTAGGGACCGTGAATTTATATTTAGGTTGAGCTGTGACAAAAGATATTCAGAATCAATTGCCAATCAAAATATCGTAAATAAATAATAGGTATTTTAGAATAGAATTTTAGAAATAATTACTCGTTCGCAATTTAATTTTTTAAGTTCAACTAACACGCCTTTTCCTTAATGTAAACTTGCACAAAAAATTTTAGGATGAATTTAAATATTTAAAACTCATTTCAGCAAATGTGCAAATGTGCTTAAGTACAGTTAATGCAAACAAACGTCAAATAGTGGACAAAAGTTAATCGAACAACACAAACAATCATAACGCGCTGCATTCTACTGTTCATGCGCTGCATTCAAGCAAGATTGCCCTTTGAAATAACCATATATATATTTATGTACAATTCAATCCTTCTTTTTTGTAACTGCAATTTAAAACAACTGCAAAAAATTGTTTTTAAGAGTTGGTCGAGATTAGATTGTAATCATGTTTGAATTGGCTTCAAAATGTCATTTTTATCATTTATCCGCAATCTGCAGGATTAATTTCGTTGCTAAAAATGTTGTCGAACAGCACTTGATGTTTGCCAGAAGATGTGAATCGGTTTGTTATGTTCAGCAGATCTTAAAAAAGTTGAATATCATGTGCGCAGAACATCAATCATTTTTTTCATAGCTGGAGCTTTATACAAAGCCAAGAAAAAATCGAATTCCGTTATCAAAAATTTATTCTGAAGAACACTGGTGTTGTTTAAAAACTTTCCTCCTTAAAACTTAAAAAATTTAAAGTAATTATTTACCTACGCAGTAACTATTTATTAATTTATTTCGAAAATGCTTATTTTTATGTTAAAATGTTTTTTTGTAGAAAATGTGTAAGCTAAAAATTAGTTTAATACATTTTTTCTGTGTAACTGACTATTCGGAAGATATATTGAAAAAACAGTTTTGAGGGCCTTTAACCCCCCGTAAAATTGTAAATGGTCCTCATATCGGTGTAGACTTTTTACAATTTCTTATAACAACATCATGAGGAGGCTATACCAAAATCCAGGTTTCCGGCAATTTGTCCGGTAATTGTGCTGTTGTTGATTTTCAAAATTAAAATTAAATTCCAAATTCGACATCGAAGTGAAGAGATCTCTTCGTAGTTTTCCTCTCTTAAAGACAAAACTTAAAAAAGATATTAAATAATACATAATAAAGCATTTCTCGTCTTCACGTCTGTCTTTTTATTTTTATTTTTTCGAACTTATGACGCCTCGTGACCCCCTTTTTGGGTCCTCTGTACCCTTCACGCAACTTTGCCGTTAGGTTATGTGGAGTCGTCAGACAGGCACTAATGTCAAAAGTTTTATTAATAAACAGTATGTACGTTTGGTAATTTAAAAAAATCGAGAAATACTTGTGGACTTATGACCCACTTCCTTTCTAAAATTAGGGAATATTGACACACTTTTTTGTGCACTTCTGGCTCATACGGGTGAGTTATACGTCTCATTGATTTGTGGACTTGTAACCCACTCAAGTGGGGCAAAAGTTCGTTGTGGATAACGATTGCTTTGGTTATTTTTTTTTAATTAAAAACTTAAATTACTCCAAAATATATTTTTTGTATTTTATGCGAATTTCGTTTGATTTTACTATCTATTAAAAAAAATTTAAAAATGCGACTTTTTTTTCTCTTAACCCATCTCTTTGCGACCTTTTCAAATTTCTCAGCGGCAACACTGCTGTCAGCTGTCATCTGTCATCGAGAAATAGTATGAAATATGTTCTTTTCTTTAAAACTCTTATGAGATATTCATTAATTTTAGGAAATTTGAAGAATCCAGTCATTTCCTCTTTTGTAAATCGTAAACTTAAACGAAACAGAAGTTAAGGGTTTAGTTCCATATGTTTATTCTCCAATATTTTCGATAGATAGATTTGTTAAAATTCTATAATTTTTGTATTTGAAGTTCCATCGCTTTATGAAGAGCATGATGTACACTTCTTACATCAAAAGACAAAATTCATTTCAAAATCTAAAAGGTACACGTCTTTTTTTCAATTTTTCGAACTTTCGAACTTATCACGTCACGTGATGACGAGAAATCCTTTAATATGTATTAGGCGTGTTTTTTTGTAAGCCCAGAGGGAATTGGTCGAAAAAAACAACGTCGGTGCTAAACAATTACCATGTTAAATACACCAACAGCTAATCCCCTACGGGCTAAGCTAAACCCAGATAATTCTCCGGGCTTAACTTAAGCACACAGAAAAACTGTGTTACCGGCATAAATTATATACTTGTTATCGATAGTTTGTATGAAAACTCCATTTTGTTTTTGTGTTGTTGTCACTAATCCCTGTGGTCGTTTTTTCCTGCAATTCCCACCGGGCTTGCAAAAAAACACGCCTATTATTTCGTTCTTTTAAATTCGTGATTAAGAGAGAACATCTGCAGAGAGATCTCGTCACGTCAACGTCTCGTTGTCTCGTCGCATTGTGAATCAGGCATGAGATTCGCTGAATCGCATCGTCGCGTTGAAGTGACCGTATATGGATGCTCTCATTTATCGCTCTTCACACAGTAATGAATATTCATGTCAAAATTTTTTAAAGAAAATCGTGTGTGGAAATATAAATTTAAATCTCACACAACTTTGCATACCTTCTGACATACATTTTTTTTTATGAATGATTCGAAGACTATTACAAGTTTTATCACATTTGAGGTTTCAATACAATTTCACGTAGCATTTCCAATAAAATTTTATCACACTTATGTTTTCACATATGTATATGGAATAAATTTTTGAGAAAGTGTTGAATGTATAGTTTTCTGCTTTGTTAATTTCCTTCAATGCAATTGCTCTATAGTCTACAGACATTTAAAGCCAAAAAAAAAAAAACAAAACAATGGGCTGGAAAAGTAGAAAAGTTGATACTGCCACTTGGGAGAATTCTATTTCAATTTAATAAATCTTTTAAGGCTCACTTGAGCATACGACCATAAATCTAATTCAATCCTATTTAGGTTAAACATGCGGGTCTTATGATTTACTTACAGTTTATTCTTCGTTGTCATATACAAAAATGTATTTTCAACTTCAGCTATAAATTACTTTTATTCGAGAAATTGCTTTAAACAAATGACAAAACGAGCTTAAAAAATTTTTGTCCATACGTATGTAATATTATTGTCATTCCTTTGAGAGTTATATATTATTTTTTTATTTGATAGTCTAAGGCACATTTGGTAATATAATTCATCATAAGGATTTAAGTTCATCGTATAGGAAATATTATTAGATATTGCAAATCTCTTTAAAAGAAAAAAATGTGTTCTTATTTTTAACTTTTTTTTTTTAACATTAGAAATGTTTAAACGGAGGCATACAATATAAAAAAATCAAAAAAATATGAAACGCCTAGTAGACAAAGGGGGCGAAACGTGAGGGGAATAAACAAACTAAACAAAATAAACAAAATAAACAAAATTATTTCGTTCATGCTTTGTTGTTACTAGTTTGAGGAAACAGAAAACGAAGAAGATGATAAAACGGACAGAAAAAAAGGAAAAATGTTCGTAGGAAAAAAATGGGTATGTTTTTGATGATGATTTTTGCGAAATCCGAAAAATATCCGATTTGCGTTTACTTAAATGCTTATATCTTTCGATCCAATTATCCGATTTTCATTATTAAGGTATATAATTAAAGGAAAAATGACTGGCGTGTTAGAGCCAAAAATTTTCAAAATCATTCAAAATTTTATACTAAAAACATGAAAATAAATATCGGACAAATAATTTAATTCAACGAGGAAGTTGATTAAAAAAAAAGCATTAAAATACTTTCAACCACCAATTGGCGAGAGGAATATAGTATTCTAAAGCCGGCGGCGGCGGCGGAGTTTGTGCAATAAAAAACCACAATCGTGGCAAATTTGCTTCGCGTCGGAAAAAAAATGCTAAATGTTCATATGTACCTACCTAAATTTGTAGTCGGTATAATAATTGTAAAGATACATTGTGTTTGGTTTGGCTTGCTTATAACTTCGGTTCTAATAATCCGTTCATTAAGGTCTTAAAATTTAGCTAGAATATCGGACTACATTTTTTGTATTATAATTATCATTGCACAGTCACATAAAACTATATATGAAAAACCCTATTAAATTGCGTATTTAATAGAAACAAAAATTTAATACAAAACAATAATTTTTTAAACCACATGTATTTGACCCTTTTTAGGAAAGTTATGATGTTGGTACCTATGTTCAGAAAAGTTGCTCAACATTTAAATTTGACATTCAATGTACATACATAAATACATAAAGCTTTTTTCATTTCTAATGTTCCTCAACTATGCTGGAATGGCAAATCGGGTAAATTTTTTCAATGCGATTGATTGAATTAAAATCTTGACTGTTTAAATTTAAACTCATTCGTCGTGCAGTTTTTAATGTAAGTCTAAGAATGTACAGTAAAAACCGCTTAAAAGAAACGGCAAAATGCCACAGTATTTCTTTCACTTAAGTGAGTTTTTCACTTAATTGAAACCCGCTTAACTAAGCGGAAATTTAAAGCTAGACAAAATTTAATTTATCTTTTGGAGTTGCCTAGAAAAAAATTAAATAAAATATTTAATAGGATAGAGTAGCCCGTGGCGTAATTGTTTGTTCTGTTCGATTAAATATTTTTCACTCAAGAGATTTTTTTCCATGAACAATATAAAATTTAACTGAAAATATGTTTCAGGTAAGCGAGTTTCGCTTCAGCGGAGTGTTTTATGGGTAATTGGTCGAAAAATGCTCGGGGATGAAAAAAGTGTTTCAAATAAGCGGCTTTTTCTCTTAATCGGGTTTTATTGTAACTACTATAAACATCAAGATTCAAGATTTCATTAAAAACATTTTAAATAAAATATTAAAATCAGGGAAAATACAAAAAGGAAAATATCCATACGATGAATAGCAGTAGGGCTTGGTTGAATCCATTCAGCTCCGTCAGCCTTAAATGTTATTTTTAAATATTTTTTGTATTATGTATTCTTAAGGCAGTTTTTTATCTTGTTACAATTATTTTTTTTTTAAGTGCAAATATACGAATTTGCGTTCCTAGTTATAGTTCTTGATCAAGTTAGGGAACATTTGAATTGGAAAAGTGTCTAAATGTACTACAAGGAAACATGACAGATTGGTTAAAGAAGATTGAAATACCTAACTATTTTGTTTTATTTTAAACAATTATTTTAAAATGTTTGTATTTAATAAGCGAAGGTTTTTAAATGTTTTTTTTTTTTATATTTTCACTTTGGACATGGACTTAGCTTTGAGATTTTAAAATTCTATAAAAATCTTTTTTTAAACAATATTTTGATACATCAATAACATTAAAATTTTTATTCAAATCTGTACTTGCAGCAAGCAAAGGTTTATGAATTCCATAATTCGTTCTGCTAAATCTTTGATTTACAAAATCTTAGATCTTAGGGACCGTGAATTTATATTTAGGTTGAGCTGTGACAAAAGATATTCAGAATCAATTGCCAATCAAAATATCGTAAATAAATAATAGGTATTTTAGAATAGAATTTTAGAAATAATTACTCGTTCGCAATTTAATTTTTTAAGTTCAACTAACACGCCTTTTCCTTAATGTAAACTTGCACAAAAAATTTTAGGATGAATTTAAATATTTAAAACTCATTTCAGCAAATGTGCAAATGTGCTTAAGTACAGTTAATGCAAACAAACGTCAAATAGTGGACAAAAGTTAATCGAACAACACAAACAATCAAAACGCGCTGCATTCTACTGTTCATGCGCTGCATTCAAGCAAGATTGCCCTTTGAAATAACCATATATATATTTATGTACAATTCAATCCTTCTTTTTTGTAACTGCAATTTAAAACAACTGCAAAAAATTGTTTTTAAGAGTTGGTCGAGATTAGATTGTAATCATGTTTGAATTGGCTTCAAAATGTCATTTTTATCATTTATCCGCAATCTGCAGGATTAATTTCGTTGCTAAAAATGTTGTCGAACAGCACTTGATGTTTGCCAGAAGATGTGAATCGGTTTGTTATGTTCAGCAGATCTTAAAAAAGTTGAATATCATGTGCGCAGAACATCAATCATTTTTTTCATAGCTGGAGCTTTATACAAAGCCAAGAAAAAATCGAATTCCGTTATCAAAAATTTATTCTGAAGAACACTGGTGTTGTTTAAAAACTTTCCTCCTTAAAACTTAAAAAATTTAAAGTAATTATTTACCTACGCAGTAACTATTTATTAATTTATTTCGAAAATGCTTATTTTTATGTTAAAATGTTTTTTTGTAGAAAATGTGTAAGCTAAAAATTAGTTTAATACATTTTTTCTGTGTAACTGACTATTCGGAAGATATATTGAAAAAACAGTTTTGAGGGCCTTTAACCCCCCGTAAAATTGTAAATGGTCCACAAATCGGTGTGGACTTTTTACAATTTCTTATAACAACATCATGAGGAGGCTATACCAAAATCCAGGTTTCCGGCAATTTGTCCGGTAATTGTGCTGTTGTTGATTTTCAAAATTAAAATTAAATTCCAAATTCGACATCGAAGTGAAGAGATCTCTTCGTAGTTTTCCTCTCTTAAAGACAAAACTTAAAAAAGATATTAAATAATACATAATAAAGCATTTCTCGTCTTCACGTCTGTCTTTTTATTTTTATTTTTTCGAACTTATGACGCCTCGTGACACGCTTTATTTTTAATTTTTTTTTAAGAGAAAACAACTGTGAAGAGATCTCGTCACTTCGATGCACGTCTCGTTTTCACGCCGCATTGTGAATCTTGACTGTTTGTATTTTATGTCTCTGTCATTCCGTCTACATTCTAAACGGATGGATCAATTTTATTTAAAATTGGCATTTATCGTTTTTGTAAATTAAACCCCAAACATCTCTGAATTTTGTTTTCAGATAAATTATAATGGTACCTACTTCCGTACCGAGTTTTTCATTTTTTAAAGATTAAATTAAAAAATAAGTTAAAAGCTATACTGCAGGTATAAGTACTTTCGTACAAAACTTCCAAGAAAATACAATTAATGACACTTCCCATCGAACCATTCTTAACAATAAAGGTCTTTTACTATAAAAACTTTACACAGCAGGTATTCAAGATATTTTGCCGTAATGGTGGTAGTCCCTTGGATTACAATGCCACCGGAGAGGCTTAAGCTCTGAGAATCTAATCCCAGCATAGTTATTACACGTACAAATAAAAAAATATATTTTTCCTGCCTCTTGCGAGGAAGTGAAAAATCTTCCAAGAGTATTTCTTTTCATGAAAAATTGGCTCTTATCTTTGGCGTCCGAATGGACAGAAAATTGTAGGTCCAATTTATTCCTGGTCGAATAATAACACGTACACAGTAACGGTTGAGAATTGTAACTCACTAGGATTTCTTTCTTAAAGAACTGATACACCAAAAATTTATTTTTTATTTATATATTTTATTTTTATTCAAGATTTAAGTTCCAGAATTTTCTATGCTTTCACTGAAATGTATTACAGTTCAAAAATATAAGTTTATTATTAATTGCAAAGGTAGGTGCGTTTATTGAAAAGTTTATATTTTATAAAGTTTAATTCCAAAAATGGTTTTAAATTCAACAAGTGCATTAATTTTCTATTCAGAAATATTTTCATAAGCGTAAATGAATCCGGATATAATTGCAGTTAAAATGAAAGACTTTTTTTTTAATATTACTGTTTCCCGATATTTGATGCGTTCTCAATAACCGCCCGTGTCAAACTATTTCCTTTCCGTTCTTTTCAAAATCAATTGTCTGAATTTGATTTAAAAATTTATTTTAATTTAAAAAAAAAAAACAAAAAAAAAAGGTCTACAATTTTGTTGACGTGGCCTAGACATCCTTAAAATTTCTCACGAGTTGGGTACATTTTGGTGCATTTAATAGTCGTTTCATACAAACATACATATATAAGTATTGAGACACGCATATTATTCAATTCACAAGAAAATGAAGTACAGGCACGAAAAATCATATATACATTTTAATCATTTTATTTCAACACACATAAAAAGAGGACACAGATCGTCTATTTCCCACAATTAATGCATTCAATGGAAATTATTTTGTTCTGGTATGAATTTTAAGTTCAGGTTTAAAGAGTTTTACTTTATATATATTGTGTTTTAATGAATACCTATATACATGAATAAAAAGTATATAAAGTTATGTTTAGAGACGGGCGGAGGAGGGGTATTTTTTTTTCACAGACATTTGCGTAGACTGTTTGTGTGGTCTTATATAAAATAGTTGAAATATTCTATTTGTTAATTAAAAAATATTTTTTTATTGATTTTAAAATGCAATTTATTAACATATTGATTTTATAAATAACTTGTTAACTTTGTCGATTGATTGATACATTTTACATTTTTAAGAAGAAAAAAGAATGAATTTGTATATATTTTGCAATAAACTATGAAATAAATAAATAATTTAATTTACAAATACATATTCACATTATACCAATTAAGGAAAAGTCCGAAGGTAAAAAAAATACTCCCAAGGAAAGATTTGTTCAAAAATATTTCTGACTGTTGATAATAATTATTTATTTATTTGATTTACACTGCTAATTACATAATTGAAAAACAAAAATCAATTAAAATTTACTTAAAAAAGTAACAATTTGGTTAAAAACTTGTTAGATCTTTAATTAAAACTTTTAAACATTTTATTTAAAAAAAATTGTTCGTAATTTGTTCGGTAGTTTGGAAATTGGAATAAGAAGAATATGGAATCAGGCAAATTCCTGAAGCTTCGTTGGGGAATATTAAAGTTAATACAAGACAAAAGGTGCAAGGAGTCTATATTTCCATTTATAATTTTTAAAATGAATACAAAAAATTAATACGAACGTCTTACAGTGGCCCGTTTATGCAAAAGTAGTGGCAATAATCATTTTTCGAGTGAGTGTATGATGCATAACTTTAAAGTGAATTGACCTCTATTTGACTGGTAATTTATCACTTTTGATTTTTTTTTCACTTTTTGACTTGTTATATTGTAATCTATCAATAAAATATTTTTTTAATGCACTCTTTTATGTCAAAAAAATTAAAATATACACTTATTAATACAGGGTGTCCGCCGGGAAGGTATACTACTTTGTTTTGCCGCCATTTTGTTAAACATTAGTCTTGACAGTTCATAGACACGTGTTTTAATCGTTAAAACATTTTATCAAAATCAATCATCGATTACTGTGACGATGAGAAAGTTACATGAAATTTTTGGGAGAAACAACGTGCCAACAAAACGCACTATTTATCGTGTAGTGAATGATTTCGAAGAAAGAGGGTCTGTAGGTGATAGGCCCAAGCATGGACCACAACGTACTGCAAGATCGGCTGAAAATATTACTGCTGCTCAAGGAACAATCCATCAACCTCAGTTCGAAGCCGTGCTCAGGAGCTTGGTCTTCAAAAAACAACTTTGGCCACTTTTTAACGCCACAACTGCATGCTTTGGACTTGATTAACATGTGGTATCACACGACGGTGCCACATCGCATACAGACAGGATTACAATGGAATTACTGCGAGACCTCTTTCCACAACAAGTTATTTCAAGAAATGGTGATGTTGATTGGCCTCCACGGTCGCCTGATTTGACTGCTCCGGGCTTCTTTTTGTTGGGATATCTGAAAAGCAAGGTTTATGTAAATAAACCAGAAACGCTTAAACAAAATATTCGTGATGAAATTAATGAAATATCGCGTGAAATGTGTGAGAATGTAATGAAAAATGTGCTTAAAAGGGCTCGCATTTGTGAGACTAACAGAGGCGGACATTTACCTGATATTGTATTCCATATACATAATTGCCGACATTAAATAAAACATTTATCAATATAAGATCCATTCTCTTTCATTTAAACAAAAATTATAAACAAACAAAGTAGTAGGTATACCTTCCCGGCGGACACCCTGTATGTATATACACCTAGCTTCATAAACATGGGTCTCACAGACCCTTTCAATTGATTAATCAATCATAGCATGCGTTGTGAAAGAGAGCTTATTGTCTCGCAAGTTTCGTTGGTGCAAGGGGTTTATAGTTTTTTGGCATATTGAAAATGGCAGGAAAAATTGTGTTTTCTGCGATTTCAAAAAAAAATGTAATAGATATCAGATTTTTTCGCACCTCATGTATAAACGTGCCACGTCTTCGTCTTCTGCTTCTTCTTCTTAATACATAATATAAATTGAAAAAGGACAAATGTATCGTAGTTAGGGAATAATATAATATTATATATGCAATGCTTCTTCGGCTATCACCTTAGAAAAAAAAAAAAAGCTTTTTTGAATTTTTCAATTTTAATACAAATAAAAGGAGAGATTTTCCTTTGCCAATGTATACTACATGTATTTAATTTATGTCTATACATTATATTGAATTTCTTAAATGTTATTGACATTAACTGCCTTTGCAAAATAAAATTAATGTATTCATCTCAATCGCATTCTCTCTTAAAAACGTTTAAAAAAGGTCAGGATGCTTGGAAAAAAAAAAAATAAAGAAAAACAATTTTACAAGAAAAGGTTTTGTGTGGGTTGATTTTGATTTATTAAACAAGTATGAATTCGGTTAAATGAGTTTTTAGATTTCATTTTAAAAAAGGAGATATTTTTTTTTTTTTTTTTGTAAATTCAATTCAAGATATCAAAGACTGGACAAAAGAATAAATTAAATCAGATTGGTGCTGCTTTGCTGCTTGTCTTGTCAAGGTTTTATAAAAGCCTAGAAAAAACGCCTACATTTTTATAATGTGAAATTTATAGTTCTATAAGGGCTGATTTTTGTTGTCCTTGTAAGGAATCTTTTCTTAAAGAAATATTATTTGTATATGTACATATATTTGTTTATATGAACCTAAATGCTGTTAAAATGTCATAACCTTTTATTAGAAAAAGAGGGAAAGCTTAATTATTTTTGGACGTATTTTCTTGTTAATAAGATGCTAAACATACAAAAATAATTAAGGGTTTATATTCTTCTTCAGTGGTTAATGTTTCCATTTTAAAATTTCAAAAATCTGGCCAAATGCACGACTGGGCCGTACATACTTGCTCTTACATTAAATACATTCTATTACATTAATACATTCGATTATACACTGTGGTTTAACAGTCTTAAAAAACAGCTCATCTGATAAAAGAAATAAAATAGTTATCGGAGCATAATATTTTATGCCACTTGCCAAAAACGTAGTTAATTTTGTGGTAGTATTATGTGAGAACATAAATATGAACAATATGCACATATACATGGGTCTTACACATCAGACTGAAAAATTATTATAAACAATAATATTTAATTGGAAATAAACTGATTAATGTAAAAATTTTAGCACAATTCAACAAATAAATTTTTATTGACTTTTTGAAGAAAGCATGTACTACCCCCTTTGCTAATTTTTACCCCAAAAATTAAATGTTTCCAAAACCCATCGAAATATACATCAAAAGAAAGGTATTTAAAAACCCTTTTCGCACGTGTAAGCAAACATTTTCTACGTGGTCCGGTTTTCAAAATATTTACATCCAAAGTTCTATTTGGACCCAATTTCAAAAACCAACCCAAAAAATTGTTTGGATGGCGATATTTCTGCAATCGAGACTCGTAGATGGTTGAAAGTTTCAAAAACGTTTTTTAGTTTTTTAAGATCTTTCCAAAACTGAAAACCAAAAAATTTTACGACCTCTGGTTCTCGAAATATCTTCATCCAAAGTGATATTGCCTTATTTCGAACAAATTTAATTAAAATTGTTCGAACAAAACTGTTTGGATGGTGATATTTCCGCAATCAAGAATCGTAGATGGTTGAAAGTTTCAAAAACGTCTTTTAGTTTTTGAGGATCTTTCCAAAATTGAAAACGAAAAAATTTTACGACCTCTGGTTCTCGAAATATCTTCATCCAAAGTGATATTGCCTTATTTCGAACAAATTTAATTAAAATTGTTCGAACAAAACTGTTTGAATGGTGATATTTCCGCAATCGAGACTCGTAGACGGTTGAAAGTTTCAAAAACGTCTTTTAGTTTTTTAAGATCTTTCCAAAACTGAAAACCAAAAAATTTTACGACCTCTGGTTCTCGAAATATCTTCATCCAAAGTGATATTGCCTTATTTCGAACAAATTTAATTAAAATTGTTCGAACAAAACTGTTTGAATGGTGATATTTCCGCAATCGAGACTCGTAGACGGTTGAAAGTTTCAAAAACGTCTTTTAGTTTTTTAAGATCTTTCCAAAACTGAAAACCAAAAAATTTTACGACCTCTGGTTCTCGAAATATCTTCATCCAAAGTGATATTGCCTTATTTCGAACAAA
Organism: Epistrophe eligans; assembly: GCA_951394125.1. Classification (NCBI taxonomy): domain Eukaryota; kingdom Metazoa; phylum Arthropoda; class Insecta; order Diptera; family Syrphidae; genus Epistrophe; species Epistrophe eligans. The sequence continues at coordinate 85,636,297 of OX596028.1, read as the reverse complement.
TTTAATTAAAATTGTTCGAACAAAACTGTTTGGATGGTGATATTTCCGCAATCAAGAATCGTAGATGGTTGAAAGTTTCAAAAACGTCTTTTAGTTTTTGAGGATCTTTCCAAAATTGAAAACCAAAAAATTTTACGACCTCTGGTTCTCGAAATATCTTCATCCAAAGTGATATTGCCTTATTTCGAACAAATTTAATTAAAATTGTTCGAACAAAACTGTTTGGATGGTGATATTTCCGCAATCAAGAATCGTAGATGGTTGAAAGTTTCAAAAACGTCTTTTAGTTTTTGAGGATCTTTCCAAAATTGAAAACGAAAAAATTTTACGACCTCTGGTTCTCGAAATATCTTCATCCAAAGTGATATTGCCTTATTTCGAACAAATTTAATTAAAATTGTTCGAACAAAACTGTTTGAATGGTGATATTTCCGCAATCGAGACTCGTAGACGGTTGAAAGTTTCAAAAACGTCTTTTAGTTTTTTAAGATCTTTCCAAAACTGAAAACCAAAAAATTTTACGACCTCTGGTTCTCGAAATATCTTCATCCAAAGTGATATTGCCTTATTTCGAACAAATTTAATTAAAATTGTTCGAACAAAACTGTTTGGATGGTGATATTTCCGCAATCAAGAATCGTAGATGGTTTAAAGTTTCAAAAACGTTTTTTAGTTTTTTAAGATCTTTCCAAAACTGAAAACCAAAAAATTTTACGACCTCTGGTTCTCGAAATATCTTCATCCAAAGTGATATTGCCTTATTTCGAACAAATTTAATTAAAATTGTTCGAACAAAACTGTTTGGATGGTGATATTTCCGCAATCAAGACTCGTAGATGGTTGAAAGTTTCAAAAACGTCTTTTAGTTTTTTAAGATCTTTCCAGAACTGAAAACCAAAAAATTTTACGACCTCTGGTTCTCGAAATATCTTCATCCAAAGTGATATTACTTTATTTTAACCCAATTCAATCAAAAATGTTTGGATGGCGATATTTCCGCAATCGAGACTCGTAAGTGGTTGCGGTTTTCAGCGCTGAATTGGAAATTCACAGACCTTTCCGTTAATGTAAAAATTTTAGCACAATTCAACAAATAAATTTTTATTGACTTTTTGAAGAAAGCATGTACTACCCCCTTTGCTAATTTTTACCCCAAAAATTAAATGTTTCCAAAACCCATCGAAATATACATCAAAAGAAAGGTATTTATAAACCCTTTTCGCACGTGTAAGCAAAAATTTTCTACGTGGTCCGGTTTTCAAAATATTTACATCCAAAGTTCTATTTGGACCCAATTTCAAAAACCAACCCAAAAAATTGTTTGGATGGCGATATTTCTGCAATCGAGACTCGTAGACGGTTGAAAGTTTCAAAAACGTTTTTTAGTTTTTAAAGATCTTTCCAAAACTGAAAACAAAAAAATTTTACGACCTCTGGTTCTCGAAATATCTTCATCCAAAGTGATATGGCCTTATTTCGAACAAATTTAATTAAAATTGTTCGAACAAAACTGTTTGGATGGTGATATTTCCGCAATCAAGAATCGTAGATGGTTGAAAGTTTCAAAAACGTCTTTTAGTTTTTTAAGATCTTTCCAAAACTGAAAACCAAAAAATTTTACGACCTCTGGTTCTCGAAATAGCTTCATCCAAAGTGATATTGCCTTATTTCGAACAAATTTAATTAAAATTGTTCAAATTGTTGAAAAAAATGTTTGGATGGCGATATTTCCGCAATCGAGACTCGTAAGTGGTTGCGGTTTTCAGCGCTGAATTGGAAATTCACAGACCTTTCCGTTAATGTAAAAATTTTAGCACAATTCAACAAATAAATTTTTATTGACTTTTTGAAGAAAGCATGTACTCCCTTTGCTAATTTTTACCCCAAAAATTAAATGTTTCCAAAACCCATCGAAATATACATCAAAAGAAAGGTATTTAAGAACCCTTTTCGCACGTGTAAGCAAACATTTTCTACGTGGTCCGGTTTTCAAAATATTTACATCCAAATTTCTATTTGGACCCAAATTCATAAACCAACCCAAAAAATTGTTTGGATGGCGATATTTCTGCAATCGAGACTCGTAGACGGTTGAAAGTTTCAAAAACGTTTTTTAGTTTTTTAAGATCTTTCCAAAACTGAAAACAAAAAAATTTTACGACCTCTGGTTCTCGAAATATCTTCATCCAAAGTGATATGGCCTTATTTCGAACAAATTTAATTAAAATTGTTCGAACAAAACTGTTTGGATGGTGATATTTCCGCAATCAAGACTCGTAGATGTTTGAAAGTTTCAAAAACGTCTTTTAGTTTTTTAAGATCTTTCCAGAACTGAAAACCAAAAAATTTTACGACCTCTGGTTCTCGAAATATCTTCATCCAAAGTGATATTACTTTATTTTAACCCAATTCAATCAAAAATGTTTGGATGGCGATATTTCCGCAATCGAGACTCGTAAGTGGTTGCGGTTTTCAGCGCTGAATTGGAAATTCACAGACCTTTCCGTTAATGTAAAAATTTTAGCACAATTCAACAAATAAATTTTTATTGACTTTTTGAAGGAAGCATGTACTACCCCCTTTGCTAATTTTTACCCCAAAAATTAAATGTTTCCAAAACCCATCGAAATATACATCAAAAGAAAGGTATTTATAAACCCTTTTCGCACGTGTAAGCAAAAATTTTCTACGTGGTCCGGTTTTCAAAATATTTACATCCAAAGTTCTATTTGGACCCAATTTCAAAAACCAACCCAAAAAATTGTTTGGATGGCGATATTTCTGCAATCGAGACTCGTAGACGGTTGAAAGTTTCAAAAACGTCTTTTAGTTTTTTAAGATCTTTCCAAAACTGAAAACCAAAAAATTTTACGACCTCTGGTTCTCGAAATATCTTCATCCAAAATGATATGGCCTTATTTCGAACAAATTTAATTAAAATTGTTCGAACAAAACTGTTTGGATGGTGATATTTCCGCAATTAAGACTCGTAGATGGTTGAAAGTTTCAAAAACGTCTTTTAGTTTTTTAAGATCTTTCCAGAACTGAAAACCAAAAAATTTTACGACCTCTGGTTCTCGAAATATCTTCATCCAAAGTGATATGGCCTTATTTCGAACAAATTTAATTAAAATTGTTCGAACAAAACTGTTTGGATGGTGATATTTCCGCAATCAAGACTCGTAGATGTTTGAAAGTTTCAAAAACGTCTTTTAGTTTTTTAAGATCTTTCCAGAACTGAAAACCAAAAAATTTTACGACCTCTGGTTCTCGAAATATCTTCATCCAAAGTGATATTACTTTATTTTAACCCAATTCAATCAAAAATGTTTGGATGGCGATATTTCCGCAATCGAGACTCGTAAGTGGTTGCGGTTTTCAGCGCTGAATTGGAAATTCACAGACCTTTCCGTTAATGTAAAAATTTTAGCACAATTCAACAAATAAATTTTTATTGACTTTTTGAAGAAAGCATGTACTACCCCCTTTGCTAATTTTTACCCCAAAAATTAAATGTTTCCAAAACCCATCGAAATATACATCAAAAGAAAGGTATTTATAAACCCTTTTCGCACGTGTAAGCAAAAATTTTCTACGTGGTCCGGTTTTCAAAATATTTACATCCAAAGTTCTATTTGGACCCAATTTCAAAAACCAACCCAAAAAATTGTTTGGATGGCGATATTTCTGCAATCGAGACTCGTAGACGGTTTAAAGTTTCAAAAACGTTTTTTAGTTTTTTAATATCTTTCCAAAACTGAAAACCAAAAAATTTTACGACCTCTGGTTCTCGAAATATCTTCATCCAAAGTGATATTGCCTTATTTCGAACAAATTTAATTAAAATTGTTCGAACAAAACTGTTTGGATGGTGATATTTCCGCAATCAAGACTCGTAGATGATTGAAAGTTTCAAAAACGTCTTTTAGTTTTTTAAGATCTTTCCAGAACTGAAAACCAAAAAATTTTACGACCTCTGGTTCTCGAAATATCTTCATCCAAAGTGATATTACTTTATTTTAACCCAATTCAATCAAAAATGTTTGGATGGCGATATTTCCGCAATCGAGACTCGTAAGTGGTTGCGGTTTTCAGCGCTGAATTGGAAATTCACAGACCTTTCCGTTAATGTAAAAATTTTAGCACAATTCAACAAATAAATTTTTATTGACTTTTTGAAGGAAGCATGTACTACCCCCTTTGCTAATTTTTACCCCAAAAATTAAATGTTTCCAAAACCCATCGAAATATACATCAAAAGAAAGGTATTTATAAACCCTTTTCGCACGTGTAAGCAAAAATTTTCTACGTGGTCCGGTTTTCAAAATATTTACATCCAAAGTTCTATTTGGACCCAATTTCAAAAACCAACCCAAAAAATTGTTTGGATGGCGATATTTCTGCAATCGAGACTCGTAGACGGTTGAAAGTTTCAAAAACGTTTTTTAGTTTTTTAAGATCTTTCCAAAACTGAAAACCAAAAAATTTTACGACCTCTGGTTCTCGAAATATCTTCATCCAAAGTGATATTACTTTATTTTAACCCAATTCAATCAAAAATGTTTGGATGGCGATATTTCCGCAATCGAGACTCGTAAGTGGTTGCGGTTTTCAGCGCTGAATTGGAAATTCACAGACCTTTCCGTTAATGTTAAAATTTTAGCACAATTCAACAAATAAATTTTTATTGACTTTTTGAAGAAAATTTAATTAAAATTGTTCGAACAAAACTGTTTGGATGGTGATATTTCCGCAATCAAGACTCGTAGATGGTAGAAAGTTTCAAAAACGTTTTTTAGTTTTTTAAGATCTTTCCAAAACTGAAAACAAAAAAATTTTACGACCTCTGGTTCTCGAAATATCTTCATCCAAAGTGATATTGCCTTATTTCGAACAAATTTAATTAAAATTGTTCGAACAAAACTGTTTGGATGGTGATATTTCCGCAATCAAGACTCGTAGATGGTTGAAAGTTTCAAAAACGTCTTTTAGTTTTTTAAGATCTTTCCAGAACTGAAAACCAAAAAATTTTACGACCTCTGGTTCTCGAAATATCTTCATCCAAATTGATATTGCCTTATTTCGCACAAATTTAATTAAAATTGTTCGAACAAAACTGTTTGGATGGTGATATTTCCGCAATCAAGAATCGTAGATGGTTGAAAGTTTCAAAAACGTCTTTTAGTTTTTGAGGATCTTTCCAAAATTGAAAACCAAAAAATTTTACGACCTCTGGTTCTCGAAATATCTTCATCCAAAGTGATATTGCCTTATTTCGAACAAATTTAATTAAAATTGTTCGAACAAAACTGTTTGGATGGTGATATTTCCGCAATCAAGACTCGTAGATGGTTGAAAGTTTCAAAAACGTCTTTTAGTTTTTTAAGATCTTTCCAGAACTGAAAACCAAAAAATTTTACGACCTCTGGTTCTCGAAATATCTTCATCCAAAGTGATATTACTTTATTTTAACCCAATTCAATCAAAAATGTTTGGATGGCGATATTTCCGCAATCGAGACTCGTAAGTGGTTGCGGTTTTCAGCGCTGAATTGGAAATTCACAGACCTTTCCGTTAATGTAAAAATTTTAGCACAATTCAACAAATAAATTTTTATTGACTTTTTGAAGAAAGCATGTACTACCCCCTTTGCTAATTTTTACCCCAAAAATTAAATGTTTCCAAAACCCATCGAAATATACATCAAAAGAAAGGTATTTATAAACCCTTTTCGCACGTGTAAGCAAAAATTTTCTACGTGGTCCGGTTTTCAAAATATTTACATCCAAAGTTCTATTTGGACCCAATTTCAAAAACCAACCCAAAAAATTGTTTGGATGGCGATATTTCTGCAATCGAGACTCGTAGACGGTTTAAAGTTTCAAAAACGTTTTTTAGTTTTTTAATATCTTTCCAAAACTGAAAACCAAAAAATTTTACGACCTCTGGTTCTCGAAATATCTTCATCCAAATTGATATTGCCTTATTTCGAACAAATTTAATTAAAATTGTTCGAACAAAACTGTTTGGATGGTGATATTTCCGCAATCAAGACTCGTAGATGATTGAAAGTTTCAAAAACGTCTTTTAGTTTTTTAAGATCTTTCCAGAACTGAAAACCAAAAAATTTTACGACCTCTGGTTCTCGAAATATCTTCATCCAAAGCGATATTACTTTATTTTAACCCAATTCAATCAAAAATGTTTGGATGGCGATATTTCCGCAATCGAGACTCGTAAGTGGTTGCGGTTTTCAGCGCTGAATTGGAAATTCACAGACCTTTCCGTTAATGTAAAAATTTTAGCACAATTCAACAAATAAATTTTTATTGACTTTTTGAAGGAAGCATGTACTACCCCCTTTGCTAATTTTTACCCCAAAAATTAAATGTTTCCAAAACCCATCGAAATATACATCAAAAGAAAGGTATTTATAAACCCTTTTCGCACGTGTAAGCAAAAATTTTCTACGTGGTCCGGTTTTCAAAATATTTACATCCAAAGTTCTATTTGGACCCAATTTCAAAAACCAACCCAAAAAATTGTTTGGATGGCGATATTTCTGCAATCGAGACTCGTAGACGGTTGAAAGTTTCAAAAACGTTTTTTAGTTTTTTAAGATCTTTCCAAAACTGAAAACCAAAAAATTTTACGACCTCTGGTTCTCGAAATATCTTCATCCAAAGTGATATTACTTTATTTTAACCCAATTCAATCAAAAATGTTTGGATGGCGATATTTCCGCAATCGAGACTCGTAAGTGGTTGCGGTTTTCAGCGCTGAATTGGAAATTCACAGACCTTTCCGTTAATGTTAAAATTTTAGCACAATTCAACAAATAAATTTTTATTGACTTTTTGAAGAAAATTTAATTAAAATTGTTCGAACAAAACTGTTTGGATGGTGATATTTCCGCAATCAAGACTCGTAGATGGTTGAAAGTTTCAAAAACGTCTTTTAGTTTTTTAAGATCTTTCCAGAACTGAAAACCAAAAAATTTTACGACCTCTGGTTCTCGAAATATCTTCATCCAAATTGATATTGCCTTATTTCGAACAAATTTAATTAAAATTGTTCGAACAAAACTGTTTGGATGGTGATATTTCCGCAATCAAGAATCGTAGATGGTTGAAAGTTTCAAAAACGTCTTTTAGTTTTTGAGGATCTTTCCAAAATTGAAAACCAAAAAATTTTACGACCTCTGGTTCTCGAAATATCTTCATCCAAAGTGATATTGCCTTATTTCGAACAAATTTAATTAAAATTGTTCGAACAAAACTGTTTGGATGGTGATATTTCCGCAATCAAGACTCGTAGATGGTTGAAAGTTTCAAAAACGTCTTTTAGTTTTTTAAGATCTTTCCAGAACTGAAAACCAAAAAATTTTACGACCTCTGGTTCTCGAAATATCTTCATCCAAATTGATATTGCCTTATTTCGAACAAATTTAATTAAAATTGTTCGAACAAAACTGTTTGGATGGTGATATTTCCGCAATCAAGAATCGTAGATGGTTGAAAGTTTCAAAAACGTCTTTTAGTTTTTTAAGATCTTTCCAGAACTGAAAACCAAAAAATTTTACGACCTCTGGTTCTCGAAATATCTTCATCCAAAGTGATATTGCCTTATTTCGAACAAATTTAATTAAAATTGTTCGAACAAAACTGTTTGGATGGTGATATTTCCGCAATCAAGACTCGTAGATGGTTGAAAGTTTCAAAAACGTTTTTTAGTTTTTTAAGATCTTTCCAAAACTGAAAACAAAAAAATTTTACGACCTCTGGTTCTCGAAATATCTTCATCCAAAGTGATATTGCCTTATTTCGAACAAATTTAATTAAAATTGTTCGAACAAAACTGTTTGGATGGTGATATTTCCGCAATCAAGACTCGTAGATGTTTGAAAGTTTCAAAAACGTCTTTTAGTTTTTTAAGATCTTTCCAGAACTGAAAACCAAAAAATTTTACGACCTCTGGTTCTCGAAATATCTTCATCCAAAGTGATATTACTTTATTTTAACCCAATTCAATCAAAAATGTTTGGATGGCGATATTTCCGCAATCGAGACTCGTAAGTGGTTGCGGTTTTCAGCGCTGAATTGGAAATTCACAGACCTTTCCGTTAATGTAAAAATTTTAGCACAATTCAACAAATAAATTTTTATTGACTTTTTGAAGAAAGCATGTACTACCCCCTTTGCTAATTTTTACCCCAAAAATTAAATGTTTCCAAAACCCATCGAAATATACATCAAAAGAAAGGTATTTATAAACCCTTTTCGCACGTGTAAGCAAAAATTTTCTACGTGGTCCGGTTTTCAAAATATTTACATCCAAAGTTCTATTTGGACCCAATTTCAAAAACCAACCCAAAAAATTGTTTGGATGGCGATATTTCTGCAATCGAGACTCGTAGACGGTTTAAAGTTTCAAAAACGTTTTTTAGTTTTTTAATATCTTTCCAAAACTGAAAACCAAAAAATTTTACGACCTCTGGTTCTCGAAATATCTTCATCCAAAGTGATATTGCCTTATTTCGAACAAATTTAATTAAAATTGTTCGAACAAAACTGTTTGGATGGTGATATTTCCGCAATCAAGACTCGTAGATGGTTGAAAGTTTCAAAAACGTCTTTTAGTTTTTTAAGATCTTTCCAGAACTGAAAACCAAAAAATTTTACGACCTCTGGTTCTCGAAATATCTTCATCCAAAGTGATATTACTTTATTTTAACCCAATTCAATCAAAAATGTTTGGATGGCGATATTTCCGCAATCGAGACTCGTAAGTGGTTGCGGTTTTCAGCGCTGAATTGGAAATTCACAGACCTTTCCGTTAATGTAAAAATTTTAGCACAATTCAACAAATAAATTTTTATTGACTTTTTGAAGGAAGCATGTACTACCCCCTTTGCTAATTTTTACCCCAAAAATTAAATGTTTCCAAAACCCATCGAAATATACATCAAAAGAAAGGTATTTATAAACCCTTTTCGCACGTGTAAGCAAAAATTTTCTACGTGGTCCGGTTTTCAAAATATTTACATCCAAAGTTCTATTTGGACCCAATTTCAAAAACCAACCCAAAAAATTGTTTGGATGGCGATATTTCTGCAATCGAGACTCGTAGACGGTTGAAAGTTTCAAAAACGTTTTTTAGTTTTTTAAGATCTTTCCAAAACTGAAAACCAAAAAATTTTACGACCTCTGGTTCTCGAAATATCTTCATCCAAAGTGATATTACTTTATTTTAACCCAATTCAATCAAAAATGTTTGGATGGCGATATTTCCGCAATCGAGACTCGTAAGTGGTTGCGGTTTTCAGCGCTGAATTGGAAATTCACAGACCTTTCCGTTAATGTTAAAATTTTAGCACAATTCAACAAATAAATTTTTATTGACTTTTTGAAGAAAATTTAATTAAAATTGTTCGAACAAAACTGTTTGGATGGTGATATTTCCGCAATCAAGACTCGTAGATGGTTGAAAGTTTCAAAAACGTCTTTTAGTTTTTTAAGATCTTTCCAGAACTGAAAACCAAAAAATTTTACGACCTCTGGTTCTCGAAATATCTTCATCCAAATTGATATTGCCTTATTTCGAACAAATTTAATTAAAATTGTTCGAACAAAACTGTTTGGATGGTGATATTTCCGCAATCAAGAATCGTAGATGGTTGAAAGTTTCAAAAACGTCTTTTAGTTTTTGAGGATCTTTCCAAAATTGAAAACCAAAAAATTTTACGACCTCTGGTTCTCGAAATATCTTCATCCAAAGTGATATTGCCTTATTTCGAACAAATTTAATTAAAATTGTTCGAACAAAACTGTTTGGATGGTGATATTTCCGCAATCAAGACTCGTAGATGGTTGAAAGTTTCAAAAACGTCTTTTAGTTTTTTAAGATCTTTCCAGAACTGAAAACCAAAAAATTTTACGACCTCTGGTTCTCGAAATATCTTCATCCAAATTGATATTGCCTTATTTCGAACAAATTTAATTAAAATTGTTCGAACAAAACTGTTTGGATGGTGATATTTCCGCAATCAAGAATCGTAGATGGTTGAAAGTTTCAAAAACGTCTTTTAGTTTTTGAGGATCTTTCCAAAATTGAAAACCAAAAAATTTTACGACCTCTGGTTCTCGAAATATCTTCATCCAAAGTGATATTGCCTTATTTCGAACAAATTTAATTAAAATTGTTCGAACAAAACTGTTTGGATGGTGATATTTCCGCAATCAAGACTCGTAGATGGTTGAAAGTTTCAAAAACGTTTTTTAGTTTTTTAATATCTTTCCAAAACTGAAAACAAAAAAATTTTACGACCTCTGGTTCTCGAAATATCTTCATCCAAAGTGATATTGCCTTATTTCGAACAAATTTAATTAAAATTGTTCGAACAAAACTGTTTGGATGGTGATATTTCCGCAATCAAGACTCGTAGATGGTTGAAAGTTTCAAAAACGTTTTTTAGTTTTTTAATATCTTTCCAAAACTGAAAACAAAAAAATTTTACGACCTCTGGTTCTCGAAATATCTTCATCCAAAGTGATATTGCCTTATTTCGAACAAATTTAATTAAAATTGTTCGAACAAAACTGTTTGGATGGTGATATTTCCGCAATCAAGACTCGTAGATGGTTGAAAGTTTCAAAAACGTCTTTTAGTTTTTTAAGATCTTTCCAGAACTGAAAACCAAAAAATTTTACGACCTCTGGTTCTCGAAATATCTTCATCCAAATTGATATTGCCTTATTTCGAACAAATTTAATTAAAATTGTTCGAACAAAACTGTTTGGATGGTGATATTTCCGCAATCAAGAATCGTAGATGGTTGAAAGTTTCAAAAACGTCTTTTAGTTTTTGAGGATCTTTCCAAAATTGAAAACCAAAAAATTTTACGACCTCTGGTTCTCGAAATATCTTCATCCAAAGTGATATTGCCTTATTTCGAACAAATTTAATTAAAATTGTTCGAACAAAACTGTTTGGATGGTGATATTTCCGCAATCAAGACTCGTAGATGGTTGAAAGTTTCAAAAACGTTTTTTAGTTTTTTAAGATCTTTCCAAAACTGAAAACAAAAAAATTTTACGACCTCTGGTTCTCGAAATATCTTCATCCAAAGTGATATGGCCTTATTTCGAACAAATTTAATTAAAATTGTTCGAACAAAACTGTTTGGATGGTGATATTTCCGCAATCAAGACTCGTAGATGGTTATAAGTTTCAAAAACGTCTTTTAGTTTTTTAAGATCTTTCCAGAACTGAAAACCAAAAAATTTTACGACCTCTGGTTCTCGAAATATCTTCATCCAAAGTGATATTACTTTATTTTAACCCAATTCAATCAAAAATGTTTGGATGGCGATATTTCCGCAATCGAGACTCGTAAGTGGTTGCGGTTTTCAGCGCTGAATTGGAAATTCACAGACCTTTCCGTTAATGTAAAAATTTTAGCACAATTCAACAAATAAATTTTTATTGACTTTTTGAAGAAAGCATGTACTACCCCCTTTGCTAATTTTTACCCCAAAAATTAAATGTTTCCAAAACCCATCGAAATATACATCAAAAGAAAGGTATTTAAGAACCCTTTTCGCACGTGTAAGCAAACATTTTCTACGTGGTCCGGTTTTCAAAATATTTACATCCAAAGTTCTATTTGGACCCAATTTCAAAAACCAACCCAAAAAATTGTTTGGATGGCGATATTTCTGCAATCGAGACTCGTAGACGGTTTAAAGTTTCAAAAACGTTTTTTAGTTTTTTAATATCTTTCCAAAACTGAAATCCAAAAAATTTTACGACCTCTGGTTCTCGAAATATCTTCATCCAAAGTGATATGGCCTTATTTCGAACAAATTTAATTAAAATTGTTCGAACAAAACTGTTTGGATGGTGATATTTCCGCAATCAAGACTCGTAGATGGTTATAAGTTTCAAAAACGTCTTTTAGTTTTTTAAGATCTTTCCAGAACTGAAAACCAAAAAATTTTACGAGCTCTGGTTCTCGAAATATCTTCATCCAAAGTGATATGGCCTTATTTCGAACAAATTTAATTAAAATTGTTCGAACAAAACTGTTTGGATGGTGATATTTCCGTAATCAAGACTCGTAGATGGTTGAAAGTTTTAAAAACGTCTTTTAGTTTTTTAAGATCTTTCGAGAACTGAAAACCAAAAAATTTTACGACCTCTGGTTCTCGAAATATCTTCATCCAAAGTGATATTACTTTATTTTAACCCAATTCAATCAAAAATGTTTGGATGGCGATATTTCCGCAATCGAGACTCGTAAGTGGTTGCGGTTTTCAGCGCTGAATTGGAAATTCACAGACCTTTCCGTTAATGTAAAAATTTTAGCACAATTCAACAAATAAATTTTTATTGACTTTTTGAAGAAAGCATGTACTACCCCCTTTGCTAATTTTTACCCCAAAAATTAAATGTTTCCAAAACCCATCGAAATATACATCAAAAGAAAGGTATTTATAAACCCTTTTCGCACGTGTAAGCAAAAATTTTCTACGTGGTCCGGTTTTCAAAATATTTACATCCAAAGTTCTATTTGGACCCAATTTCAAAAACCAACCCAAAAAATTGTTTGGATGGCGATATTTCTGCAATCGAGACTCGTAGACGGTTGAAAGTTTCAAAAACGTTTTTTAGTTTTTTAAGATCTTTCCAAAACTGAAAACCCAAAAATTTTACGACCTCTGGTTCTCGAAATATCTTCATCCAAAGTGATATTGCCTTATTTCGAACAAATTTAATTAAAATTGTTCGAACAAAACTGTTTGGATGGTGATATTTCCGCAATCAAGAATCGTAGATGGTTGAAAGTTTCAAAAACGTCTTTTAGTTTTTGAGGATCTTTCCAAAATTGAAAACCAAAAAATTTTACGACCTCTGGTTCTCGAAATATCTTCATCCAAAGTGATATTACTTTATTTTAACCCAATTCAATCAAAAATGTTTGGATGGCGATATTTCCGCAATCGAGACTCGTAAGTGGTTGCGGTTTTCAGCGCTGAATTGGAAATTCACAGACCTTTCCGTTAATGTAAAAATTTTAGCACAATTCAACAAAGAAATTTTTATTGACCTTTTGAAGAAAGCATGTACTCCCTTTGCTAATTTTTACCCCAAAAATTAAATGTTTCCAAAACCCATCGAAATATACATCAAAAGAAAGGTATTTAAGAACCCTTTTCGCACGTGTAAGCAAACATTTTCTACGTGGTCCGGTTTTCAAAATATTTACATCCAAAGTTCTATTTGGACCCAAATTCAAAAACCAACCCAAAAAATTGTTTGGATGGCGATATTTCTGCAATCGAGACTCGTAGACGGTTGAAAGTTTCAAAAACGTTTTTTAGTTTTTTAATATCTTTCCAAAACTGAAAACCAAAAAATTTTACGACCTCTGGTTCTCGAAATATCTTCATCCAAAGTGATATTGCCTTATTTCGAACAAATTTAATTAAAATTGTTCGAACAAAACTGTTTGGATGGTGATATTTCCGCAATCAAGACTCGTAGATGGTTGAAAGTTTCAAAAACGTCTTTTAGTTTTTTAAGATCTTTCCAGAACTGAAAACCAAAAAATTTTACGACCTCTGGTTCTCGAAATATCTTCATCCAAAGTGATATTACTTTATTTTAACCCAATTCAATCAAAAATGTTTGGATGGCGATATTTCCGCAATCGAGACTCGTAAGTGGTTGCGGTTTTCAGCGCTGAATTGGAAATTCACAGACCTTTCCGTTAATGTAAAAATTTTAGCACAATTCAACAAATAAATTTTTATTGACTTTTTGAAGAAAGCATGTACTACCCCCTTTGCTAATTTTTACCCCAAAAATTAAATGTTTCCAAAACCCATCGAAATATACATCAAAAGAAAGGTATTTATAAACCCTTTTCGCACGTGTAAGCAAAAATTTTCTACGTGGTCCGGTTTTCAAAATATTTACATCCAAAGTTCTATTTGGACCCAATTTCAAAAACCAACCCAAAAAATTGTTTGGATGGCGATATTTCTGCAATCGAGACTCGTAGACGGTTGAAAGTTTCAAAAACGTTTTTTAGTTTTTTAAGATCTTTCCAAAACTGAAAACCAAAAAATTTTACGACCTCTGGTTCTCGAAATATCTTCATCCAAAATGATATGGCCTTATTTCGAACAAATTTAATTAAAATTGTTCGAACAAAACTGTTTGGATGGTGATATTTCCGCAATTAAGACTCGTAGATGGTTGAAAGTTTCAAAAACGTCTTTTAATTTTTTAAGATCTTTCCAGAACTGAAAACCAAAAAATTTTACGACCTCTGGTTCTCGAAATATCTTCATCCAAAGTGATATGGCCTTATTTCGAACAAATTTAATTAAAATTGTTCGAACAAAACTGTTTGGATGGTGATATTTCCGCAATCAAGACTCGTAGATGGTTATAAGTTTCAAAAACGTCTTTTAGTTTTTTAAGATCTTTCCAGAACTGAAAACCAAAAAATTTTACGACCTCTGGTTCTCGAAATATCTTCATCCAAAGTGATATTACTTTATTTTAACCCAATTCAATCAAAAATGTTTGGATGGCGATATTTCCGCAATCGAGACTCGTAAGTGGTTGCGGTTTTCAGCGCTGAATTGGAAATTCACAGACCTTTCCGTTAATGTAAAAATTTTAGCACAATTCAACAAATAAATTTTTATTGACTTTTTGAAGGAAGCATGTACTACCCCCTTTGCTAATTTTTACCCCAAAAATTAAATGTTTCCAAAACCCATCGAAATATACATCAAAAGAAAGGTATTTATAAACCCTTTTCGCACGTGTAAGCAAAAATTTTCTACGTGGTCCGGTTTTCAAAATATTTACATCCAAAGTTCTATTTGGACCCAATTTCAAAAACCAACCCAAAAAATTGTTTGGATGGCGATATTTCTGCAATCGAGACTCGTAGACGGTTGAAAGTTTCAAAAACGTTTTTTAGTTTTTTAAGATCTTTCCAAAACTGAAAACCAAACAATTTTACGACCTCTGGTTCTCGAAATATCTTCATCCAAAATGATATGGCCTTATTTCGAACAAATTTAATTAAAATTGTTCGAACAAAACTGTTTGGATGGTGATATTTCCGCAATTAAGACTCGTAGATGGTTGAAAGTTTCAAAAACGTCTTTTAGTTTTTTAAGATCTTTCCAGAACTGAAAACCAAAAAATTTTACGACCTCTGGTTCTCGAAATATCTTCATCCAAAGTGATATGGCCTTATTTCGAACAAATTTAATTAAAATTGTTCGAACAAAACTGTTTGGATGGTGATATTTCCGCAATCAAGACTCGTAGATGGTTATAAGTTTCAAAAACGTCTTTTAGTTTTTTAAGATCTTTCCAGAACTGAAAACCAAAAAATTTTACGACCTCTGGTTCTCGAAATATCTTCATCCAAAGTGATATTACTTTATTTTAACCCAATTCAATCAAAAATGTTTGGATGGCGATATTTCCGCAATCGAGACTCGTAAGTGGTTGCGGTTTTCAGCGCTGAATTGGAAATTCACAGACCTTTCCGTTAATGTAAAAATTTTAGCACAATTCAACAAATAAATTTTTATTGACTTTTTGAAGAAAGCATGTACTACCCCCTTTGCTAATTTTTACCCCAAAAATTAAATGTTTCCAAAACCCATCGAAATATACATCAAAAGAAAGGTATTTATAAACCCTTTTCGCACGTGTAAGCAAAAATTTTCTACGTGGTCCGGTTTTCAAAATATTTACATCCAAAGTTCTATTTGGACCCAATTTCAAAAACCAACCCAAAAAATTGTTTGGATGGCGATATTTCTGCAATCGAGACTCGTAGACGGTTTAAAGTTTCAAAAACGTTTTTTAGTTTTTTAATATCTTTCCAAAACTGAAAACCAAAAAATTTTACGACCTCTGGTTCTCGAAATATCTTCATCCAAAGTGATATTGCCTTATTTCGAACAAATTTAATTAAAATTGTTCGAACAAAACTGTTTGGATGGTGATATTTCCGCAATCAAGACTCGTAGATGGTTATAAGTTTCAAAAACGTCTTTTAGTTTTTTAAGATCTTTCCAGAACTGAAAACCAAAAAATTTTACGACCTCTGGTTCTCGAAATATCTTCATCCAAAGTGATATTACTTTATTTTAACCCAATTCAATCAAAAATGTTTGGATGGCGATATTTCCGCAATCGAGACTCGTAAGTGGTTGCGGTTTTCAGCGCTGAATTGGAAATTCACAGACCTTTCCGTTAATGTAAAAATTTTAGCACAATTCAACAAATAAATTTTTATTGACTTTTTGAAGAAAGCATGTACTACCCCCTTTGCTAATTTTTACCCCAAAAATTAAATGTTTCCAAAACCCATCGAAATATACATCAAAAGAATGGTATTTATAAACCCTATTCGCACGTGTAAGCAAAAATTTTCTACGTGGTCCGGTTTTCAAAATATTTGCATCCAAAGTTCTATTTGGACCCAATTTCAAAAACCAACCCAAAAAATTGTTTGGATGGCGATATTTCTGCAATCGAGACTCGTAGACGGCTGAAAGTTTCGAAAACGTTTTTTAGTTTTTTAATATCTTTCCAAAACTGAAAACCAAAAAATTTTACGACCTCTGGTTCTCGAAATATCTTCATCCAAAGTGATATTGCCTTATTTCGAACAAATTTAATTAAAATTGTTCGAACAAAACTGTTTGGATGGTGATATTTCCGCAATCAAGACTCGTAGATGGTTGAAAGTTTCAAAAACGTCTTTTAGTTTTTTAAGATCTTTCCAGAACTGAAAACCAAAAAATTTTACGACCTCTGGTTCTCGAAATATCTTCATCCAAAGTGATATTACTTTATTTTAACCCAATTCAATCAAAAATGTTTGGATGGCGATATTTCCGCAATCGAGACTCGTAAGTGGTTGCGGTTTTCAGCGCTGAATTGGAAATTCACAGACCTTTCCGTTAATGTAAAAATTTTAGCACAATTCAACAAATAAATTTTTATTGACTTTTTGAAGAAAGCATGTACTACCCCCTTTGCTAATTTTTACCCCAAAAATTAAATGTTTCCAAAACCCATCGAAATATACATCAAAAGAAAGGTATTTATAAACCCTTTTCGCACGTGTAAGCAAAAATTTTCTACGTGGTCCGGTTTTCAAAATATTTACATCCAAAGTTCTATTTGGACCCAATTTCAAAAACCAACCCAAAAAATTGTTTGGATGGCGATATTTCTGCAATCGAGACTCGTAGACGGTTTAAAGTTTCAAAAACGTTTTTTAGTTTTTTAATATCTTTCCAAAACTGAAAACCAAAAAATTTTACGACCTCTGGTTCTCGAAATATCTTCATCCAAAGTGATATTGCCTTATTTCGAACAAATTTAATTAAAATTGTTCGAACAAAACTGTTTGAATGGTGATATTTCCGCAATCAAGACTCGTAGATGGTTATAAGTTTCAAAAACGTCTTTTAGTTTTTTAAGATCTTTCCAGAACTGAAAACCAAAAATTTTTACGACCTCTGGTTCTCGAAATATCTTCATCCAAAGTGATATTACTTTATTTTAACCCAATTCAATCAAAAATGTTTGGATGGCGATATTTCCGCAATCGAGACTCGTAAGTGGTTGCGGTTTTCAGCGCTGAATTGGAAATTCACAGACCTTTCCGTTAATGTAAAAATTTTAGCACAATTCAACAAATAAATTTTTATTGACTTTTTGAAGAAAGCATGTACTACCCCCTTTGCTAATTTTTACCCCAAAAATTAAATGTTTCCAAAACCCATCGAAATATACATCAAAAGAATGGTATTTATAAACCCTATTCGCACGTGTAAGCAAAAATTTTCTACGTGGTCCGGTTTTCAAAATATTTGCATCCAAAGTTCTATTTGGACCCAATTTCAAAAACCAACCCAAAAAATTGTTTGGATGGCGATATTTCTGCAATCGAGACTCGTAGACGGCTGAAAGTTTCGAAAACGTTTTTTAGTTTTTTAATATCTTTCCAAAACTGAAAACCAAAAAATTTTACGACCTCTGGTTCTCGAAATATCTTCATCCAAAGTGATATTGCCTTATTTCGAACAAATTTAATTAAAATTGTTCGAACAAAACTGTTTGGATGGTGATATTTCCGCAATCAAGACTCGTAGATGGTTGAAAGTTTCAAAAACGTCTTTTAGTTTTTTAAGATCTTTCCAGAACTGAAAACCAAAAAATTTTACGACCTCTGGTTCTCGAAATATCTTCATCCAAAGTGATATTACTTTATTTTAACCCAATTCAATCAAAAATGTTTGGATGGCGATATTTCCGCAATCGAGACTCGTAAGTGGTTGCGGTTTTCAGCGCTGAATTGGAAATTCACAGACCTTTCCGTTAATGTAAAAATTTTAGCACAATTCAACAAATAAATTTTTATTGACTTTTTGAAGAAAGCATGTACTACCCCCTTTGCTAATTTTTACCCCAAAAATTAAATGTTTCCAAAACCCATCGAAATATACATCAAAAGAAAGGTATTTATAAACCCTTTTCGCACGTGTAAGCAAAAATTTTCTACGTGGTCCGGTTTTCAAAATATTTACATCCAAAGTTCTATTTGGACCCAATTTCAAAAACCAACCCAAAAAATTGTTTGGATGGCGATATTTCTGCAATCGAGACTCGTAGACGGTTTAAAGTTTCAAAAACGTTTTTTAGTTTTTTAATATCTTTCCAAAACTGAAAACCAAAAAATTTTACGACCTCTGGTTCTCGAAATATCTTCATCCAAAGTGATATTGCCTTATTTCGAACAAATTTAATTAAAATTGTTCGAACAAAACTGTTTGGATGGTGATATTTCCGCAATCAAGACTCGTAGATGGTTGAAAGTTTCAAAAACGTCTTTTAGTTTTTTAAGATCTTTCCAGAACTGAAAACCAAAAAATTTTACGACCTCTGGTTCTCGAAATATCTTCATCCAAAGTGATATTACTTTATTTTAACCCAATTCAATCAAAAATGTTTGGATGGCGATATTTCCGCAATCGAGACTCGTAAGTGGTTGCGGTTTTCAGCGCTGAATTGGAAATTCACAGACCTTTCCGTTAATGTAAAAATTTTAGCACAATTCAACAAATAAATTTTTATTGACTTTTTGAAGAAAGCATGTACTACCCCCTTTGCTAATTTTTACCCCAAAAATTAAATGTTTCCAAAACCCATCGAAATATACATCAAAAGAAAGGTATTTATAAACCCTTTTCGCACGTGTAAGCAAAAATTTTCTACGTGGTCCGGTTTTCAAAATATTTACATCCAAAGTTCTATTTGGACCCAATTTCAAAAACCAACCCAAAAAATTGTTTGGATGGCGATATTTCTGCAATCGAGACTCGTAGACGGTTGAAAGTTTCAAAAACGTTTTTTAGTTTTTTAAGATCTTTCCAAAACTGAAAACCCAAAAATTTTACGACCTCTGGTTCTCGAAATATCTTCATCCAAAGTGATATTGCCTTATTTCGAACAAATTTAATTAAAATTGTTCGAACAAAACTGTTTGGATGGTGATATTTCCGCAATCAAGACTCGTAGATGGTTGAAAGTTTCAAAAACGTCTTTTAGTTTTTTAAGATCTTTCCAGAACTGAAAACCAAAAAATTTTACGACCTCTGGTTCTCGAAATATCTTCATCCAAAATGATATTACTTTATTTTAACCCAATTCAATCAAAAATGTTTGGATGGCGATATTTCCGCAATCGAGACTCGTAAGTGGTTGCGGTTTTCAGCGCTGATTTGGAAATTCACAGACCTTTCCGTTAATGTAAAAATTTTAGCACAATTCAACAAATAAATTTTTATTGACTTTTTGAAGAAAGCATGTACTACCCCCTTTGCTAATTTTTACCCCAAAAATTAAATGTTTCCAAAACCCATCGAAATATACATCAAAAGAATGGTATTTATAAACCCTATTCGCACGTGTAAGCAAAAATTTTCTACGTGGTCCGGTTTTCAAAATATTTGCATCCAAAGTTCTATTTGGACCCAATTTCAAAAACCAACCCAAAAAATTGTTTGGATGGCGATATTTCTGCAATCGAGACTCGTAGACGGCTGAAAGTTTCGAAAACGTTTTTTAGTTTTTTAATATCTTTCCAAAACTGAAAACCAAAAAATTTTACGACCTCTGGTTCTCGAAATATCTTCATCCAAAGTGATATTGCCTTATTTCGAACAAATTTAATTAAAATTGTTCGAACAAAACTGTTTGGATGGTGATATTTCCGCAATCAAGACTCGTAGATGGTTGAAAGTTTCAAAAACGTCTTTTAGTTTTTTAAGATCTTTCCAGAACTGAAAACCAAAAAATTTTACGACCTCTGGTTCTCGAAATATCTTCATCCAAAGTGATATTACTTTATTTTAACCCAATTCAATCAAAAATGTTTGGATGGCGATATTTCCGCAATCGAGACTCGTAAGTGGTTGCGGTTTTCAGCGCTGAATTGGAAATTCACAGACCTTTCCGTTAATGTAAAAATTTTAGCACAATTCAACAAATAAATTTTTATTGACTTTTTGAAGAAAGCATGTACTACCCCCTTTGCTAATTTTTACCCCAAAAATTAAATGTTTCCAAAACCCATCGAAATATACATCAAAAGAAAGGTATTTATAAACCCTTTTCGCACGTGTAAGCAAAAATTTTCTACGTGGTCCGGTTTTCAAAATATTTACATCCAAAGTTCTATTTGGACCCAATTTCAAAAACCAACCCAAAAAATTGTTTGGATGGCGATATTTCTGCAATCGAGACTCGTAGACGGTTTAAAGTTTCAAAAACGTTTTTTAGTTTTTTAATATCTTTCCAAAACTGAAAACCAAAAAATTTTACGACCTCTGGTTCTCGAAATATCTTCATCCAAAGTGATATTGCCTTATTTCGAACAAATTTAATTAAAATTGTTCGAACAAAACTGTTTGAATGGTGATATTTCCGCAATCAAGACTCGTAGATGGTTATAAGTTTCAAAAACGTCTTTTAGTTTTTTAAGATCTTTCCAGAACTGAAAACCAAAAATTTTTACGACCTCTGGTTCTCGAAATATCTTCATCCAAAGTGATATTACTTTATTTTAACCCAATTCAATCAAAAATGTTTGGATGGCGATATTTCCGCAATCGAGACTCGTAAGTGGTTGCGGTTTTCAGCGCTGAATTGGAAATTCACAGACCTTTCCGTTAATGTAAAAATTTTAGCACAATTCAACAAATAAATTTTTATTGACTTTTTGAAGAAAGCATGTACTACCCCCTTTGCTAATTTTTACCCCAAAAATTAAATGTTTCCAAAACCCATCGAAATATACATCAAAAGAAAGGTATTTATAAACCCTTTTCGCACGTGTAAGCAAAAATTTTCTACGTGGTCCGGTTTTCAAAATATTTACATCCAAAGTTCTATTTGGACCCAATTTCAAAAACCAACCCAAAAAATTGTTTGGATGGCGATATTTCTGCAATCGAGACTCGTAGACGGTTTAAAGTTTCAAAAACGTTTTTTAGTTTTTTAATATCTTTCCAAAACTGAAAACCAAAAAATTTTACGACCTCTGGTTCTCGAAATATCTTCATCCAAAGTGATATTGCCTTATTTCGAACAAATTTAATTAAAATTGTTCGAACAAAACTGTTTGGATGGTGATATTTCCGCAATCAAGACTCGTAGATGGTTATAAGTTTCAAAAACGTCTTTTAGTTTTTTAAGATCTTTCCAGAACTGAAAACCAAAAAATTTTACGACCTCTGGTTCTCGAAATATCTTCATCCAAAGTGATATTACTTTATTTTAACCCAATTCAATCAAAAATGTTTGGATGGCGATATTTCCGCAATCGAGACTCGTAAGTGGTTGCGGTTTTCAGCGCTGAATTGGAAATTCACAGACCTTTCCGTTAATGTAAAAATTTTAGCACAATTCAACAAATAAATTTTTATTGACTTTTTGAAGAAAGCATGTACTACCCCCTTTGCTAATTTTTACCCCAAAAATTAAATGTTTCCAAAACCCATCGAAATATACATCAAAAGAAAGGTATTTATAAACCCTTTTCGCACGTGTAAGCAAAAATTTTCTACGTGGTCCGGTTTTCAAAATATTTACATCCAAAGTTCTATTTGGACCCAATTTCAAAAACCAACCCAAAAAATTGTTTGGATGGCGATATTTCTGCAATCGAGACTCGTAGACGGTTGAAAGTTTCAAAAACGTTTTTTAGTTTTTTAAGATCTTTCCAAAACTGAAAACCCAAAAATTTTACGACCTCTGGTTCTCGAAATATCTTCATCCAAAGTGATATTGCCTTATTTCGAACAAATTTAATTAAAATTGTTCGAACAAAACTGTTTGGATGGTGATATTTCCGCAATCAAGACTCGTAGATGGTTGAAAGTTTCAAAAACGTCTTTTAGTTTTTTAAGATCTTTCCAGAACTGAAAACCAAAAAATTTTACGACCTCTGGTTCTCGAAATATCTTCATCCAAAATGATATTACTTTATTTTAACCCAATTCAATCAAAAATGTTTGGATGGCGATATTTCCGCAATCGAGACTCGTAAGTGGTTGCGGTTTTCAGCGCTGATTTGGAAATTCACAGACCTTTCCGTTAATGTAAAAATTTTAGCACAATTCAACAAATAAATTTTTATTGACTTTTTGAAGAAAGCATGTACTACCCCCTTTGCTAATTTTTACCCCAAAAATTAAATGTTTCCAAAACCCATCGAAATATACATCAAAAGAATGGTATTTATAAACCCTATTCGCACGTGTAAGCAAAAATTTTCTACGTGGTCCGGTTTTCAAAATATTTGCATCCAAAGTTCTATTTGGACCCAATTTCAAAAACCAACCCAAAAAATTGTTTGGATGGCGATATTTCTGCAATCGAGACTCGTAGACGGCTGAAAGTTTCGAAAACGTTTTTTAGTTTTTTAATATCTTTCCAAAACTGAAAACCAAAAAATTTTACGACCTCTGGTTCTCGAAATATCTTCATCCAAAGTGATATTGCCTTATTTCGAACAAATTTAATTAAAATTGTTCGAACAAAACTGTTTGGATGGTGATATTTCCGCAATCAAGACTCGTAGATGGTTGAAAGTTTCAAAAACGTCTTTTAGTTTTTTAAGATCTTTCCAGAACTGAAAACCAAAAAATTTTACGACCTCTGGTTCTCGAAATATCTTCATCCAAAGTGATATTACTTTATTTTAACCCAATTCAATCAAAAATGTTTGGATGGCGATATTTCCGCAATCGAGACTCGTAAGTGGTTGCGGTTTTCAGCGCTGAATTGGAAATTCACAGACCTTTCCGTTAATGTAAAAATTTTAGCACAATTCAACAAATAAATTTTTATTGACTTTTTGAAGAAAGCATGTACTACCCCCTTTGCTAATTTTTACCCCAAAAATTAAATGTTTCCAAAACCCATCGAAATATACATCAAAAGAAAGGTATTTATAAACCCTTTTCGCACGTGTAAGCAAAAATTTTCTACGTGGTCCGGTTTTCAAAATATTTACATCCAAAGTTCTATTTGGACCCAATTTCAAAAACCAACCCAAAAAATTGTTTGGATGGCGATATTTCTGCAATCGAGACTCGTAGACGGTTTAAAGTTTCAAAAACGTTTTTTAGTTTTTTAATATCTTTCCAAAACTGAAAACCAAAAAATTTTACGACCTCTGGTTCTCGAAATATCTTCATCCAAAGTGATATTGCCTTATTTCGAACAAATTTAATTAAAATTGTTCGAACAAAACTGTTTGAATGGTGATATTTCCGCAATCAAGACTCGTAGATGGTTGAAAGTTTCAAAAACGTCTTTTAGTTTTTTAAGATCTTTCCAGAACTGAAAACCAAAAAATTTTACGACCTCTGGTTCTCGAAATATCTTCATCCAAAGTGATATTACTTTATTTTAACCCAATTCAATCAAAAATGTTTGGATGGCGATATTTCCGCAATCGAGACTCGTAAGTGGTTGCGGTTTTCAGCGCTGAATTGGAAATTCACAGACCTTTCCGTTAATGTAAAAATTTTAGCACAATTCAACAAATAAATTTTTATTGACTTTTTGAAGGAAGCATGTACTACCCCCTTTGCTAATTTTTACCCCAAAAATTAAATGTTTCCAAAACCCATCGAAATATACATCAAAAGAAAGGTATTTATAAACCCTTTTCGCACGTGTAAGCAAAAATTTTCTACGTGGTCCGGTTTTCAAAATATTTACATCCAAAGTTCTATTTGGACCCAATTTCAAAAACCAACCCAAAAAATTGTTTGGATGGCGATATTTCTGCAATCGAGACTCGTAGACGGTTGAAAGTTTCAAAAACGTTTTTTAGTTTTTTAAGATCTTTCCAAAACTGAAAACCAAAAAATTTTACGACCTCTGGTTCTCGAAATATCTTCATCCAAAATGATATGGCCTTATTTCGAACAAATTTAATTAAAATTGTTCGAACAAAACTGTTTGGATGGTGATATTTCCGCAATTAAGACTCGTAGATGGTTGAAAGTTTCAAAAACGTCTTTTAGTTTTTTAAGATCTTTCCAGAACTGAAAACCAAAAAATTTTACGACCTCTGGTTCTCGAAATATCTTCATCCAAAGTGATATGGCCTTATTTCGAACAAATTTAATTAAAATTGTTCGAACAAAACTGTTTGGATGGTGATATTTCCGCAATCAAGACTCGTAGATGGTTATAAGTTTCAAAAACGTCTTTTAGTTTTTTAAGATCTTTCCAGAACTGAAAACCAAAAAATTTTACGACCTCTGGTTCTCGAAATATCTTCATCCAAAGTGATATTACTTTATTTTAACCCAATTCAATCAAAAATGTTTGGATGGTGATATTTCCGCAATCGAGACTCGTAAGTGGTTGCGGTTTTCAGCGCTGAATTGGAAATTCACAGACCTTTCCGTTAATGTAAAAATTTTAGCACAATTCAACAAATAAATTTTTATTGACTTTTTGAAGAAAGCATGTACTACCCCCTTTGCTAATTTTTACCCCAAAAATTAAATGTTTCCAAAACCCATCGAAATATACATCAAAAGAAAGGTATTTATAAACCCTTTTCGCACGTGTAAGCAAAAATTTTCTACGTGGTCCGGTTTTCAAAATATTTACATCCAAAGTTCTATTTGGACCCAATTTCAAAAACCAACCCAAAAAATTGTTTGGATGGCGATATTTCTGCAATCGAGACTCGTAGACGGTTGAAAGTTTCAAAAACGTTTTTTAGTTTTTTAAGATCTTTCCAAAACTGAAAACCCAAAAATTTTACGACCTCTGGTTCTCGAAATATCTTCATCCAAAGTGATATTGCCTTATTTCGAACAAATTTAATTAAAATTGTTCGAACAAAACTGTTTGGATGGTGATATTTCCGCAATCAAGACTCGTAGATGGTTGAAAGTTTCAAAAACGTCTTTTAGTTTTTTAAGATCTTTCCAGAACTGAAAACCAAAAAATTTTACGACCTCTGGTTCTCGAAATATCTTCATCCAAAGTGATATTACTTTATTTTAACCCAATTCAATCAAAAATGTTTGGATGGCGATATTTCCGCAATCGAGACTCGTAAGTGGTTGCGGTTTTCAGCGCTGAATTGGAAATTCACAGACCTTTCCGTTAATGTAAAAATTTTAGCACAATTCAACAAATAAATTTTTATTGACTTTTTGAAGAAAGCATGTACTACCCCCTTTGCTAATTTTTACCCCAAAAATTAAATGTTTCCAAAACCCATCGAAATATACATCAAAAGAAAGGTATTTATAAACCCTTTTCGCACGTGTAAGCAAAAATTTTCTACGTGGTCCGGTTTTCAAAATATTTACATCCAAAGTTCTATTTGGACCCAATTTCAAAAACCAACCCAAAAAATTGTTTGGATGGCGATATTTCTGCAATCGAGACTCGTAGACGGTTTAAAGTTTCAAAAACGTTTTTTAGTTTTTTAATATCTTTCCAAAACTGAAAACCAAAAAATTTTACGACCTCTGGTTCTCGAAATATCTTCATCCAAAGTGATATTGCCTTATTTCGAACAAATTTAATTAAAATTGTTCGAACAAAACTGTTTGAATGGTGATATTTCCGCAATCAAGACTCGTAGATGGTTGAAAGTTTCAAAAACGTCTTTTAGTTTTTTAAGATCTTTCCAGAACTGAAAACCAAAAAATTTTACGACCTCTGGTTCTCGAAATATCTTCATCCAAAGTGATATTACTTTATTTTAACCCAATTCAATCAAAAATGTTTGGATGGCGATATTTCCGCAATCGAGACTCGTAAGTGGTTGCGGTTTTCAGCGCTGAATTGGAAATTCACAGACCTTTCCGTTAATGTAAAAATTTTAGCACAATTCAACAAATAAATTTTTATTGACTTTTTGAAGAAAGCATGTACTACCCCCTTTGCTAATTTTTACCCCAAAAATTAAATGTTTCCAAAACCCATCGAAATATACATCAAAAGAAAGGTATTTATAAACCCTTTTCGCACGTGTAAGCAAAAATTTTCTACGTGGTCCGGTTTTCAAAATATTTACATCCAAAGTTCTATTTGGACCCAATTTCAAAAACCAACCCAAAAAATTGTTTGGATGGCGATATTTCTGCAATCGAGACTCGTAGACGGTTTAAAGTTTCAAAAACGTTTTTTAGTTTTTTAATATCTTTCCAAAACTGAAAACCAAAAAATGTTACGACCTCTGGTTCTCGAAATATCTTCATCCAAAGTGATATTGCCTTATTTCGAACAAATTTAATTAAAATTGTTCGAACAAAACTGTTTGGATGGTGATATTTCCGCAATCAAGACTCGTAGATGGTTATAAGTTTCAAAAACGTCTTTTAGTTTTTTAAGATCTTTCCAGAACTGAAAACCAAAAAATTTTACGACCTCTGGTTCTCGAAATATCTTCATCCAAAGTGATATTACTTTATTTTAACCCAATTCAATCAAAAATGTTTGGATGGCGATATTTCCGCAATCGAGACTCGTAAGTGGTTGCGGTTTTCAGCGCTGAATTGGAAATTCACAGACCTTTCCGTTAATGTAAAAATTTTAGCACAATTCAACAAATAAATTTTTATTGACTTTTTGAAGAAAGCATGTACTACCCCCTTTGCTAATTTTTACCCCAAAAATTAAATGTTTCCAAAACCCATCGAAATATACATCAAAAGAAAGGTATTTATAAACCCTTTTCGCACGTGTAAGCAAAAATTTTCTACGTGGTCCGGTTTTCAAAATATTTACATCCAAAGTTCTATTTGGACCCAATTTCAAAAACCAACCCAAAAAATTGTTTGGATGGCGATATTTCTGCAATCGAGACTCGTAGACGGTTGAAAGTTTCAAAAACGTTTTTTAGTTTTTTAAGATCTTTCCAAAACTGAAAACCCAAAAATTTTACGACCTCTGGTTCTCGAAA
Source organism: Epistrophe eligans (assembly GCA_951394125.1). Lineage (NCBI taxonomy): Eukaryota > Metazoa > Arthropoda > Insecta > Diptera > Syrphidae > Epistrophe > Epistrophe eligans. The sequence continues at coordinate 85,608,729 of OX596028.1, read as the reverse complement.
TATCTTCATCCAAAGTGATATTGCCTTATTTCGAACAAATTTAATTAAAATTGTTCGAACAAAACTGTTTGGATGGTGATATTTCCGCAATCAAGACTCGTAGATGGTTGAAAGTTTCAAAAACGTCTTTTAGTTTTTTAAGATCTTTCCAGAACTGAAAACCAAAAAATTTTACGACCTCTGGTTCTCGAAATATCTTCATCCAAAGTGATATTACTTTATTTTAACCCAATTCAATCAAAAATGTTTGGATGGCGATATTTCCGCAATCGAGACTCGTAAGTGGTTGCGGTTTTCAGCGCTGAATTGGAAATTCACAGACCTTTCCGTTAATGTAAAAATTTTAGCACAATTCAACAAATAAATTTTTATTGACTTTTTGAAGAAAGCATGTACTACCCCCTTTGCTAATTTTTACCCCAAAAATTAAATGTTTCCAAAACCCATCGAAATATACATCAAAAGAAAGGTATTTATAAACCCTTTTCGCACGTGTAAGCAAAAATTTTCTACGTGGTCCGGTTTTCAAAATATTTACATCCAAAGTTCTATTTGGACCCAATTTCAAAAACCAACCCAAAAAATTGTTTGGATGGCGATATTTCTGCAATCGAGACTCGTAGACGGTTTAAAGTTTCAAAAACGTTTTTTAGTTTTTTAATATCTTTCCAAAACTGAAAACCAAAAAATTTTACGACCTCTGGTTCTCGAAATATCTTCATCCAAAGTGATATTGCCTTATTTCGAACAAATTTAATTAAAATTGTTCGAACAAAACTGTTTGAATGGTGATATTTCCGCAATCAAGACTCGTAGATGGTTATAAGTTTCAAAAACGTCTTTTAGTTTTTTAAGATCTTTCCAGAACTGAAAACCAAAAATTTTTACGACCTCTGGTTCTCGAAATATCTTCATCCAAAGTGATATTACTTTATTTTAACCCAATTCAATCAAAAATGTTTGGATGGCGATATTTCCGCAATCGAGACTCGTAAGTGGTTGCGGTTTTCAGCGCTGAATTGGAAATTCACAGACCTTTCCGTTAATGTAAAAATTTTAGCACAATTCAACAAATAAATTTTTATTGACTTTTTGAAGAAAGCATGTACTACCCCCTTTGCTAATTTTTACCCCAAAAATTAAATGTTTCCAAAACCCATCGAAATATACATCAAAAGAAAGGTATTTATAAACCCTTTTCGCACGTGTAAGCAAAAATTTTCTACGTGGTCCGGTTTTCAAAATATTTACATCCAAAGTTCTATTTGGACCCAATTTCAAAAACCAACCCAAAAAATTGTTTGGATGGCGATATTTCTGCAATCGAGACTCGTAGACGGTTTAAAGTTTCAAAAACGTTTTTTAGTTTTTTAATATCTTTCCAAAACTGAAAACCAAAAAATTTTACGACCTCTGGTTCTCGAAATATCTTCATCCAAAGTGATATTGCCTTATTTCGAACAAATTTAATTAAAATTGTTCGAACAAAACTGTTTGGATGGTGATATTTCCGCAATCAAGACTCGTAGATGGTTATAAGTTTCAAAAACGTCTTTTAGTTTTTTAAGATCTTTCCAGAACTGAAAACCAAAAAATTTTACGACCTCTGGTTCTCGAAATATCTTCATCCAAAGTGATATTACTTTATTTTAACCCAATTCAATCAAAAATGTTTGGATGGCGATATTTCCGCAATCGAGACTCGTAAGTGGTTGCGGTTTTCAGCGCTGAATTGGAAATTCACAGACCTTTCCGTTAATGTAAAAATTTTAGCACAATTCAACAAATAAATTTTTATTGACTTTTTGAAGAAAGCATGTACTACCCCCTTTGCTAATTTTTACCCCAAAAATTAAATGTTTCCAAAACCCATCGAAATATACATCAAAAGAAAGGTATTTATAAACCCTTTTCGCACGTGTAAGCAAAAATTTTCTACGTGGTCCGGTTTTCAAAATATTTACATCCAAATTTCTATTTGGACCCAATTTCAAAAACCAACCCAAAAAATTGTTTGGATGGCGATATTTCTGCAATCGAGACTCGTAGACGGTTGAAAGTTTCAAAAACGTTTTTTAGTTTTTTAAGATCTTTCCAAAACTGAAAACCCAAAAATTTTACGACCTCTGGTTCTCGAAATATCTTCATCCAAAGTGATATTGCCTTATTTCGAACAAATTTAATTAAAATTGTTCGAACAAAACTGTTTGAATGGTGATATTTCCGCAATCAAGACTCGTAGATGGTTATAAGTTTCAAAAACGTCTTTTAGTTTTTTAAGATCTTTCCAGAACTGAAAACCAAAAAATTTTACGACCTCTGGTTCTCGAAATATCTTCATCCAAAGTGATATTACTTTATTTTAACCCAATTCAATCAAAAATGTTTGGATGGCGATATTTCCGCAATCGAGACTCGTAAGTGGTTGCGGTTTTCAGCGCTGAATTGGAAATTCACAGACCTTTCCGTTAATGTAAAAATTTTAGCACAATTCAACAAATAAATTTTTATTGACTTTTTGAAGAAAGCATGTACTACCCCCTTTGCTAATTTTTACCCCAAAAATTAAATGTTTCCAAAACCCATCGAAATATACATCAAAAGAAAGGTATTTATAAACCCTTTTCGCACGTGTAAGCAAAAATTTTCTACGTGGTCCGGTTTTCAAAATATTTACATCCAAAGTTCTATTTGGACCCAATTTCAAAAACCAACCCAAAAAATTGTTTGGATGGCGATATTTCTGCAATCGAGACTCGTAGACGGTTTAAAGTTTCAAAAACGTTTTTTAGTTTTTTAATATCTTTCCAAAACTGAAAACCAAAAAATTTTACGACCTCTGGTTCTCGAAATATCTTCATCCAAAGTGATATTGCCTTATTTCGAACAAATTTAATTAAAATTGTTCGAACAAAACTGTTTGGATGGTGATATTTCCGCAATCAAGACTCGTAGATGGTTATAAGTTTCAAAAACGTCTTTTAGTTTTTTAAGATCTTTCCAGAACTGAAAACCAAAAAATTTTACGACCTCTGGTTCTCGAAATATCTTCATCCAAAGTGATATTACTTTATTTTAACCCAATTCAATCAAAAATGTTTGGATGGCGATATTTCCGCAATCGAGACTCGTAAGTGGTTGCGGTTTTCAGCGCTGAATTGGAAATTCACAGACCTTTCCGTTAATGTAAAAATTTTAGCACAATTCAACAAATAAATTTTTATTGACTTTTTGAAGAAAGCATGTACTACCCCCTTTGCTAATTTTTACCCCAAAAATTAAATGTTTCCAAAACCCATCGAAATATACATCAAAAGAAAGGTATTTATAAACCCTTTTCGCACGTGTAAGCAAAAATTTTCTACGTGGTCCGGTTTTCAAAATATTTACATCCAAAGTTCTATTTGGACCCAATTTCAAAAACCAACCCAAAAAATTGTTTGGATGGCGATATTTCTGCAATCGAGACTCGTAGACGGTTGAAAGTTTCAAAAACGTTTTTTAGTTTTTTAAGATCTTTCCAAAACTGAAAACCCAAAAATTTTACGACCTCTGGTTCTCGAAATATCTTCATCCAAAGTGATATTGCCTTATTTCGAACAAATTTAATTAAAATTGTTCGAACAAAACTGTTTGGATGGTGATATTTCCGCAATCAAGACTCGTAGATGGTTGAAAGTTTCAAAAACGTCTTTTAGTTTTTTAAGATCTTTCCAGAACTGAAAACCAAAAAATTTTACGACCTCTGGTTCTCGAAATATCTTCATCCAAAATGATATTACTTTATTTTAACCCAATTCAATCAAAAATGTTTGGATGGCGATATTTCCGCAATCGAGACTCGTAAGTGGTTGCGGTTTTCAGCGCTGATTTGGAAATTCACAGACCTTTCCGTTAATGTAAAAATTTTAGCACAATTCAACAAATAAATTTTTATTGACTTTTTGAAGAAAGCATGTACTACCCCCTTTGCTAATTTTTACCCCAAAAATTAAATGTTTCCAAAACCCATCGAAATATACATCAAAAGAATGGTATTTATAAACCCTATTCGCACGTGTAAGCAAAAATTTTCTACGTGGTCCGGTTTTCAAAATATTTGCATCCAAAGTTCTATTTGGACCCAATTTCAAAAACCAACCCAAAAAATTGTTTGGATGGCGATATTTCTGCAATCGAGACTCGTAGACGGCTGAAGGTTTCGAAAACGTTTTTTAGTTTTTTAATATCTTTCCAAAACTGAAAACCAAAAAATTTTACGACCTCTGGTTCTCGAAATATCTTCATCCAAAGTGATATTGCCTTATTTCGAACAAATTTAATTAAAATTGTTCGAAAAAAACTGTTTGGATGGTGATATTTCCGCAATCAAGACTCGTAGATGGTTGAAAGTTTCAAAAACGTCTTTTAGTTTTTTAAGATCTTTCCAGAACTGAAAACCAAAAAATTTTACGACCTCTGGTTCTCGAAATATCTTCATCCAAAGTGATATTACTTTATTTTAACCCAATTCAATCAAAAATGTTTGGATGGCGATATTTCCGCAATCGAGACTCGTAAGTGGTTGCGGTTTTCAGCGCTGAATTGGAAATTCACAGACCTTTCCGTTAATGTAAAAATTTTAGCACAATTCAACAAATAAATTTTTATTGACTTTTTGAAGAAAGCATGTACTACCCCCTTTGCTAATTTTTACCCCAAAAATTAAATGTTTCCAAAACCCATCGAAATATACATCAAAAGAAAGGTATTTATAAACCCTTTTCGCACGTGTAAGCAAAAATTTTCTACGTGGTCCGGTTTTCAAAATATTTACATCCAAAGTTCTATTTGGACCCAATTTCAAAAACCAACCCAAAAAATTGTTTGGATGGCGATATTTCTGCAATCGAGACTCGTAGACGGTTGAAAGTTTCAAAAACGTTTTTTAGTTTTTTAAGATCTTTCCAAAACTGAAAACCCAAAAATTTTACGACCTCTGGTTCTCGAAATATCTTCATCCAAAGTGATATTGCCTTATTTCGAACAAATTTAATTAAAATTGTTCGAACAAAACTGTTTGGATGGTGATATTTCCGCAATCAAGACTCGTAGATGGTTGAAAGTTTCAAAAACGTCTTTTAGTTTTTTAAGATCTTTCCAGAACTGAAAACCAAAAAATTTTACGACCTCTGGTTCTCGAAATATCTTCATCCAAAATGATATTACTTTATTTTAACCCAATTCAATCAAAAATGTTTGGATGGCGATATTTCCGCAATCGAGACTCGTAAGTGGTTGCGGTTTTCAGCGCTGATTTGGAAATTCACAGACCTTTCCGTTAATGTAAAAATTTTAGCACAATTCAACAAATAAATTTTTATTGACTTTTTGAAGAAAGCATGTACTACCCCCTTTGCTAATTTTTACCCCAAAAATTAAATGTTTCCAAAACCCATCGAAATATACATCAAAAGAATGGTATTTATAAACCCTATTCGCACGTGTAAGCAAAAATTTTCTACGTGGTCCGGTTTTCAAAATATTTGCATCCAAAGTTCTATTTGGACCCAATTTCAAAAACCAACCCAAAAAATTGTTTGGATGGCGATATTTCTGCAATCGAGACTCGTAGACGGCTGAAAGTTTCGAAAACGTTTTTTAGTTTTTTAATATCTTTCCAAAACTGAAAACCAAAAAATTTTACGACCTCTGGTTCTCGAAATATCTTCATCCAAAGTGATATTGCCTTATTTCGAACAAATTTAATTAAAATTGTTCGAACAAAACTGTTTGGATGGTGATATTTCCGCAATCAAGACTCGTAGATGGTTGAAAGTTTCAAAAACGTCTTTTAGTTTTTTAAGATCTTTCCAGAACTGAAAACCAAAAAATTTTACGACCTCTGGTTCTCGAAATATCTTCATCCAAAGTGATATTACTTTATTTTAACCCAATTCAATCAAAAATGTTTGGATGGCGATATTTCCGCAATCGAGACTCGTAAGTGGTTGCGGTTTTCAGCGCTGAATTGGAAATTCACAGACCTTTCCGTTAATGTAAAAATTTTAGCACAATTCAACAAATAAATTTTTATTGACTTTTTGAAGAAAGCATGTACTACCCCCTTTGCTAATTTTTACCCCAAAAATTAAATGTTTCCAAAACCCATCGAAATATACATCAAAAGAAAGGTATTTATAAACCCTTTTCGCACGTGTAAGCAAAAATTTTCTACGTGGTCCGGTTTTCAAAATATTTACATCCAAAGTTCTATTTGGACCCAATTTCAAAAACCAACCCAAAAAATTGTTTGGATGGCGATATTTCTGCAATCGAGACTCGTAGACGGTTTAAAGTTTCAAAAACGTTTTTTAGTTTTTTAATATCTTTCCAAAACTGAAAACCAAAAAATTTTACGACCTCTGGTTCTCGAAATATCTTCATCCAAAGTGATATTGCCTTATTTCGAACAAATTTAATTAAAATTGTTCGAACAAAACTGTTTGGATGGTGATATTTCCGCAATCAAGACTCGTAGATGGTTATAAGTTTCAAAAACGTCTTTTAGTTTTTTAAGATCTTTCCAGAACTGAAAACCAAAAAATTTTACGACCTCTGGTTCTCGAAATATCTTCATCCAAAGTGATATTACTTTATTTTAACCCAATTCAATCAAAAATGTTTGGATGGCGATATTTCCGCAATCGAGACTCGTAAGTGGTTGCGGTTTTCAGCGCTGAATTGGAAATTCACAGACCTTTCCGTTAATGTAAAAATTTTAGCACAATTCAACAAATAAATTTTTATTGACTTTTTGAAGAAAGCATGTACTACCCCCTTTGCTAATTTTTACCCCAAAAATTAAATGTTTCCAAAACCCATCGAAATATACATCAAAAGAAAGGTATTTATAAACCCTTTTCGCACGTGTAAGCAAAAATTTTCTACGTGGTCCGGTTTTCAAAATATTTACATCCAAAGTTCTATTTGGACCCAATTTCAAAAACCAACCCAAAAAATTGTTTGGATGGCGATATTTCTGCAATCGAGACTCGTAGACGGTTGAAAGTTTCAAAAACGTTTTTTAGTTTTTTAAGATCTTTCCAAAACTGAAAACCCAAAAATTTTACGACCTCTGGTTCTCGAAATATCTTCATCCAAAGTGATATTGCCTTATTTCGAACAAATTTAATTAAAATTGTTCGAACAAAACTGTTTGGATGGTGATATTTCCGCAATCAAGACTCGTAGATGGTTGAAAGTTTCAAAAACGTCTTTTAGTTTTTTAAGATCTTTCCAGAACTGAAAACCAAAAAATTTTACGACCTCTGGTTCTCGAAATATCTTCATCCAAAATGATATTACTTTATTTTAACCCAATTCAATCAAAAATGTTTGGATGGCGATATTTCCGCAATCGAGACTCGTAAGTGGTTGCGGTTTTCAGCGCTGATTTGGAAATTCACAGACCTTTCCGTTAATGTAAAAATTTTAGCACAATTCAACAAATAAATTTTTATTGACTTTTTGAAGAAAGCATGTACTACCCCCTTTGCTAATTTTTACCCCAAAAATTAAATGTTTCCAAAACCCATCGAAATATACATCAAAAGAATGGTATTTATAAACCCTATTCGCACGTGTAAGCAAAAATTTTCTACGTGGTCCGGTTTTCAAAATATTTGCATCCAAAGTTCTATTTGGACCCAATTTCAAAAACCAACCCAAAAAATTGTTTGGATGGCGATATTTCTGCAATCGAGACTCGTAGACGGCTGAAAGTTTCGAAAACGTTTTTTAGTTTTTTAATATCTTTCCAAAACTGAAAACCAAAAAATTTTACGACCTCTGGTTCTCGAAATATCTTCATCCAAAGTGATATTGCCTTATTTCGAACAAATTTAATTAAAATTGTTCGAACAAAACTGTTTGGATGGTGATATTTCCGCAATCAAGACTCGTAGATGGTTGAAAGTTTCAAAAACGTCTTTTAGTTTTTTAAGATCTTTCCAGAACTGAAAACCAAAAAATTTTACGACCTCTGGTTCTCGAAATATCTTCATCCAAAGTGATATTACTTTATTTTAACCCAATTCAATCAAAAATGTTTGGATGGCGATATTTCCGCAATCGAGACTCGTAAGTGGTTGCGGTTTTCAGCGCTGAATTGGAAATTCACAGACCTTTCCGTTAATGTAAAAATTTTAGCACAATTCAACAAATAAATTTTTATTGACTTTTTGAAGAAAGCATGTACTACCCCCTTTGCTAATTTTTACCCCAAAAATTAAATGTTTCCAAAACCCATCGAAATATACATCAAAAGAAAGGTATTTATAAACCCTTTTCGCACGTGTAAGCAAAAATTTTCTACGTGGTCCGGTTTTCAAAATATTTACATCCAAAGTTCTATTTGGACCCAATTTCAAAAACCAACCCAAAAAATTGTTTGGATGGCGATATTTCTGCAATCGAGACTCGTAGACGGTTTAAAGTTTCAAAAACGTTTTTTAGTTTTTTAATATCTTTCCAAAACTGAAAACCAAAAAATTTTACGACCTCTGGTTCTCGAAATATCTTCATCCAAAGTGATATTGCCTTATTTCGAACAAATTTAATTAAAATTGTTCGAACAAAACTGTTTGGATGGTGATATTTCCGCAATCAAGACTCGTAGATGGTTATAAGTTTCAAAAACGTCTTTTAGTTTTTTAAGATCTTTCCAGAACTGAAAACCAAAAAATTTTACGACCTCTGGTTCTCGAAATATCTTCATCCAAAGTGATATTACTTTATTTTAACCCAATTCAATCAAAAATGTTTGGATGGCGATATTTCCGCAATCGAGACTCGTAAGTGGTTGCGGTTTTCAGCGCTGAATTGGAAATTCACAGACCTTTCCGTTAATGTAAAAATTTTAGCACAATTCAACAAATAAATTTTTATTGACTTTTTGAAGAAAGCATGTACTACCCCCTTTGCTAATTTTTACCCCAAAAATTAAATGTTTCCAAAACCCATCGAAATATACATCAAAAGAAAGGTATTTATAAACCCTTTTCGCACGTGTAAGCAAAAATTTTCTACGTGGTCCGGTTTTCAAAATATTTACATCCAAAGTTCTATTTGGACCCAATTTCAAAAACCAACCCAAAAAATTGTTTGGATGGCGATATTTCTGCAATCGAGACTCGTAGACGGTTGAAAGTTTCAAAAACGTTTTTTAGTTTTTTAAGATCTTTCCAAAACTGAAAACCCAAAAATTTTACGACCTCTGGTTCTCGAAATATCTTCATCCAAAGTGATATTGCCTTATTTCGAACAAATTTAATTAAAATTGTTCGAACAAAACTGTTTGGATGGTGATATTTCCGCAATCAAGACTCGTAGATGGTTGAAAGTTTCAAAAACGTCTTTTAGTTTTTTAAGATCTTTCCAGAACTGAAAACCAAAAAATTTTACGACCTCTGGTTCTCGAAATATCTTCATCCAAAATGATATTACTTTATTTTAACCCAATTCAATCAAAAATGTTTGGATGGCGATATTTCCGCAATCGAGACTCGTAAGTGGTTGCGGTTTTCAGCGCTGATTTGGAAATTCACAGACCTTTCCGTTAATGTAAAAATTTTAGCACAATTCAACAAATAAATTTTTATTGACTTTTTGAAGAAAGCATGTACTACCCCCTTTGCTAATTTTTACCCCAAAAATTAAATGTTTCCAAAACCCATCGAAATATACATCAAAAGAATGGTATTTATAAACCCTATTCGCACGTGTAAGCAAAAATTTTCTACGTGGTCCGGTTTTCAAAATATTTGCATCCAAAGTTCTATTTGGACCCAATTTCAAAAACCAACCCAAAAAATTGTTTGGATGGCGATATTTCTGCAATCGAGACTCGTAGACGGCTGAAAGTTTCGAAAACGTTTTTTAGTTTTTTAATATCTTTCCAAAACTGAAAACCAAAAAATTTTACGACCTCTGGTTCTCGAAATATCTTCATCCAAAGTGATATTGCCTTATTTCGAACAAATTTAATTAAAATTGTTCGAACAAAACTGTTTGGATGGTGATATTTCCGCAATCAAGACTCGTAGATGGTTGAAAGTTTCAAAAACGTCTTTTAGTTTTTTAAGATCTTTCCAGAACTGAAAACCAAAAAATTTTACGACCTCTGGTTCTCGAAATATCTTCATCCAAAGTGATATTACTTTATTTTAACCCAATTCAATCAAAAATGTTTGGATGGCGATATTTCCGCAATCGAGACTCGTAAGTGGTTGCGGTTTTCAGCGCTGAATTGGAAATTCACAGACCTTTCCGTTAATGTAAAAATTTTAGCACAATTCAACAAATAAATTTTTATTGACTTTTTGAAGGAAGCATGTACTACCCCCTTTGCTAATTTTTACCCCAAAAATTAAATGTTTCCAAAACCCATCGAAATATACATCAAAAGAAAGGTATTTATAAACCCTTTTCGCACGTGTAAGCAAAAATTTTCTACGTGGTCCGGTTTTCAAAATATTTACATCCAAAGTTCTATTTGGACCCAATTTCAAAAACCAACCCAAAAAATTGTTTGGATGGCGATATTTCTGCAATCGAGACTCGTAGACGGTTTAAAGTTTCAAAAACGTTTTTTAGTTTTTTAATATCTTTCCAAAACTGAAAACCAAAAAATTTTACGACCTCTGGTTCTCGAAATATCTTCATCCAAAGTGATATTGCCTTATTTCGAACAAATTTAATTAAAATTGTTCGAACAAAACTGTTTGAATGGTGATATTTCCGCAATCAAGACTCGTAGATGGTTGAAAGTTTCAAAAACGTCTTTTAGTTTTTTAAGATCTTTCGAGAACTGAAAACCAAAAAATTTTACGACCTCTGGTTCTCGAAATATCTTCATCCAAAGTGATATTGCCTTATTTCGAACAAATTTAATTAAAATTGTTCGAACAAAACTGTTTGGATGGTGATATTTCCGCAATCAAGACTCGTAGATGGTTGAAAGTTTCAAAAACGTTTTTTAGTTTTTTAAGATCTTTCCAAAACTGAAAACAAAAAAATTTTACGACCTCTGGTTCTCGAAATATCTTCATCCAAAGTGATATGGCCTTATTTCGAACAAATTTAATTAAAATTGTTCGAACAAAACTGTTTGGATGGTGATATTTCCGCAATCAAGACTCGTAGATGGTTGAAAGTTTCAAAAACGTCTTTTAGTTTTTTAAGATCTTTCCAGAACTGAAAACCAAAAAATTTTACGACCTCTGGTTCTCGAAATATCTTCATCCAAAGTGATATTACTTTATTTTAACCCAATTCAATCAAAAATGTTTGGATGGCGATATTTCCGCAATCGAGACTCGTAAGTGGTTGCGGTTTTCAGCGCTGAATTGGAAATTCACAGACCTTTCCGTTAATGTAAAAATTTTAGCACAATTCAACAAATAAATTTTTATTGACTTTTTGAAGGAAGCATGTACTACCCCCTTTGCTAATTTTTACCCCAAAAATTAAATGTTTCCAAAACCCATCGAAATATACATCAAAAGAAAGGTATTTATAAACCCTTTTCGCACGTGTAAGCAAAAATTTTCTACGTGGTCCGGTTTTCAAAATATTTACATCCAAAGTTCTATTTGGACCCAATTTCAAAAACCAACCCAAAAAATTGTTTGGATGGCGATATTTCTGCAATCGAGACTCGTAGACGGTTGAAAGTTTCAAAAACGTTTTTTAGTTTTTTAAGATCTTTCCAAAACTGAAAACAAAAAAATTTTACGACCTCTGGTTCTCGAAATATCTTCATCCAAAGTGATATGGCCTTATTTCGAACAAATTTAATTAAAATTGTTCGAACAAAACTGTTTGGATGGTGATATTTCCGCAATCAAGACTCGTAGATGGTTGAAAGTTTCAAAAACGTCTTTTAGTTTTTTAAGATCTTTCCAGAACTGAAAACCAAAAAATTTTACGACCTCTGGTTCTCGAAATATCTTCATCCAAAGTGATATTACTTTATTTTAACCCAATTCAATCAAAAATGTTTGGATGGCGATATTTCCGCAATCGAGACTCGTAAGTGGTTGCGGTTTTCAGCGCTGAATTGGAAATTCACAGACCTTTCCGTTAATGTAAAAATTTTAGCACAATTCAACAAATAAATTTTTATTGACTTTTTGAAGAAAGCATGTACTACCCCCTTTGCTAATTTTTACCCCAAAAATTAAATGTTTCCAAAACCCATCGAAATATACATCAAAAGAAAGGTATTTATAAACCCTTTTCGCACGTGTAAGCAAAAATTTTCTACGTGGTCCGGTTTTCAAAATATTTACATCCAAAGTTCTATTTGGACCCAATTTCAAAAACCAACCCAAAAAATTGTTTGGATGGCGATATTTCTGCAATCGAGACTCGTAGACGGTTTAAAGTTTCAAAAACGTTTTTTAGTTTTTTAATATCTTTCCAAAACTGAAAACCAAAAAATTTTACGACCTCTGGTTCTCGAAATATCTTCATCCAAAGTGATATTGCCTTATTTCGAACAAATTTAATTAAAATTGTTCGAACAAAACTGTTTGGATGGTGATATTTCCGCAATCAAGACTCGTAGATGGTTGAAAGTTTCAAAAACGTTTTTTAGTTTTTTAAGATCTTTCCAAAACTGAAAACAAAAAAATTTTACGACCTCTGGTTCTCGAAATATCTTCATCCAAAGTGATATGGCCTTATTTCGAACAAATTTAATTAAAATTGTTCGAACAAAACTGTTTGGATGGTGATATTTCCGCAATCAAGACTCGTAGATGGTTGAAAGTTTCAAAAACGTCTTTTAGTTTTTTAAGATCTTTCCAGAACTGAAAACCAAAAAATTTTACGACCTCTGGTTCTCGAAATATCTTCATCCAAAGTGATATTACTTTATTTTAACCCAATTCAATCAAAAATGTTTGGATGGCGATATTTCCGCAATCGAGACTCGTAAGTGGTTGCGGTTTTCAGCGCTGAATTGGAAATTCACAGACCTTTCCGTTAATGTAAAAATTTTAGCACAATTCAACAAATAAATTTTTATTGACTTTTTGAAGAAAGCATGTACTACCCCCTTTGCTAATTTTTACCCCAAAAATTAAATGTTTCCAAAACCCATCGAAATATACATCAAAAGAAAGGTATTTATAAACCCTTTTCGCACGTGTAAGCAAAAATTTTCTACGTGGTCCGGTTTTCAAAATATTTACATCCAAAGTTCTATTTGGACCCAATTTCAAAAACCAACCCAAAAAATTGTTTGGATGGCGATATTTCTGCAATCGAGACTCGTAGACGGTTGAAAGTTTCAAAAACGTTTTTTAGTTTTTTAAGATCTTTCCAAAACTGAAAACCACAAAATTTTACGACCTCTGGTTCTCGAAATATCTTCATCCAAAGTGATATTACTTTATTTTAACCCAATTCAATCAAAAATGTTTGGATGGCGATATTTCCGCAATCGAGACTCGTAAGTGGTTGCGGTTTTCAGCGCTGAATTGGAAATTCACAGACCTTTCCGTTAATGTAAAAATTTTAGCACAATTCAACAAAGAAATTTTTATTGACTTTTTGAAGAAAGCATGTACTCCCTTTGCTAATTTTTACCCCAAAAATTAAATGTTTCCAAAACCCATCGAAATATACATCAAAAGAAAGGTATTTATAAACCCTTTTCGCACGTGTAAGCAAAAATTTTCTACGTGGTCCGGTTTTCAAAATATTTACATCCAAAGTTCTATTTGGACCCAATTTCAAAAACCAACCCAAAAAATTGTTTGGATGGCGATATTTCTGCAATCGAGACTCGTAGACGGTTTAAAGTTTCAAAAACGTTTTTTAGTTTTTTAATATCTTTCCAAAACTGAAAACCAAAAAATTTTACGACCTCTGGTTCTCGAAATATCTTCATCCAAAGTGATATTGCCTTATTTCGAACAAATTTAATTAAAATTGTTCGAACAAAACTGTTTGGATGGTGATATTTCCGCAATCAAGACTCGTAGATGGTTGAAAGTTTCAAAAACGTCTTTTAGTTTTTTAAGATCTTTCGAGAACTGAAAACCAAAAAATTTTACGACCTCTGGTTCTCGAAATATCTTCATCCAAAGTGATATTACTTTATTTTAACCCAATTCAATCAAAAATGTTTGGATGGCGATATTTCCGCAATCGAGACTCGTAAGTGGTTGCGGTTTTCAGCGCTGAATTGGAAATTCACAGACCTTTCCGTTAATGTAAAAATTTTAGCACAATTCAACAAATAAATTTTTATTGACTTTTTGAAGAAAGCATGTACTACCCCCTTTGCTAATTTTTACCCCAAAAATTAAATGTTTCCAAAACCCATAGAAATATACATCAAAAGAAAGGTATTTATAAACCCTTTTCGCACGTGTAAGCAAAAATTTTCTACGTGGTCCGGTTTTCAAAATATTTACATCCAAAGTTCTATTTGGACCCAATTTCAAAAACCAACCCAAAAAATTGTTTGGATGGCGATATTTCTGCAATCGAGACTCGTAGACGGTTGAAAGTTTCAAAAACGTTTTTTAGTTTTTTAAGATCTTTCCAAAACTGAAAACCAAAAAATTTTACGACCTCTGGTTCTCGAAATATCTTCATCCAAAGTGATATTGCCTTATTTCGAACAAATTTAATTAAAATTGTTCGAACAAAACTGTTTGGATGGTGATATTTCCGCAATCAAGAATCGTAGATGGTTGAAAGTTTCAAAAACGTCTTTTAGTTTTTGAGGATCTTTCCAAAATTGAAAACCAAAAAATTTTACGACCTCTGGTTCTCGAAATATCTTCATCCAAAGTGATATTACTTTATTTTAACCCAATTCAATCAAAAATGTTTGGATGGCGATATTTCCGCAATCGAGACTCGTAAGTGGTTGCGGTTTTCAGCGCTGAATTGGAAATTCACAGACCTTTCCGTTAATGTAAAAATTTTAGCACAATTCAACAAATAAATTTTTATTGACTTTTTGAAGAAAGCATGTACTACCCCCTTTGCTAATTTTTACCCCAAAAATTAAATGTTTCCAAAACCCATAGAAATATACATCAAAAGAAAGGTATTTATAAACCCTTTTCGCACGTGTAAGCAAAAATTTTCTACGTGGTCCGGTTTTCAAAATATTTACATCCAAAGTTCTATTTGGACCCAATTTCAAAAACCAACCCAAAAAATTGTTTGGATGGCGATATTTCTGCAATCGAGACTCGTAGACGGTTGAAAGTTTCAAAAACGTTTTTTAGTTTTTTAAGATCTTTCCAAAACTGAAAACCAAAAAATTTTACGACCTCTGGTTCTCGAAATATCTTCATCCAAAGTGATATTGCCTTATTTCGAACAAATTTAATTAAAATTGTTCGAACAAAACTGTTTGGATGGTGATATTTCCGCAATCAAGACTCGTAGATGGTTGAAAGTTTCAAAAACGTCTTTTAGTTTTTTAAGATCTTTCCAGAACTGAAAACCAAAAAATTTTACGACCTCTGGTTCTCGAAATATCTTCATCCAAAGTGATATTACTTTATTTTAACCCAATTCAATCAAAAATGTTTGGATGGCGATATTTCCGCAATCAAGACTCGTAGATGGTTGAAAGTTTCAAAAACGTCTTTTAGTTTTTTAAGATCTTTCCAGAACTGAAAACCAAAAAATTTTACGACCTCTGGTTCTCGAAATATCTTCATCCAAAGTGATATTACTTTATTTTAACCCAATTCAATCAAAAATGTTTGGATGGCGATATTTCCGCAATCGAGACTCGTAAGTGGTTGCGGTTTTCAGCGCTGAATTGGAAATTCACAGACCTTTCCGTTAATGTAAAAATTTTAGCACAATTCAACAAATAAATTTTTATTGACTTTTTGAAGAAAGCATGTACTACCCCCTTTGCTAATTTTTACCCCAAAAATTAAATGTTTCCAAAACCCATCGAAATATACATCAAAAGAAAGGTATTTATAAACCCTATTCGCACGTGTAAGCAAACATTTTCTACGTGGTCCGGTTTTCAAAATATTTACATCCAAAGTTCTATTTGGACCCAAATTCAAAAACCAACCCAAAAAATTGTTTGGATGGCGATATTTCTGCAATCGAGACTCGTAGACGGTTGAAAGTTTCAAAAACGTTTTTTAGTTTTTTAAGATCTTTCCAAAACTGAAAACCAAAAAATTTTACGACCTCTGGTTCTCGAAATATCTTCATCCAAAGTGATATTGCCTTATTCCGAACAAATTTAATTAAAATTGTTCGAACAAAACTGTTTGGATGGCGATATTTCTGCAATCGAGACTCGTAGACGGTTTAAAGTTTCAAAAACGTTTTTTAGTTTTTTAATATCTTTCCAAAACTGAAAACCAAAAAATTTTACGACCTCTGGTTCTCGAAATATCTTCATCCAAAGTGATATTACTTTATTTTAACCCAATTCAATCAAAAATGTTTGGATGGCGATATTTCCGCAATCGAGACTCGTAAGTGGTTGCGGTTTTCAGCGCTGAATTGGAAATTCACAGACCTTTCCGTTAATGTAAAAATTTTAGCACAATTCAACAAATAAATTTTTATTGACTTTTTGAAGAAAGCATGTACTACCCCCTTTGCTAATTTTTACCCCAAAAATTAAATGTTTCCAAAACCCATCAAAATATACATCAAAAGAAAGGTATTTATAAACCCTTTTCGCACGTGTAAGCAAAAATTTTCTACGTGGTCCGGTTTTCAAAATATTTACATCCAAAGTTCTATTTGGACCCAATTTCAAAAACCAACCCAAAAAATTGTTTGGATGGCGATATTTCTGCAATCGAGACTCGTAGACGGTTTAAAGTTTCAAAAACGTTTTTTAGTTTTTTAATATCTTTCCAAAACTGAAAACCAAAAAATTTTACGACCTCTGGTTCTCGAAATATCTTCATCCAAAGTGATATTGCCTTATTTCGAACAAATTTAATTAAAATTGTTCGAACAAAACTGTTTGGATGGTGATATTTCCGCAATCAAGACTCGTAGATGGTTGAAAGTTTCAAAAACGTCTTTTAGTTTTTTAAGATCTTTCCAGAACTGAAAACCAAAAAATTTTACGACCTCTGGTTCTCGAAATATCTTCATCCAAAGTGATATTACTTTATTTTAACCCAATTCAATCAAAAATGTTTGGATGGCGATATTTCCGCAATCGAGACTCGTAAGTGGTTGCGGTTTTCAGCGCTGAATTGGAAATTCACAGACCTTTCCGTTAATGTAAAAATTTTAGCACAATTCAACAAATAAATTTTTATTGACTTTTTGAAGAAAGCATGTACTACCCCCTTTGCTAATTTTTACCCCAAAAATTAAATGTTTCCAAAACCCATCGAAATATACATCAAAAGAAAGGTATTTATAAACCCTTTTCGCACGTGTAAGCAAAAATTTTCTACGTGGTCCGGTTTTCAAAATATTTACATCCAAAGTTCTATTTGGACCCAATTTCAAAAACCAACCCAAAAAATTGTTTGGATGGCGATATTTCTGCAATCGAGACTCGTAGACGGTTGAAAGTTTCAAAAACGTTTTTTAGTTTTTTAAGATCTTTCCAAAACTGAAAACAAAAAAACTTTACGACCTCTGGTTCTCGAAATATCTTCATCCAAAGTGATATTACTTTATTTTAACCCAATTCAATCAAAAATGTTTGGATGGCGATATTTCCGCAATCGAGACTCGTAAGTGGTTGCGGTTTTCAGCGCTGAATTGGAAATTCACAGACCTTTCCGTTAATGTAAAAATTTTAGCACAATTCAACAAATAAATTTTTATTGACTTTTTGAAGAAAGCATGTACTCCCTTTGCTAATTTTTACCCCAAAAATTAAATGTTTCCAAAACCCATCGAAATATACATCAAAAGAAAGGTATTTAAGAACCCTTTTCGCACGTGTAAGCAAACATTTTCTACGTGGCCCGGTTTTCAAAATATTTGCATCCAAAGTTCTATTTGGACCCAATTTCAAAAACCAACCCAAAAAATTGTTTGTTTCAAAAACGTTTTTTAGTTTTTTAAGATCTTTCCAAAACTGAAAAACAAAAAATTTTACGACCTCTGGTTCTCGAAATATCTTCATCCAAAGTGATATTGCCTTATTTCGAACAAATTTAATTAAAATTGTTCGAACAAAACTGTTTGGATGGTGATATTTCCGCAATCAAGTCTCGTAGATGGTTGAGAGTTTCAAAAACGTCTTTTAGTTTTTTAAGATCTTTCCAGAACTGAAAACCAAAAAATTTTACGACCTCTGGTTCTCGAAATATCTTCATCCAAAGTGATATTGCCTTATTTCGAACAAATTTAATTAAAATTGTTCGAACAAAACTGTTTGGATGGTGATATTTCCGCAATCAAGACTCGTAGATGGTTGAAAGTTTCAAAAACTTCTTTTAGTTTTTTAAGATCTTTCCAGAACTGAAAACCAAAAAATTTTACGACCTCTGGTTCTCGAAATATCTTCATCCAAAGTGATATTACTTTATTTTAACCCAATTCAATCAAAAATGTTTGGATGGCGATATTTCCGCAATCGAGACTCGTAAGTGGTTGCGGTTTTCAGCGCTGAATTGGAAATTCACAGACCTTTCCGTTAATGTAAAAATTTTAGCACAATTCAACAAATAAATTTTTATTGACTTTTTGAAGAAAGCATGTACTACCCCCTTTGCTAATTTTTACCCCAAAAATTAAATGTTTCCAAAACCCATCGAAATATACATCAAAAGAAAGGTATTTATAAACCCTATTCGCACGTGTAAGCAAAAATTTTCTACGTGGTCCGGTTTTCAAAATATTTGCATCCAAAGTTCTATTTGGACCCAATTTCAAAAACCAACCCAAAAAATTGTTTGGATGGCGATATTTCTGCAATCGAGACGTAGACGGTTGAAAGTTTCAAAAACGTCATTTAGTTTTTTAAGATCTTTCCAGAACTGAAAACCAAAAAATTTTACGACCTCTGGTTCTCGAAATATCTTCATCCAAAGTGATATTACTTTATTTTAACCCAATTCAATCAAAAATGTTTGGATGGCGATATTTCCGCAATCGAGACTCGTAAGTGGTTGCGGTTTTCAGCGCTGAATTGGAAATTCACAGACCTTTCCGTTAATGTAAAAATTTTAGCACAATTCAACAAATAAATTTTTATTGACTTTTTGAAGAAAGCATGTACTACCCCCTTTGCTAATTTTTACCCCAAAAATTAAATGTTTCCAAAACCCATCGAAATATACATCAAAAGAAAGGTATTTATAAACCCTATTCGCACGTGTAAGCAAAAATTTTCTACGTGGTCCGGTTTTCAAAATATTTGCATCCAAAGTTCTATTTGGACCCAATTTCAAAAACCAACCCAAAAAATTGTTTGGATGGCGATATTTCTGCAATCGAGACTCGTAGACGGTTGAAAGTTTCAAAAACGTTTTTTAGTTTTTTAAGATCTTTCCAAAACTGAAAACCAAAAAATTTTACGACCTCTGGTTCTCGAAATATCTTCATCCAAATTGATATTGCCTTATTTCGAACAAATTTAATTAAAATTGTTCGAACAAAACTGTTTGGATGGTGATATTTCCGCAATCAGGACTCGTAGATGGTTGAAAGTTTCAAAAACGTCTTTTAGTTTTTTAAGATCTTTCCAGAACTGAAAACCAAAAAATTTTACGACCTCTGGTTCTCGAAATATCTTCATCCAAAGTGATATTACTTTATTTTAACCCAATTCAATCAAAAATGTTTGGATGGCGATATTTCCGCAATCGAGACTCGTAAGTGGTTGCGGTTTTCAGCGCTGAATTGGAAATTCACAGACCTTTCCGTTAATGTAAAAATTTTAGCACAATTCAACAAATAAATTTTTATTGACTTTTTGAAGAAAGCATGTACTACCCCCTTTGCTAATTTTTACCCCAAAAATTAAATGTTTCCAAAACCCATCGAAATATACATCAAAAGAAAGGTATTTATAAACCCTATTCTACGTGGTCCGGTTTTCAAAATATTTGCATCCAAAGTTCTATTTGGACCCAATTTCAAAAACCAACCCAAAAAATTGTTTGGATGGCGATATTTCTGCAATCGAGACACGTAGACGGTTGAAAGTTTCAAAAACGTCATTTAGTTTTTTAAGATCTTTCCAGAACTGAAAACCAAAAAATTTTACGACCTCTGGTTCTCGAAATATCTTCATCCAAAGTGATATTACTTTATTTTAACCCAATTCAATCAAAAATGTTTGGATGGCGATATTTCCGCAATCGAGACTCGTAAGTGGTTGCGGTTTTCAGCGCTGAATTGGAAATTCACAGACCTTTCCGTTAATGTTAAAATTTTAGCACAATTCAACAAATAAATTTTTATTGACTTTTTGAAGAAAGCATGTACTACCTACCCCCTTTGCTAATTTTTACCCCAAAAATTAAATGTTTCCAAAACCCATCGAAATATACATCAAAAGAAAGGTATTTATAAACCCTATTCGCACGTGTAAGCAAAAATTTTCTACGTGGTCCGGTTTTCAAAATATTTGCATCCAAAGTTCTATTTGGACCCAATTTCAAAAACCAACCCAAAAAATTGTTTGGATGGCGATATTTCTGCAATCGAGACTCGTAGACGGTTGAAAGTTTCAAAAACGTTTTTTAGTTTTTTAAGATCTTTCCAAAACTGAAAACCAAAAAATTTTACGACCTCTGGTTCTCGAAATATCTTCATCCAAAGTGATATTGCCTTATTTCGAACAAATTTAATTAAAATTGTTCGAACAAAACTGTTTGGATGGTGATATTTCCGCAATCAGGACTCGTAGATGGTTGAAAGTTTCAAAAACGTCTTTTAGTTTTTTAAGATCTTTCCAGAACTGAAAACCAAAAAATTTTACGACCTCTGGTTCTCGAAATATCTTCATCCAAAGTGATATTACTTTATTTTAACCCAATTCAATCAAAAATGTTTGGATGGCGATATTTCCGCAATCGAGACTCGTAAGTGGTTGCGGTTTTCAGCGCTGAATTGGAAATTCACAGACCTTTCCGTTAATGTAAAAATTTTAGCACAATTCAACAAATAAATTTTTATTGACTTTTTGAAGAAAGCATGTACTACCCCCTTTGCTAATTTTTACCCCAAAAATTAAATGTTTCCAAAACCCATCGAAATATACATCAAAAGAAAGGTATTTATAAACCCTATTCGCACGTGTAAGCAAAAATTTTCTACGTGGTCCGGTTTTCAAAATATTTGCATCCAAAGTTCTATTTGGACCCAATTTCAAAAACCAACCCAAAAAATTGTTTGGATGGCGATATTTCTGCAATCGAGACTCGTAGACGGTTGAAAGTTTCAAAAACGTTTTTTAGTTTTTTAAGATCTTTCCAAAACTGAAAACCAAAAAATTTTACGACCTCTGGTTCTCGAAATATCTTCATCCAAAGTGATATTGCCTTATTTCGAACAAATTTAATTAAAATTGTTCGAACAAAACTGTTTGGATGGTGATATTTCCGCAATCAGGACTCGTAGATGGTTGAAAGTTTCAAAAACGTCTTTTAGTTTTTTAAGATCTTTCCAGAACTGAAAACCAAAAAATTTTACGACCTCTGGTTCTCGAAATATCTTCATCCAAAGTGATATTACTTTATTTTAACCCAATTCAATCAAAAATGTTTGGATGGCGATATTTCCGCAATCGAGACTCGTAAGTGGTTGCGGTTTTCAGCGCTGAATTGGAAATTCACAGACCTTTCCGTTAATGTAAAAATTTTAGCACAATTCAACAAATAAATTTTTATTGACTTTTTGAAGAAAGCATGTACTACCCCCTTTGCTAATTTTTACCCCAAAAATTAAATGTTTCCAAAACCCATCGAAATATACATCAAAAGAAAGGTATTTATAAACCCTATTCGCACGTGTAAGCAAAAATTTTCTACGTGGTCCGGTTTTCAAAATATTTGCATCCAAAGTTCTATTTGGACCCAATTTCAAAAACCAACCCAAAAAATTGTTTGGATGGCGATATTTCTGCAATCGAGACTCGTAGACGGTTGAAAGTTTCAAAAACGTTTTTTAGTTTTTTAAGATCTTTCCAAAACTGAAAACCAAAAAATTTTACGACCTCTGGTTCTCGAAATATCTTCATCCAAAGTGATATTGCCTTATTTCGAACAAATTTAATTAAAATTGTTCGAACAAAACTGTTTCCGCAATCGAGACTCGTAGACGGTTGAAAGTTTCAAAAACGTTTTTTAGTTTTTTAAGATCTTTCCAAAACTGAAAACCAAAAAATTTTACGACCTCTGGTTCTCGAAATATCTTCATCCAAAGTGATATTGCCTTATTTCGAACAAATTTAATTAAAATTGTTCGAACAAAACTGTTTGGATGGTGATATTTCCGCAATCAAGTCTCGTAGATGGTTGAAAGTTTCAAAAACGTCTTTTAGTTTTTTCAGATCTTTCCAGAACTGAAAACCAAAAAATTTTACGACCTCTGGTTCTCGAAATATCTTCATCCAAAGTGATATTGCCTTATTTCGAACAAATTTAATTAAAATTGTTCGAACAAAACTGTTTGGATGGTGATATTTCCGCAATCAAGACTCGTAGATGGTTGAAAGTTTCAAAAACGTCTTTTAGTTTTTTAAGATCTTTCCAGAACTGAAAACCAAAAAATTTTACGACCTCTGGTTCTCGAAATATCTTCATCCAAAGTGATATTACTTTATTTTAACCCAATTCAATCAAAAATGTTTGGATGGCGATATTTCCGCAATCGAGACTCGTAAGTGGTTGCGGTTTTCAGCGCTGAATTGGAAATTCACAGACCTTTCCGTTAATGTAAAAATTTTAGCACAATTCAACAAATAAATTTTTATTGACTTTTTGAAGAAAGCATGTACTACCCCCTTTGCTAATTTTTACCCCAAAAATTAAATGTTTCCAAAACCCATCGAAATATACATCAAAAGAAAGGTATTTATAAACCCTTTTCGCACGTGTAAGCAAAAATTTTCTACGTGGTCCGGTTTTCAAAATATTTACATCCAAAGTTCTATTTGGACCCAATTTCAAAAACCAACCCAAAAAATTGTTTGGATGGCGATATTTCTGCAATCGAGACTCGTAGACGGTTGAAAGTTTCAAAAACGTTTTTTAGTTTTTTAAGATCTTTCCAAAACTGAAAACCACAAAATTTTACGACCTCTGGTTCTCGAAATATCTTCATCCAAAGTGATATTGCCTTATTTCGAACAAATTTAATTAAAATTGTTCGAACAAAACTGTTTGGATGGTGATATTTCCGCAATCAAGAATCGTAGATGGTTGAAAGTTTCAAAAACGTCTTTTAGTTTTTTAGTTAGGATGGCGATATTTCCGCAATCGAGACTCGTAAGTGGTTGCGGTTTTCAGCGCTGAATTGGAAATTCACAGACCTTTCCGTTAATGTAAAAATTTTAGCACAATTCAACAAATAAATTTTTATTGACTTTTTGAAGAAAGCATGTACTACCCCCTTTGCTAATTTTTACCCCAAAAATTAAATGTTTCCAAAACCCATCGAAATATACATCAAAAGGAAGGTATTTATAAACCCTTTTCGCACGTGTAAGCAAACATTTTCTACGTGGTCCGGTTTTCAAAATATTTACATCCAAAGTTCTATTTGGACCCAATTTCAAAAACCAACCCAAAAAATTGTTTGGATGGCGATATTTCTGCAATCGAGACTCGTAGACGGTTGAAAGTTTCAAAAACGTTTTTTAGTTTTTTAAGATCTTTCCAAAACTGAAAACAAAAAAATTTTACGACCTCTGGTTCTCGAAATATCTTCATCCAAAGTGATATGGCCTTATTTCGAACAAATTTAATTAAAATTGTTCGAACAAAACTGTTTGGATGGTGATATTTCCGCAATCAAGACTCGTAGATGGTTGAAAGTTTCAAAAACGTCTTTTAGTTTTTTAAGATCTTTCCAGAACTGAAAACCAAAAAATTTTACGACCTCTGGTTCTCGAAATATCTTCATCCAAAGTGATATTACTTTATTTTAACCCAATTCAATCAAAAATGTTTGGATGGCGATATTTCCGCAATCGAGACTCGTAAGTGGTTGCGGTTTTCAGCGCTGAATTGGAAATTCACAGACCTTTCCGTTAATGTAAAAATTTTAGCACAATTCAACAAATAAATTTTTATTGACTTTTTGAAGAAAGCATGTACTACCCCCTTTGCTAATTTTTACCCCAAAAATTAAATGTTTCCAAAACCCATCGAAATATACATCAAAAGAAAGGTATTTATAAACCCTTTTCGCACGTGTAAGCAAAAATTTTCTACGTGGTCCGGTTTTCAAAATATTTACATCCAAAGTTCTATTTGGACCCAATTTCAAAAACCAACCCAAAAAATTGTTTGGATGGCGATATTTCTGCAATCGAGACTCGTAGACGGTTTAAAGTTTCAAAAACGTTTTTTAGTTTTTTAATATCTTTCCAAAACTGAAAACCAAAAAATTTTACGACCTCTGGTTCTCGAAATATCTTCATCCAAAGTGATATTGCCTTATTTCGAACAAATTTAATTAAAATTGTTCGAACAAAACTGTTTGGATGGTGATATTTCCGCAATCAAGACTCGTAGATGGTTGAAAGTTTCAAAAACGTCTTTTAGTTTTTTAAGATCTTTCCAGAACTGAAAACCAAAAAATTTTACGACCTCCGTTCTCGAAATATCTTCATCCAAAGTGATATGGCCTTATTTCGAACAAATTTAATTAAAATTGTTCGAACAAAACTGTTTGGATGGTGATATTTCCGCAATCAAGACTCGTAGATGGTTATAAGTTTCAAAAACGTCTTTTAGTTTTTTAAGATCTTTCCAGAACTGAAAACCAAAAAATTTTACGACCTCTGGTTCTCGAAATATCTTCATCCAAAGTGATATTACTTTATTTTAACCCAATTCAATCAAAAATGTTTGGATGGCGATATTTCCGCAATCGAGACTCGTAAGTGGTTGCGGTTTTCAGCGCTGAATTGGAAATTCACAGACCTTTCCGTTAATGTAAAAATTTTAGCACAATTCAACAAATAAATTTTTATTGACTTTTTGAAGAAAGCATGTACTACCCCCTTTGCTAATTTTTACCCCAAAAATTAAATGTTTCCAAAACCCATCGAAATATACATCAAAAGAAAGGTATTTATAAACCCTTTTCGCACGTGTAAGCAAAAATTTTCTACGTGGTCCGGTTTTCAAAATATTTACATCCAAAGTTCTATTTGGACCCAATTTCAAAAACCAACCCAAAAAATTGTTTGGATGGCGATATTTTTGCAATCGAGACTCGTAGACGGTTTAAAGTTTCAAAAACGTTTTTTAGTTTTTTAATATCTTTCCAAAACTGAAAACCAAAAAATTTTACGACCTCTGGTTCTCGAAATATCTTCATCCAAAGTGATATTGCCTTATTTCGAACAAATTTAATTAAAATTGTTCGAACAAAACTGTTTGGATGGTGATATTTCCGCAATCAAGACTCGTAGATGGTTGAAAGTTTCAAAAACGTCTTTTAGTTTTTTAAGATCTTTCCAGAACTGAAAACCAAAAAATTTTACGACCTCTGGTTCTCGAAATATCTTCATCCAAAATGATATTACTTTATTTTAACCCAATTCAATCAAAAATGTTTGGATGGCGATATTTCCGCAATCGAGACTCGTAAGTGGTTGCGGTTTTCAGCCCTGAATTGGAAATTCACAGACCTTTCCGTTAATGTAAAAATTTTAGCACAATTCAACAAATAAATTTTTATTGACTTTTTGAAGAAAGCATGTACTACCCCCTTTGCTAATTTTTACCCCAAAAATTAAATGTTTCCAAAACCCATCGAAATATACATCAAAAGAATGGTATTTATAAACCCTATTCGCACGTGTAAGCAAAAATTTTCTACGTGGTCCGGTTTTCAAAATATTTGCATCCAAAGTTCTATTTGGACCCAATTTCAAAAACCAACCCAAAAAATTGTTTGGATGGCGATATTTCTGCAATCGAGACTCGTAGACGGCTGAAAGTTTCGAAAACGTTTTTTAGTTTTTTAATATCTTTCCAAAACTGAAAACCAAAAAATTTTACGACCTCTGGTTCTCGAAATATCTTCATCCAAAGTGATATTGCCTTATTTCGAACAAATTTAATTAAAATTGTTCGAACAAAACTGTTTGGATGGTGATATTTCCGCAATCAAGACTCGTAGATGGTTGAAAGTTTCAAAAACGTCTTTTAGTTTTTTAAGATCTTTCCAGAACTGAAAACCAAAAAATTTTACGACCTCTGGTTCTCGAAATATCTTCATCCAAAGTGATATTACTTTATTTTAACCCAATTCAATCAAAAATGTTTGGATGGCGATATTTCCGCAATCGAGACTCGTAAGTGGTTGCGGTTTTCAGCGCTGAATTGGAAATTCACAGACCTTTCCGTTAATGTAAAAATTTTAGCACAATTCAACAAATAAATTTTTATTGACTTTTTGAAGAAAGCATGTACTTACCCCCTTTGCTAATTTTTACCCCAAAAATTAAATGTTTCCAAAACCCATCGAAATATACATCAAAAGAAAGGTATTTATAAACCCTTTTCGCACGTGTAAGCAAAAATTTTCTACGTGGTCCGGTTTTCAAAATATTTACATCCAAAGTTCTATTTGGACCCAATTTCAAAAACCAACCCAAAAAATTGTTTGGATGGCGATATTTCTGCAATCGAGACTCGTAGACGGTTTAAAGTTTCAAAAACGTTTTTTAGTTTTTTAATATCTTTCCAAAACTGAAAACCAAAAAATTTTACGACCTCTGGTTCTCGAAATATCTTCATCCAAAGTGATATTGCCTTATTTCGAACAAATTTAATTAAAATTGTTCGAACAAAACTGTTTGAATGGTGATATTTCCGCAATCAAGACTCGTAGATGGTTATAAGTTTCAAAAACGTCTTTTAGTTTTTTAAGATCTTTCCAGAACTGAAAACCAAAAATTTTTACGACCTCTGGTTCTCGAAATATCTTCATCCAAAGTGATATTACTTTATTTTAACCCAATTCAATCAAAAATGTTTGGATGGCGATATTTCCGCAATCGAGACTCGTAAGTGGTTGCG
This sequence comes from Epistrophe eligans, assembly GCA_951394125.1. Taxonomy (NCBI): domain Eukaryota; kingdom Metazoa; phylum Arthropoda; class Insecta; order Diptera; family Syrphidae; genus Epistrophe; species Epistrophe eligans. Next base: position 85,581,487 of record OX596028.1, on the reverse strand, counting down.
GTTTTCAGCGCTGAATTGGAAATTCACAGACCTTTCCGTTAATGTAAAAATTTTAGCACAATTCAACAAATAAATTTTTATTGACTTTTTGAAGAAAGCATGTACTACCCCCTTTGCTAATTTTTACCCCAAAAATTAAATGTTTCCAAAACCCATCGAAATATACATCAAAAGAAAGGTATTTATAAACCCTTTTCGCACGTGTAAGCAAAAATTTTCTACGTGGTCCGGTTTTCAAAATATTTACATCCAAAGTTCTATTTGGACCCAATTTCAAAAACCAACCCAAAAAATTGTTTGGATGGCGATATTTCTGCAATCGAGACTCGTAGACGGTTGAAAGTTTCAAAAACGTTTTTTAGTTTTTTAAGATCTTTCCAAAACTGAAAACCCAAAAATTTTACGACCTCTGGTTCTCGAAATATCTTCATCCAAAGTGATATTGCCTTATTTCGAACAAATTTAATTAAAATTGTTCGAACAAAACTGTTTGGATGGTGATATTTCCGCAATCAAGACTCGTAGATGGTTGAAAGTTTCAAAAACGTCTTTTAGTTTTTTAAGATCTTTCCAGAACTGAAAACCAAAAAATTTTACGACCTCTGGTTCTCGAAATATCTTCATCCAAAATGATATTACTTTATTTTAACCCAATTCAATCAAAAATGTTTGGATGGCGATATTTCCGCAATCGAGACTCGTAAGTGGTTGCGGTTTTCAGCGCTGATTTGGAAATTCACAGACCTTTCCGTTAATGTAAAAATTTTAGCACAATTCAACAAATAAATTTTTATTGACTTTTTGAAGAAAGCATGTACTACCCCCTTTGCTAATTTTTACCCCAAAAATTAAATGTTTCCAAAACCCATCGAAATATACATCAAAAGAATGGTATTTATAAACCCTATTCGCACGTGTAGGCAAAAATTTTCTACGTGGTCCGGTTTTCAAAATATTTGCATCCAAAGTTCTATTTGGACCCAATTTCAAAAACCAACCCAAAAAATTGTTTGGATGGCGATATTTCTGCAATCGAGACTCGTAGACGGCTGAAAGTTTCAAAAACGTTTTTTAGTTTTTTAATATCTTTCCAAAACTGAAAACCAAAAAATTTTACGACCTCTGGTTCTCGAAATATCTTCATCCAAAGTGATATTGCCTTATTTCGAACAAATTTAATTAAAATTGTTCGAACAAAACTGTTTGGATGGTGATATTTCCGCAATCAAGACTCGTAGATGGTTGAAAGTTTCAAAAACGTCTTTTAGTTTTTTAAGATCTTTCCAGAACTGAAAACCAAAAAATTTTACGACCTCTGGTTCTCGAAATATCTTCATCCAAAGTGATATTACTTTATTTTAACCCAATTCAATCAAAAATGTTTGGATGGCGATATTTCCGCAATCGAGACTCGTAAGTGGTTGCGGTTTTCAGCGCTGAATTGGAAATTCACAGACCTTTCCGTTAATGTAAAAATTTTAGCACAATTCAACAAATAAATTTTTATTGACTTTTTGAAGAAAGCATGTACTACCCCCTTTGCTAATTTTTACCCCAAAAATTAAATGTTTCCAAAACCCATCGAAATATACATCAAAAGAAAGGTATTTATAAACCCTTTTCGCACGTGTAAGCAAAAATTTTCTACGTGGTCCGGTTTTCAAAATATTTACATCCAAAGTTCTATTTGGACCCAATTTCAAAAACCAACCCAAAAAATTGTTTGGATGGCGATATTTCTGCAATCGAGACTCGTAGACGGTTTAAAGTTTCAAAAACGTTTTTTAGTTTTTTAATATCTTTCCAAAACTGAAAACCAAAAAATTTTACGACCTCTGGTTCTCGAAATATCTTCATCCAAAGTGATATTGCCTTATTTCGAACAAATTTAATTAAAATTGTTCGAACAAAACTGTTTGAATGGTGATATTTCCGCAATCAAGACTCGTAGATGGTTGAAAGTTTCAAAAACGTCTTTTAGTTTTTTAAGATCTTTCCAGAACTGAAAACCAAAAAATTTTACGACCTCTGGTTCTCGAAATATCTTCATCCAAAGTGATATTACTTTATTTTAACCCAATTCAATCAAAAATGTTTGGATGGCGATATTTCCGCAATCGAGACTCGTAAGTGGTTGCGGTTTTCAGCGCTGAATTGGAAATTCACAGACCTTTCCGTTAATGTAAAAATTTTAGCACAATTCAACAAATAAATTTTTATTGACTTTTTGAAGGAAGCATGTACTACCCCCTTTGCTAATTTTTACCCCAAAAATTAAATGTTTCCAAAACCCATCGAAATATACATCAAAAGAAAGGTATTTATAAACCCTTTTCGCACGTGTAAGCAAAAATTTTCTACGTGGTCCGGTTTTCAAAATATTTACATCCAAAGTTCTATTTGGACCCAATTTCAAAAACCAACCCAAAAAATTGTTTGGATGGCGATATTTCTGCAATCGAGACTCGTAGACGGTTGAAAGTTTCAAAAACGTTTTTTAGTTTTTTAAGATCTTTCCAAAACTGAAAACCAAAAAATTTTACGACCTCTGGTTCTCGAAATATCTTCATCCAAAATGATATGGCCTTATTTCGAACAAATTTAATTAAAATTGTTCGAACAAAACTGTTTGGATGGTGATATTTCCGCAATTAAGACTCGTAGATGGTTGAAAGTTTCAAAAACGTCTTTTAGTTTTTTAAGATCTTTCCAGAACTGAAAACCAAAAAATTTTACGACCTCTGGTTCTCGAAATATCTTCATCCAAAGTGATATTACTTTATTTTAACCCAATTCAATCAAAAATGTTTGGATGGCGATATTTCCGCAATCGAGACTCGTAAGTGGTTGCGGTTTTCAGCGCTGAATTGGAAATTCACAGACCTTTCCGTTAATGTAAAAATTTTAGCACAATTCAACAAATAAATTTTTATTGACTTTTTGAAGAAAGCATGTACTACCCCCTTTGCTAATTTTTACCCCAAAAATTAAATGTTTCCAAAACCCATCGAAATATACATCAAAAGAAAGGTATTTATAAACCCTTTTCGCACGTGTAAGCAAAAATTTTCTACGTGGTCCGGTTTTCAAAATATTTACATCCAAAGTTCTATTTGGACCCAATTTCAAAAACCAACCCAAAAAATTGTTTGGATGGCGATATTTCTGCAATCGAGACTCGTAGACGGTTGAAAGTTTCAAAAACGTTTTTTAGTTTTTTAAGATCTTTCCAAAACTGAAAACCAAAAAATTTTACGACCTCTGGTTCTCGAAATATCTTCATCCAAAGTGATATTACTTTATTTTAACCCAATTCAATCAAAAATGTTTGGATGGCGATATTTCCGCAATCGAGACTCGTAAGTGGTTGCGGTTTTCAGCGCTGAATTGAAAATTCACAGACCTTTCCGTTAATGTAAAAATTTTAGCACAATTCAACAAATAAATTTTTATTGATTTTTTGAAGAAAGCATGTACTACCCCCTTTGCTAATTTTTACCCCAAAAATTAAATGTTTCCAAAACCCATCGAAATATACATCAAAAGAAAGGTATTTATAAACCCTTTTCGCACGTGTAAGCAAAAATTTTCTACGTGGTCCGGTTTTCAAAATATTTACATCCAAAGTTCTATTTGGACCCAATTTCAAAAACCAACCCAAAAAATTGTTTGGATGGCGATATTTCTGCAATCGAGACTCGTAGACGGTTTAAAGTTTCAAAAACGTTTTTTAGTTTTTTAATATCTTTCCAAAACTGAAAACCAAAAAATTTTACGACCTCTGGTTCTCGAAATATCTTCATCCAAAGTGATATTGCCTTATTTCGAACAAATTTAATTAAAATTGTTCGAACAAAACTGTTTGAATGGTGATATTTCCGCAATCAAGACTCGTAGATGGTTGAAAGTTTCAAAAACGTCTTTTAGTTTTTTAAGATCTTTCGAGAACTGAAAACCAAAAAATTTTACGACCTCTGGTTCTCGAAATATCTTCATCCAAAGTGATATTGCCTTATTTCGAACAAATTTAATTAAAATTGTTCGAACAAAACTGTTTGAATGGTGATATTTCCGCAATCAAGACTCGTAGATGGTTGAAAGTTTCAAAAACGTCTTTTAGTTTTTTAAGATCTTTCCAGAACTGAAAACCAAAAAATTTTACGACCTCTGGTTCTCGAAATATCTTCATCCAAAGTGATATTACTTTATTTTAACCCAATTCAATCAAAAATGTTTGGATGGCGATATTTCCGCAATCGAGACTCGTAAGTGGTTGCGGTTTTCAGCGCTGAATTGGAAATTCACAGACCTTTCCGTTAATGTAAAAATTTTAGCACAATTCAACAAATAAATTTTTATTGACTTTTTGAAGGAAGCATGTACTACCCCCTTTGCTAATTTTTACCCCAAAAATTAAATGTTTCCAAAACCCATCGAAATATACATCAAAAGAAAGGTATTTATAAACCCTTTTCGCACGTGTAAGCAAAAATTTTCTACGTGGTCCGGTTTTCAAAATATTTACATCCAAAGTTCTATTTGGACCCAATTTCAAAAACCAACCCAAAAAATTGTTTGGATGGCGATATTTCTGCAATCGAGACTCGTAGACGGTTGAAAGTTTCAAAAACGTTTTTTAGTTTTTTAAGATCTTTCCAAAACTGAAAACAAAAAAATTTTACGACCTCTGGTTCTCGAAATATCTTCATCCAAATTGATATGGCCTTATTTCGAACAAATTTAATTAAAATTGTTCGAACAAAACTGTTTGGATGGTGATATTTCCGCAATCAAGACTCGTAGATGGTTGAAAGTTTCAAAAACGTCTTTTAGTTTTTTAAGATCTTTCCAGAACTGAAAACCAAAAAATTTTACGACCTCTGGTTCTCGAAATATCTTCATCCAAAGTGATATTACTTTATTTTAACCCAATTCAATCAAAAATGTTTGGATGGCGATATTTCCGCAATCGAGACTCGTAAGTGGTTGCGGTTTTCAGCGCTGAATTGGAAATTCACAGACCTTTCCGTTAATGTAAAAATTTTAGCACAATTCAACAAATAAATTTTTATTGATTTTTTGAAGAAAGCATGTACTACCCCCTTTGCTAATTTTTACCCCAAAAATTAAATGTTTCCAAAACCCATCGAAATATACATCAAAAGAAAGGTATTTATAAACCCTTTTCGCACGTGTAAGCAAAAATTTTCTACGTGGTCCGGTTTTCAAAATATTTACATCCAAAGTTCTATTTGGACCCAATTTCAAAAACCAACCCAAAAAATTGTTTGGATGGCGATATTTCTGCAATCGAGACTCGTAGACGGTTTAAAGTTTCAAAAACGTTTTTTAGTTTTTTAATATCTTTCCAAAACTGAAAACCAAAAAATTTTACGACCTCTGGTTCTCGAAATATCTTCATCCAAATTGATATTGCCTTATTTCGAACAAATTTAATTAAAATTGTTCGAACAAAACTGTTTGGATGGTGATATTTCCGCAATCAAGACTCGTAGATGGTTGAAAGTTTCAAAAACGTTTTTTAGTTTTTTAAGATCTTTCCAAAACTGAAAACAAAAAAATTTTACGACCTCTGGTTCTCGAAATATCTTCATCCAAAGTGATATGGCCTTATTTCGAACAAATTTAATTAAAATTGTTCGAACAAAACTGTTTGGATGGTGATATTTCCGCAATCAAGACTCGTAGATGGTTGAAAGTTTCAAAAACGTCTTTTAGTTTTTTAAGATCTTTCCAGAACTGAAAACCAAAAAATTTTACGACCTCTGGTTCTCGAAATATCTTCATCCAAAGTGATATTACTTTATTTTAACCCAATTCAATCAAAAATGTTTGGATGGCGATATTTCCGCAATCGAGACTCGTAAGTGGTTGCGGTTTTCAGCGCTGAATTGGAAATTCACAGACCTTTCCGTTAATGTAAAAATTTTAGCACAATTCAACAAAGAAATTTTTATTGACTTTTTGAAGAAAGCATGTACTCCCTTTGCTAATTTTTACCCCAAAAATTAAATGTTTCCAAAACCCATCGAAATATACATCAAAAGAAAGGTATTTATAAACCCTTTTCGCACGTGTAAGCAAAAATTTTCTACGTGGTCCGGTTTTCAAAATATTTACATCCAAAGTTCTATTTGGACCCAATTTCAAAAACCAACCCAAAAAATTGTTTGGATGGCGATATTTCTGCAATCGAGACTCGTAGACGGTTTAAAGTTTCAAAAACGTTTTTTAGTTTTTTAATATCTTTCCAAAACTGAAAACCAAAAAATTTTACGACCTCTGGTTCTCGAAATATCTTCATCCAAAGTGATATTGCCTTATTTCGAACAAATTTAATTAAAATTGTTCGAACAAAACTGTTTGGATGGTGATATTTCCGCAATCAAGACTCGTAGATGGTTGAAAGTTTCAAAAACGTCTTTTAGTTTTTTAAGATCTTTCGAGAACTGAAAACCAAAAAATTTTACGACCTCTGGTTCTCGAAATATCTTCATCCAAAGTGATATTACTTTATTTTAACCCAATTCAATCAAAAATGTTTGGATGGCGATATTTCCGCAATCGAGACTCGTAAGTGGTTGCGGTTTTCAGCGCTGAATTGGAAATTCACAGACCTTTCCGTTAATGTAAAAATTTTAGCACAATTCAACAAATAAATTTTTATTGACTTTTTGAAGAAAGCATGTACTCCCTTTGCTAATTTTTACCCCAAAAATTAAATGTTTCCAAAACCCATCGAAATATACATCAAAAGAAAGGTATTTATAAACCCTTTTCGCACGTGTAAGCAAAAATTTTCTACGTGGTCCGGTTTTCAAAATATTTACATCCAAAGTTCTATTTGGACCCAATTTCAAAAACCAACCCAAAAAATTGTTTGGATGGCGATATTTCTGCAATCGAGACTCGTAGACGGTTGAAAGTTTCAAAAACGTTTTTTAGTTTTTTAAGATCTTTCCAAAACTGAAAACCACAAAATTTTACGACCTCTGGTTCTCGAAATATCTTCATCCAAAGTGATATTGCCTTATTTCGAACAAATTTAATTAAAATTGTTCGAACAAAACTGTTTGGATGGTGATATTTCCGCAATCAAGAATCGTAGATGGTTGAAAGTTTCAAAAACGTCTTTTAGTTTTTGAGGATCTTTCCAAAATTGAAAACCAAAAAATTTTACGACCTCTGGTTCTCGAAATATCTTCATCCAAATTGATATTACTTTATTTTAACCCAATTCAATCAAAAATGTTTGGATGGCGATATTTCCGCAATCGAGACTCGTAAGTGGTTGCGGTTTTCAGCGCTGAATTGGAAATTCACAGACCTTTCCGTTAATGTAAAAATTTTAGCACAATTCAACAAAGAAATTTTTATTGACTTTTTGAAGAAAGCATGTACTCCCTTTGCTAATTTTTACCCCAAAAATTAAATGTTTCCAAAACCCATCGAAATATACATCAAAAGAAAGGTATTTATAAACCCTTTTCGCACGTGTAAGCAAAAATTTTCTACGTGGTCCGGTTTTCAAAATATTTACATCCAAAGTTCTATTTGGACCCAATTTCAAAAACCAACCCAAAAAATTGTTTGGATGGCGATATTTCTGCAATCGAGACTCGTAGACGGTTTAAAGTTTCAAAAACGTTTTTTAGTTTTTTAATATCTTTCCAAAACTGAAAACCAAAAAATTTTACGACCTCTGGTTCTCGAAATATCTTCATCCAAAGTGATATTGCCTTATTTCGAACAAATTTAATTAAAATTGTTCGAACAAAACTGTTTGGATGGTGATATTTCCGCAATCAAGACTCGTAGATGGTTGAAAGTTTCAAAAACGTCTTTTAGTTTTTTAAGATCTTTCGAGAACTGAAAACCAAAAAATTTTACGACCTCTGGTTCTCGAAATATCTTCATCCAAAGTGATATTACTTTATTTTAACCCAATTCAATCAAAAATGTTTGGATGGCGATATTTCCGCAATCGAGACTCGTAAGTGGTTGCGGTTTTCAGCGCTGAATTGGAAATTCACAGACCTTTCCGTTAATGTAAAAATTTTAGCACAATTCAACAAATAAATTTTTATTGACTTTTTGAAGAAAGCATGTACTCCCTTTGCTAATTTTTACCCCAAAAATTAAATGTTTCCAAAACCCATCGAAATATACATCAAAAGAAAGGTATTTATAAACCCTTTTCGCACGTGTAAGCAAAAATTTTCTACGTGGTCCGGTTTTCAAAATATTTACATCCAAAGTTCTATTTGGACCCAATTTCAAAAACCAACCCAAAAAATTGTTTGGATGGCGATATTTCTGCAATCGAGACTCGTAGACGGTTGAAAGTTTCAAAAACGTTTTTTAGTTTTTTAAGATCTTTCCAAAACTGAAAACCACAAAATTTTACGACCTCTGGTTCTCGAAATATCTTCATCCAAAGTGATATTGCCTTATTTCGAACAAATTTAATTAAAATTGTTCGAACAAAACTGTTTGGATGGTGATATTTCCGCAATCAAGAATCGTAGATGGTTGAAAGTTTCAAAAACGTCTTTTAGTTTTTGAGGATCTTTCCAAAATTGAAAACCAAAAAATTTTACGACCTCTGGTTCTCGAAATATCTTCATCCAAATTGATATTACTTTATTTTAACCCAATTCAATCAAAAATGTTTGGATGGCGATATTTCCGCAATCGAGACTCGTAAGTGGTTGCGGTTTTCAGCGCTGAATTGGAAATTCACAGACCTTTCCGTTAATGTAAAAATTTTAGCACAATTCAACAAAGAAATTTTTATTGACTTTTTGAAGAAAGCATGTACTCCCTTTGCTAATTTTTACCCCAAAAATTAAATGTTTCCAAAACCCATCGAAATATACATCAAAAGAAAGGTATTTATAAACCCTTTTCGCACGTGTAAGCAAAAATTTTCTACGTGGTCCGGTTTTCAAAATATTTACATCCAAAGTTCTATTTGGACCCAATTTCAAAAACCAACCCAAAAAATTGTTTGGATGGCGATATTTCTGCAATCGAGACTCGTAGACGGTTTAAAGTTTCAAAAACGTTTTTTAGTTTTTTAATATCTTTCCAAAACTGAAAACCAAAAAATTTTACGACCTCTGGTTCTCGAAATATCTTCATCCAAAGTGATATGGCCTTATTTCGAACAAATTTAATTAAAATTGTTCGAACAAAACTGTTTGGATGGTGATATTTCCGCAATCAAGACTCGTAGATGGTTGAAAGTTTCAAAAACGTTTTTTAGTTTTTTAAGATCTTTCCAAAACTGAAAACAAAAAAATTTTACGACCTCTGGTTCTCGAAATATCTTCATCCAAAGTGATATGGCCTTATTTCGAACAAATTTAATTAAAATTGTTCGAACAAAACTGTTTGGATGGTGATATTTCCGCAATCAAGACTCGTAGATGGTTGAAAGTTTCAAAAACGTCTTTTAGTTTTTTAAGATCTTTCCAGAACTGAAAACCAAAAAATTTTACGACCTCTGGTTCTCGAAATATCTTCATCCAAAGTGATATTACTTTATTTTAACCCAATTCAATCAAAAATGTTTGGATGGCGATATTTCCGCAATCGAGACTCGTAAGTGGTTGCGGTTTTCAGCGCTGAATTGGAAATTCACAGACCTTTCCGTTAATGTAAAAATTTTAGCACAATTCAACAAATAAATTTTTATTGACTTTTTGAAGAAAGCATGTACTACCCCCTTTGCTAATTTTTACCCCAAAAATTAAATGTTTCCAAAACCCATAGAAATATACATCAAAAGAAAGGTATTTATAAACCCTTTTCGCACGTGTAAGCAAAAATTTTCTACGTGGTCCGGTTTTCAAAATATTTACATCCAAAGTTCTATTTGGACCCAATTTCAAAAACCAACCCAAAAAATTGTTTGGATGGCGATATTTCTGCAATCGAGACTCGTAGACGGTTGAAAGTTTCAAAAACGTTTTTTAGTTTTTTAAGATCTTTCCAAAACTGAAAACCAAAAAATTTTACGACCTCTGGTTCTCGAAATATCTTCATCCAAAGTGATATTGCCTTATTTCGAACAAATTTAATTAAAATTGTTCGAACAAAACTGTTTGGATGGTGATATTTCCACAATCAAGAATCGTAGATGGTTGAAAGTTTCAAAAACGTCTTTTAGTTTTTGAGGATCTTTCCAAAATTGAAAACCAAAAAATTTTACGACCTCTGGTTCTCGAAATATCTTCATCCAAATTGATATTACTTTATTTTAACCCAATTCAATCAAAAATGTTTGGATGGCGATATTTCCGCAATCGAGACTCGTAAGTGGTTGCGGTTTTCAGCGCTGAATTGGAAATTCACAGACCTTTCCGTTAATGTAAAAATTTTAGCACAATTCAACAAAGAAATTTTTATTGACTTTTTGAAGAAAGCATGTACTCCCTTTGCTAATTTTTACCCCAAAAATTAAATGTTTCCAAAACCCATCGAAATATACATCAAAAGAAAGGTATTTATAAACCCTTTTCGCACGTGTAAGCAAAAATTTTCTACGTGGTCCGGTTTTCAAAATATTTACATCCAAAGTTCTATTTGGACCCAATTTCAAAAACCAACCCAAAAAATTGTTTGGATGGCGATATTTCTGCAATCGAGACTCGTAGACGGTTTAAAGTTTCAAAAACGTTTTTTAGTTTTTTAATATCTTTCCAAAACTGAAAACCAAAAAATTTTACGACCTCTGGTTCTCGAAATATCTTCATCCAAAGTGATATTGCCTTATTTCGAACAAATTTAATTAAAATTGTTCGAACAAAACTGTTTGGATGGTGATATTTCCGCAATCAAGACTCGTAGATGGTTGAAAGTTTCAAAAACGTCTTTTAGTTTTTTAAGATCTTTCGAGAACTGAAAACCAAAAAATTTTACGACCTCTGGTTCTCGAAATATCTTCATCCAAAGTGATATTACTTTATTTTAACCCAATTCAATCAAAAATGTTTGGATGGCGATATTTCCGCAATCGAGACTCGTAAGTGGTTGCGGTTTTCAGCGCTGAATTGGAAATTCACAGACCTTTCCGTTAATGTAAAAATTTTAGCACAATTCAACAAATAAATTTTTATTGACTTTTTGAAGAAAGCATGTACTACCCCCTTTGCTAATTTTTACCCCAAAAATTAAATGTTTCCAAAACCCATAGAAATATACATCAAAAGAAAGGTATTTATAAACCCTTTTCGCACGTGTAAGCAAAAATTTTCTACGTGGTCCGGTTTTCAAAATATTTACATCCAAAGTTCTATTTGGACCCAATTTCAAAAACCAACCCAAAAAATTGTTTGGATGGCGATATTTCTGCAATCGAGACTCGTAGACGGTTGAAAGTTTCAAAAACGTTTTTTAGTTTTTTAAGATCTTTCCAAAACTGAAAACCAAAAAATTTTACGACCTCTGGTTCTCGAAATATCTTCATCCAAAGTGATATTGCCTTATTTCGAACAAATTTAATTAAAATTGTTCGAACAAAACTGTTTGGATGGTGATATTTCCGCAATCAAGAATCGTAGATGGTTGAAAGTTTCAAAAACGTCTTTTAGTTTTTGAGGATCTTTCCAAAATTGAAAACCAAAAAATTTTACGACCTCTGGTTCTCGAAATATCTTCATCCAAAGTGATATTACTTTATTTTAACCCAATTCAATCAAAAATGTTTGGATGGCGATATTTCCGCAATCGAGACTCGTAAGTGGTTGCGGTTTTCAGCGCTGAATTGGAAATTCACAGACCTTTCCGTTAATGTAAAAATTTTAGCACAATTAAACAAATAAATTTTTATTGACTTTTTGAAGAAAGCATGTACTACCCCCTTTGCTAATTTTTACCCCAAAAATTAAATGTTTCCAAAACCCATAGAAATATACATCAAAAGAAAGGTATTTATAAACCCTTTTCGCACGTGTAAGCAAAAATTTTCTACGTGGTCCGGTTTTCAAAATATTTACATCCAAAGTTCTATTTGGACCCAATTTCAAAAACCAACCCAAAAAATTGTTTGGATGGCGATATTTCTGCAATCGAGACTCGTAGACGGTTGAAAGTTTCAAAAACGTTTTTTAGTTTTTTAAGATCTTTCCAAAACTGAAAACCAAAAAATTTTACGACCTCTGGTTCTCGAAATATCTTCATCCAAAGTGATATTGCCTTATTTCGAACAAATTTAATTAAAATTGTTCGAACAAAACTGTTTGGATGGTGATATTTCCGCAATCAAGACTCGTAGATGGTTGAAAGTTTCAAAAACGTCTTTTAGTTTTTTAAGATCTTTCCAGAACTGAAAACCAAAAAATTTTACGACCTCTGGTTCTCGAAATATCTTCATCCAAAGTGATATTACTTTATTTTAACCCAATTCAATCAAAAATGTTTGGATGGCGATATTTCCGCAATCAAGACTCGTAGATGGTTGAAAGTTTCAAAAACGTCTTTTAGTTTTTTAAGATCTTTCCAGAACTGAAAACCAAAAAATTTTACGACCTCTGGTTCTCGAAATATCTTCATCCAAAGTGATATTACTTTATTTTAACCCAATTCAATCAAAAATGTTTGGATGGCGATATTTCCGCAATCGAGACTCGTAAGTGGTTGCGGTTTTCAGCGCTGAATTGGAAATTCACAGACCTTTCCGTTAATGTAAAAATTTTAGCACAATTCAACAAATAAATTTTTATTGACTTTTTGAAGAAAGCATGTACTACCCCCTTTGCTAATTTTTACCCCAAAAATTAAATGTTTCCAAAACCCATAGAAATATACATCAAAAGAAAGGTATTTATAAACCCTTTTCGCACGTGTAAGCAAAAATTTTCTACGTGGTCCGGTTTTCAAAATATTTACATCCAAAGTTCTATTTGGACCCAATTTCAAAAACCAACCCAAAAAATTGTTTGGATGGCGATATTTCTGCAATCGAGACTCGTAGACGGTTGAAAGTTTCAAAAACGTTTTTTAGTTTTTTAAGATCTTTCCAAAACTGAAAACCAAAAAATTTTACGACCTCTGGTTCTCGAAATATCTTCATCCAAAGTGATATTGCCTTATTTCGAACAAATTTAATTAAAATTGTTCGAACAAAACTGTTTGGATGGTGATATTTCCGCAATCAAGAATCGTAGATGGTTGAAAGTTTCAAAAACGTCTTTTAGTTTTTGAGGATCTTTCCAAAATTGAAAACCAAAAAATTTTACGACCTCTGGTTCTCGAAATATCTTCATCCAAAGTGATATTACTTTATTTTAACCCAATTCAATCAAAAATGTTTGGATGGCGATATTTCCGCAATCGAGACTCGTAAGTGGTTGCGGTTTTCAGCGCTGAATTGGAAATTCACAGACCTTTCCGTTAATGTAAAAATTTTAGCACAATTCAACAAATAAATTTTTATTGACTTTTTGAAGAAAGCATGTACTACCCCCTTTGCTAATTTTTACCCCAAAAATTAAATGTTTCCAAAACCCATAGAAATATACATCAAAAGAAAGGTATTTATAAACCCTTTTCGCACGTGTAAGCAAAAATTTTCTACGTGGTCCGGTTTTCAAAATATTTACATCCAAAATTCTATTTGGACCCAATTTCAAAAACCAACCCAAAAAATTGTTTGGATGGCGATATTTCTGCAATCGAGACTCGTAGACGGTTGAAAGTTTCAAAAACGTTTTTTAGTTTTTTAAGATCTTTCCAAAACTGAAAACCAAAAAATTTTACGACCTCTGGTTCTCGAAATATCTTCATCCAAAGTGATATTGCCTTATTTCGAACAAATTTAATTAAAATTGTTCGAACAAAACTGTTTGGATGGTGATATTTCCGCAATCAAGACTCGTAGATGGTTGAAAGTTTCAAAAACGTCTTTTAGTTTTTTAAGATCTTTCCAGAACTGAAAACCAAAAAATTTTACGACCTCTGGTTCTCGAAATATCTTCATCCAAAGTGATATTACTTTATTTTAACCCAATTCAATCAAAAATGTTTGGATGGCGATATTTCCGCAATCAAGACTCGTAGATGGTTGAAAGTTTCAAAAACGTCTTTTAGTTTTTTAAGATCTTTCCAGAACTGAAAACCAAAAAATTTTACGACCTCTGGTTCTCGAAATATCTTCATCCAAAGTGATATTACTTTATTTTAACCCAATTCAATCAAAAATGTTTGGATGGCGATATTTCCGCAATCGAGACTCGTAAGTGGTTGCGGTTTTCAGCGCTGAATTGGAAATTCACAGACCTTTCCGTTAATGTAAAAATTTTAGCACAATTCAACAAATAAATTTTTATTGACTTTTTGAAGAAAGCATGTACTACCCCCTTTGCTAATTTTTACCCCAAAAATTAAATGTTTCCAAAACCCATCGAAATATACATCAAAAGAAAGGTATTTATAAACCCTTTTCGCACGTGTAAGCAAAAATTTTCTACGTGGTCCGGTTTTCAAAATATTTACATCCAAAGTTCTATTTGGACCCAATTTCAAAAACCAACCCAAAAAATTGTTTGGATGGCGATATTTCTGCAATCGAGACTCGTAGACGGTTTAAAGTTTCAAAAACGTTTTTTAGTTTTTTAATATCTTTCCAAAACTGAAAACCAAAAAATTTTACGACCTCTGGTTCTCGAAATATCTTCATCCAAAGTGATATTGCCTTATTTCGAACAAATTTAATTAAAATTGTTCGAACAAAACTGTTTGGATGGTGATATTTCCGCAATCAAGACTCGTAGATGGTTGAAAGTTTCAAAAACGTCTTTTAGTTTTTTAAGATCTTTCCAGAACTGAAAACCAAAAAATTTTACGACCTCTGGTTCTCGAAATATCTTCATCCAAAGTGATATTACTTTATTTTAACCCAATTCAATCAAAAATGTTTGGATGGCGATATTTCCGCAATCGAGACTCGTAAGTGGTTGCGGTTTTCAGCGCTGAATTGGAAATTCACAGACCTTTCCGTTAATGTAAAAATTTTAGCACAATTCAACAAATAAATTTTTATTGACTTTTTGAAGAAAGCATGTACTACCCCCTTTGCTAATTTTTACCCCAAAAATTAAATGTTTCCAAAACCCATCGAAATATACATCAAAAGAAAGGTATTTATAAACCCTTTTCGCACGTGTAAGCAAAAATTTTCTACGTGGTCCGGTTTTCAAAATATTTACATCCAAAGTTCTATTTGGACCCAATTTCAAAAACCAACCCAAAAAATTGTTTGGATGGCGATATTTCTGCAATCGAGACTCGTAGACGGTTGAAAGTTTCAAAAACGTTTTTTAGTTTTTTAAGATCTTTCCAAAACTGAAAACCAAAAAATTTTACGACCTCTGGTTCTCGAAATATCTTCATCCAAAGTGATATTGCCTTATTTCGAACAAATTTAATTAAAATTGTTCGAACAAAACTGTTTGGATGGTGATATTTCCGCAATCAAGACTCGTAGATGGTTGAAAGTTTCAAAAACGTCTTTTAGTTTTTTAAGATCTTTCCAGAACTGAAAACCAAAAAATTTTACGACCTCTGGTTCTCGAAATATCTTCATCCAAAGTGATATTACTTTATTTTAACCCAATTCAATCAAAAATGTTTGGATGGCGATATTTCCGCAATCGAGACTCGTAAGTGGTTGCGGTTTTCAGCGCTGAATTGGAAATTCACAGACCTTTCCGTTAATGTAAAAATTTTAGCACAATTCAACAAATAAATTTTTATTGACTTTTTGAAGAAAGCATGTACTACCCCCTTTGCTAATTTTTACCCCAAAAATTAAATGTTTCCAAAACCCATAGAAATATACATCAAAAGAAAGGTATTTATAAACCCTTTTCGCACGTGTAAGCAAAAATTTTCTACGTGGTCCGGTTTTCAAAATATTTACATCCAAAGTTCTATTTGGACCCAATTTCAAAAACCAACCCAAAAAATTGTTTGGATGGCGATATTTCTGCAATCGAGACTCGTAGACGGTTGAAAGTTTCAAAAACGTTTTTTAGTTTTTTAAGATCTTTCCAAAACTGAAAACCAAAAAATTTTACGACCTCTGGTTCTCGAAATATCTTCATCCAAAGTGATATTGCCTTATTTCGAACAAATTTAATTAAAATTGTTCGAACAAAACTGTTTGGATGGTGATATTTCCGCAATCAAGAATCGTAGATGGTTGAAAGTTTCAAAAACGTCTTTTAGTTTTTGAGGATCTTTCCAAAATTGAAAACCAAAAAATTTTACGACCTCTGGTTCTCGAAATATCTTCATCCAAAGTGATATTACTTTATTTTAACCCAATTCAATCAAAAATGTTTGGATGGCGATATTTCCGCAATCGAGACTCGTAAGTGGTTGCGGTTTTCAGCGCTGAATTGGAAATTCACAGACCTTTCCGTTAATGTAAAAATTTTAGCACAATTCAACAAATAAATTTTTATTGACTTTTTGAAGAAAGCATGTACTACCCCCTTTGCTAATTTTTACCCCAAAAATTAAATGTTTCCAAAACCCATAGAAATATACATCAAAAGAAAGGTATTTATAAACCCTTTTCGCACGTGTAAGCAAAAATTTTCTACGTGGTCCGGTTTTCAAAATATTTACATCCAAAGTTCTATTTGGACCCAATTTCAAAAACCAACCCAAAAAATTGTTTGGATGGCGATATTTCTGCAATCGAGACTCGTAGACGGTTGAAAGTTTCAAAAACGTTTTTTAGTTTTTTAAGATCTTTCCAAAACTGAAAACCAAAAAATTTTACGACCTCTGGTTCTCGAAATATCTTCATCCAAAGTGATATTGCCTTATTTCGAACAAATTTAATTAAAATTGTTCGAACAAAACTGTTTGGATGGTGATATTTCCGCAATCAAGACTCGTAGATGGTTGAAAGTTTCAAAAACGTCTTTTAGTTTTTTAAGATCTTTCCAGAACTGAAAACCAAAAAATTTTACGACCTCTGGTTCTCGAAATATCTTCATCCAAAGTGATATTACTTTATTTTAACCCAATTCAATCAAAAATGTTTGGATGGCGATATTTCCGCAATCAAGACTCGTAGATGGTTGAAAGTTTCAAAAACGTCTTTTAGTTTTTTAAGATCTTTCCAGAACTGAAAACCAAAAAATTTTACGACCTCTGGTTCTCGAAATATCTTCATCCAAAGTGATATTACTTTATTTTAACCCAATTCAATCAAAAATGTTTGGATGGCGATATTTCCGCAATCGAGACTCGTAAGTGGTTGCGGTTTTCAGCGCTGAATTGGAAATTCACAGACCTTTCCGTTAATGTAAAAATTTTAGCACAATTCAACAAATAAATTTTTATTGACTTTTTGAAGAAAGCATGTACTACCCCCTTTGCTAATTTTTACCCCAAAAATTAAATGTTTCCAAAACCCATCGAAATATACATCAAAAGAAAGGTATTTATAAACCCTATTCGCACGTGTAAGCAAACATTTTCTACGTGGTCCGGTTTTCAAAATATTTACATCCAAAGTTCTATTTGGACCCAAATTCAAAAACCAACCCAAAAAATTGTTTGGATGGCGATATTTCTGCAATCGAGACTCGTAGACGGTTGAAAGTTTCAAAAACGTTTTTTAGTTTTTTAAGATCTTTCCAAAACTGAAAACCAAAAAATTTTACGACCTCTGGTTCTCGAAATATCTTCATCCAAAGTGATATTGCCTTATTCCGAACAAATTTAATTAAAATTGTTCGAACAAAACTGTTTGGATGGCGATATTTCTGCAATCGAGACTCGTAGACGGTTTAAAGTTTCAAAAACGTTTTTTAGTTTTTTAATATCTTTCCAAAACTGAAAACCAAAAAATTTTACGACCTCTGGTTCTCGAAATATCTTCATCCAAAGTGATATTACTTTATTTTAACCCAATTCAATCAAAAATGTTTGGATGGCGATATTTCCGCAATCGAGACTCGTAAGTGGTTGCGGTTTTCAGCGCTGAATTGGAAATTCACAGACCTTTCCGTTAATGTAAAAATTTTAGCACAATTCAACAAATAAATTTTTATTGACTTTTTGAAGAAAGCATGTACTACCCCCTTTGCTAATTTTTACCCCAAAAATTAAATGTTTCCAAAACCCATCGAAATATACATCAAAAGAAAGGTATTTATAAACCCTTTTCGCACGTGTAAGCAAAAATTTTCTACGTGGTCCGGTTTTCAAAATATTTACATCCAAAGTTCTATTTGGACCCAATTTCAAAAACCAACCCAAAAAATTGTTTGGATGGCGATATTTCTGCAATCGAGACTCGTAGACGGTTGAAAGTTTCAAAAACGTTTTTTAGTTTTTTAAGATCTTTCCAAAACTGAAAACCAAAAAATTTTACGACCTCTGGTTCTCGAAATATCTTCATCCAAAGTGATATTGCCTTATTTCGAACAAATTTAATTAAAATTGTTCGAACAAAACTGTTTGGATGGTGATATTTCCGCAATCAAGACTCGTAGATGGTTGAAAGTTTCAAAAACGTCTTTTAGTTTTTTAAGATCTTTCCAGAACTGAAAACCAAAAAATTTTACGACCTCTGGTTCTCGAAATATCTTCATCCAAAGTGATATTACTTTATTTTAACCCAATTCAATCAAAAATGTTTGGATGGCGATATTTCCGCAATCGAGACTCGTAAGTGGTTGCGGTTTTCAGCGCTGAATTGGAAATTCACAGACCTTTCCGTTAATGTAAAAATTTTAGCACAATTCAACAAATAAATTTTTATTGACTTTTTGAAGAAAGCATGTACTCCCTTTGCTAATTTTTACCCCAAAAATTAAATGTTTCCAAAACCCATCGAAATATACATCAAAAGAAAGGTATTTAAGAACCCTTTTCGCACGTGTAAGCAAACATTTTCTACGTGGTCCGGTTTTCAAAATATTTGCATCCAAAGTTCTATTTGGACCCAATTTCAAAAACCAACCCAAAAAATTGTTTGGATGGCGATATTTCTGCAATCGAGACTCGTAGACGGTTGAAAGTTTCAAAAACGTTTTTTTGTTTTTTAAGATCTTTCCAAAACTGAAAAACAAAAAATTTTACGACCTTTGGTTCTCGAAATATCTTCATCCAAAGTGATATTGCCTTATTTCGAACAAATTTAATTAAAATTGTTCGAACAAAACTGTTTGGATGGTGATATTTCCGCAATCAAGTCTCGTAGATGGTTGAGAGTTTCAAAAACGTCTTTTAGTTTTTTAAGATCTTTCCAGAACTGAAAACCAAAAAATTTTACGACCTCTGGTTCTCGAAATATCTTCATCCAAAGTGATATTGCCTTATTTCGAACAAATTTAATTAAAATTGTTCGAACAAAACTGTTTGGATGGTGATATTTCCGCAATCAAGACTCGTAGATGGTTGAAAGTTTCAAAAACTTCTTTTAGTTTTTTAAGATCTTTCCAGAACTGAAAACCAAAAAATTTTACGACCTCTGGTTCTCGAAATATCTTCATCCAAAGTGATATTACTTTATTTTAACCCAATTCAATCAAAAATGTTTGGATGGCGATATTTCCGCAATCGAGACTCGTAAGTGGTTGCGGTTTTCAGCGCTGAATTGGAAATTCACAGACCTTTCCGTTAATGTAAAAATTTTAGCACAATTCAACAAATAAATTTTTATTGACTTTTTGAAGAAAGCATGTACTACCCCCTTTGCTAATTTTTACCCCAAAAATTAAATGTTTCCAAAACCCATCGAAATATACATCAAAAGAAAGGTATTTATAAACCCTATTCGCACGTGTAAGCAAAAATTTTCTACGTGGTCCGGTTTTCAAAATATTTGCATCCAAAGTTCTATTTGGACCCAATTTCAAAAACCAACCCAAAAAATTGTTTGGATGGCGATATTTCTGCAATCGAGACACGTAGACGGTTGAAAGTTTCAAAAACGTCATTTAGTTTTTTAAGATCTTTCCAGAACTGAAAACCAAAAAATTTTACGACCTCTGGTTCTCGAAATATCTTCATCCAAAGTGATATTACTTTATTTTAACCCAATTCAATCAAAAATGTTTGGATGGCGATATTTCCGCAATCGAGACTCGTAAGTGGTTGCGGTTTTCAGCGCTGAATTGGAAATTCACAGACCTTTCCGTTAATGTTAAAATTTTAGCACAATTCAACAAATAAATTTTTATTGACTTTTTGAAGAAAGCATGTACTACCTACCCCCTTTGCTAATTTTTACCCCAAAAATTAAATGTTTCCAAAACCCATCGAAATATACATCAAAAGAAAGGTATTTATAAACCCTATTCGCACGTGTAAGCAAAAATTTTCTACGTGGTCCGGTTTTCAAAATATTTGCATCCAAAGTTCTATTTGGACCCAATTTCAAAAACCAACCCAAAAAATTGTTTGGATGGCGATATTTCTGCAATCGAGACTCGTAGACGGTTGAAAGTTTCAAAAACGTTTTTTAGTTTTTTAAGATCTTTCCAAAACTGAAAACCAAAAAATTTTACGACCTCTGGTTCTCGAAATATCTTCATCCAAAGTGATATTGCCTTATTTCGAACAAATTTAATTAAAATTGTTCGAACAAAACTGTTTGGATGGTGATATTTCCGCAATCAGGACTCGTAGATGGTTGAAAGTTTCAAAAACGTCTTTTAGTTTTTTAAGATCTTTCCAGAACTGAAAACCAAAAAATTTTACGACCTCTGGTTCTCGAAATATCTTCATCCAAAGTGATATTACTTTATTTTAACCCAATTCAATCAAAAATGTTTGGATGGCGATATTTCCGCAATCGAGACTCGTAAGTGGTTGCGGTTTTCAGCGCTGAATTGGAAATTCACAGACCTTTCCGTTAATGTAAAAATTTTAGCACAATTCAACAAATAAATTTTTATTGACTTTTTGAAGAAAGCATGTACTACCCCCTTTGCTAATTTTTACCCCAAAAATTAAATGTTTCCAAAACCCATCGAAATATACATCAAAAGAAAGGTATTTATAAACCCTATTCGCACGTGTAAGCAAAAATTTTCTACGTGGTCCGGTTTTCAAAATATTTGCATCCAAAGTTCTATTTGGACCCAATTTCAAAAACCAACCCAAAAAATTGTTTGGATGCAATCGAGACTCGTAGACGGTTGAAAGTTTCAAAAACGTTTTTTAGTTTTTTAAGATCTTTCCAAAACTGAAAACCAAAAAATTTTACGACCTCTGGTTCTCGAAATATCTTCATCCAAAGTGATATTGCCTTATTTCGAACAAATTTAATTAAAATTGTTCGAACAAAACTGTTTGGATGGTGATATTTCCGCAATCAGGACTCGTAGATGGTTGAAAGTTTCAAAAACGTCTTTTAGTTTTTTAAGATCTTTCCAGAACTGAAAACCAAAAAATTTTACGACCTCTGGTTCTCGAAATATCTTCATCCAAAGTGATATTACTTTATTTTAACCCAATTCAATCAAAAATGTTTGGATGGCGATATTTCCGCAATCGAGACTCGTAAGTGGTTGCGGTTTTCAGCGCTGAATTGGAAATTCACAGACCTTTCCGTTAATGTAAAAATTTTAGCACAATTCAACAAATAAATTTTTATTGACTTTTTGAAGAAAGCATGTACTACCCCCTTTGCTAATTTTTACCCCAAAAATTAAATGTTTCCAAAACCCATCGAAATATACATCAAAAGAAAGGTATTTATAAACCCTATTCGCACGTGTAAGCAAAAATTTTCTACGTGGTCCGGTTTTCAAAATATTTGCATCCAAAGTTCTATTTGGACCCAATTTCAAAAACCAACCCAAAAAATTGTTTGGATGGCGATATTTCTGCAATCGAGACACGTAGACGGTTGAAAGTTTCAAAAACGTCATTTAGTTTTTTAAGATCTTTCCAGAACTGAAAACCAAAAAATTTTACGACCTCTGGTTCTCGAAATATCTTCATCCAAAGTGATATTACTTTATTTTAACCCAATTCAATCAAAAATGTTTGGATGGCGATATTTCCGCAATCGAGACTCGTAAGTGGTTGCGGTTTTCAGCGCTGAATTGGAAATTCACAGACCTTTCCGTTAATGTTAAAATTTTAGCACAATTCAACAAATAAATTTTTATTGACTTTTTGAAGAAAGCATGTACTACCTACCCCCTTTGCTAATTTTTACCCCAAAAATTAAATGTTTCCAAAACCCATCGAAATATACATCAAAAGAAAGGTATTTATAAACCCTATTCGCACGTGTAAGCAAAAATTTTCTACGTGGTCCGGTTTTCAAAATATTTGCATCCAAAGTTCTATTTGGACCCAATTTCAAAAACCAACCCAAAAAATTGTTTGGATGGCGATATTTCTGCAATCGACACTCGTAGACGGTTGAAAGTTTCAAAAACGTTTTTTAGTTTTTTAAGATCTTTCCAAAACTGAAAACCAAAAAATTTTACGACCTCTGGTTCTCGAAATATCTTCATCCAAAGTGATATTGCCTTATTTCGAACAAATTTAATTAAAATTGTTCGAACAAAACTGTTTGGATGGTGATATTTCCGCAATCAGGACTCGTAGATGGTTGAAAGTTTCAAAAACGTCTTTTAGTTTTTTAAGATCTTTCCAGAACTGAAAACCAAAAAATTTTACGACCTCTGGTTCTCGAAATATCTTCATCCAAAGTGATATTACTTTATTTTAACCCAATTCAATCAAAAATGTTTGGATGGCGATATTTCCGCAATCGAGACTCGTAAGTGGTTGCGGTTTTCAGCGCTGAATTGGAAATTCACAGACCTTTCCGTTAATGTAAAAATTTTAGCACAATTCAACAAATAAATTTTTATTGACTTTTTGAAGAAAGCATGTACTACCCCCTTTGCTAATTTTTACCCCAAAAATTAAATGTTTCCAAAACCCATCGAAATATACATCAAAAGAAAGGTATTTATAAACCCTATTCGCACGTGTAAGCAAAAATTTTCTACGTGGTCCGGTTTTCAAAATATTTGCATCCAAAGTTCTATTTGGACCCAATTTCAAAAACCAACCCAAAAAATTGTTTGGATGGCGATATTTCTGCAATCGAGACTCGTAGACGGTTGAAAGTTTCAAAAACGTTTTTTAGTTTTTTAAGATCTTTCCAAAACTGAAAACCAAAAAATTTTACGACCTCTGGTTCTCGAAATATCTTCATCCAAAGTGATATTGCCTTATTTCGAACAAATTTAATTAAAATTGTTCGAACAAAACTGTTTGGATGGTGATATTTCCGCAATCAGGACTCGTAGATGGTTGAAAGTTTCAAAAACGTCTTTTAGTTTTTTAAGATCTTTCCAGAACTGAAAACCAAAAAATTTTACGACCTCTGGTTCTCGAAATATCTTCATCCAAAGTGATATTACTTTATTTTAACCCAATTCAATCAAAAATGTTTGGATGGCGATATTTCCGCAATCGAGACTCGTAAGTGGTTGCGGTTTTCAGCGCTGAATTGGAAATTCACAGACCTTTCCGTTAATGTAAAAATTTTAGCACAATTCAACAAATAAATTTTTATTGACTTTTTGAAGAAAGCATGTACTACCCCCTTTGCTAATTTTTACCCCAAAAATTAAATGTTTCCAAAACCCATCGAAATATACATCAAAAGAAAGGTATTTATAAACCCTATTCGCACGTGTAAGCAAAAATTTTCTACGTGGTCCGGTTTTCAAAATATTTGCATCCAAAGTTCTATTTGGACCCAATTTCAAAAACCAACCCAAAAAATTGTTTGGATGGCGATATTTCTGCAATCGAGACTCGTAGACGGTTGAAAGTTTCAAAAACGTTTTTTAGTTTTTTAAGATCTTTCCAAAACTGAAAACCAAAAAATTTTACGACCTCTGGTTCTCGAAATATCTTCATCCAAAGTGATATTGCCTTATTTCGAACAAATTTAATTAAAATTGTTCGAACAAAACTGTTTCCGCAATCGAGACTCGTAGACGGTTGAAAGTTTCAAAAACGTTTTTTAGTTTTTTAAGATCTTTCCAAAACTGAAAACCAAAAAATTTTACGACCTCTGGTTCTCGAAATATCTTCATCCAAAGTGATATTGCCTTATTTCGAACAAATTTAATTAAAATTGTTCGAACAAAACTGTTTGGATGGTGATATTTCCGCAATCAGGACTCGTAGATGGTTGAAAGTTTCAAAAACTTCTTTTAGTTTTTTAAGATCTTTCCAGAACTGAAAACCAAAAAATTTTACGACCTCTGGTTCTCGAAATATCTTCATCCAAAGTGATATTACTTTATTTTAACCCAATTCAATCAAAAATGTTTGGATGGCGATATTTCCGCAATCGAGACTCGTAAGTGGTTGCGGTTTTCAGCGCTGAATTGGAAATTCACAGACCTTTCCGTTAATGTAAAAATTTTAGCACAATTCAACAAAGAAATTTTTATTGACTTTTTGAAGAAAGCATGTACTCCCTTTGCTAATTTTTACCCCAAAAATTAAATGTTTCCAAAACCCATCGAAATATACATCAAAAGAAAGGTATTTATAAACCCTTTTCGCACGTGTAAGCAAAAATTTTCTACGTGGTCCGGTTTTCAAAATATTTACATCCAAAGTTCTATTTGGACCCAATTTCAAAAACCAACCCAAAAAATTGTTTGGATGGCGATATTTCTGCAATCGAGACTCGTAGACGGTTTAAAGTTTCAAAAACGTTTTTTAGTTTTTTAATATCTTTCCAAAACTGAAAACCAAAAAATTTTACGACCTCTGGTTCTCGAAATATCTTCATCCAAAGTGATATTGCCTTATTTCGAACAAATTTAATTAAAATTGTTCGAACAAAACTGTTTGGATGGTGATATTTCCGCAATCAAGACTCGTAGATGGTTGAAAGTTTCAAAAACGTCTTTTAGTTTTTTAAGATCTTTCCAGAACTGAAAACCAAAAAATTTTACGACCTCTGGTTCTCGAAATATCTTCATCCAAAGTGATATTACTTTATTTTAACCCAATTCAATCAAAAATGTTTGGATGGCGATATTTCCGCAATCGAGACTCGTAAGTGGTTGCGGTTTTCAGCGCTGAATTGGAAATTCACAGACCTTTCCGTTAATGTAAAAATTTTAGCACAATTCAACAAATAAATTTTTATTGACTTTTTGAAGAAAGCATGTACTACCCCCTTTGCTATTTTTTACCCCAAAAATTAAATGTTTCCAAAACCCATCGAAATATACATCAAAAGAAAGGTATTTATAAACCCTATTCGCACGTGTAAGCAAAAATTTTCTACGTGGTCCGGTTTTCAAAATATTTGCATCCAAAGTTCTATTTGGACCCAATTTCAAAAACCAACCCAAAAAATTGTTTGGATGGCGATATTTCTGCAATCGAGACTCGTAGACGGCTGAAAGTTTCAAAAACGTTTTTTAGTTTTTTAATATCTTTCCAAAACTGAAAACCAAAAAATTTTACGACCTCTGGTTCTCGAAATATCTTCATCCAAAGTGATATTGCCTTATTTCGAACAAATTTAATTAAAATTGTTCGAACAAAACTGTTTGGATGGTGATATTTCCGCAATCAAGACTCGTAGATGGTTGAAAGTTTCAAAAACGTCTTTTAGTTTTTTAAGATCTTTCGAGAACTGAAAACCAAAAAATTTTACGACCTCTGGTTCTCGAAATATCTTCATCCAAAGTGATATTACTTTATTTTAACCCAATTCAATCAAAAATGTTTGGATGGCGATATTTCCGCAATCGAGACTCGTAAGTGGTTGCGGTTTTCAGCGCTGAATTGGAAATTCACAGACCTTTCCGTTAATGTAAAAATTTTAGCACAATTCAACAAATAAATTTTTATTGACTTTTTGAAGAAAGCATGTACTACCCCCTTTGCTAATTTTTACCCCAAAAATTAAATGTTTCCAAAACCCATCGAAATATACATCAAAAGAAAGGTATTTATAAACCCTTTTCGCACGTGTAAGCAAAAATTTTCTACGTGGTCCGGTTTTCAAAATATTTACATCCAAAGTTCTATTTGGACCCAATTTCAAAAACCAACCCAAAAAATTGTTTGGATGGCGATATTTCTGCAATCGAGACTCGTAGACGGTTTAAAGTTTCAAAAACGTTTTTTAGTTTTTTAATATCTTTCCAAAACTGAAAACCAAAAAATTTTACGACCTCTGGTTCTCGAAATATCTTCATCCAAAGTGATATTGCCTTATTTCGAACAAATTTAATTAAAATTGTTCGAACAAAACTGTTTGGATGGTGATATTTCCGCAATCAAGACTCGTAGATGGTTGAAAGTTTCAAAAACGTCTTTTAGTTTTTTAAGATCTTTCCAGAACTGAAAACCAAAAAATTTTACGACCTCTGGTTCTCGAAATATCTTCATCCAAAGTGATATTACTTTATTTTAACCCAATTCAATCAAAAATGTTTGGATGGCGATATTTCCGCAATCAAGACTCGTAGATGGTTGAAAGTTTCAAAAACGTCTTTTAGTTTTTTAAGATCTTTCCAGAACTGAAAACCAAAAAATTTTACGACCTCTGGTTCTCGAAATATCTTCATCCAAAGTGATATTACTTTATTTTAACCCAATTCAATCAAAAATGTTTGGATGGCGATATTTCCGCAATCGAGACTCGTAAGTGGTTGCGGTTTTCAGCGCTGAATTGGAAATTCACAGACCTTTCCGTTAATGTAAAAATTTTAGCACAATTCAACAAATAAATTTTTATTGACTTTTTGAAGAAAGCATGTACTACCCCCTTTGCTAATTTTTACCCCAAAAATTAAATGTTTCCAAAACCCATCGAAATATACATCAAAAGAAAGGTATTTACAAACCATTTTCGCACGTGTAAGCAAACATTTTCTACGTGGTCCGGTTTTCAAAATATTTACATCCAAAGTTCTATTTGGACCCAAATTCAAAAACCAACCCAAAAAATTGTTTGGATGGCGATATTTCTGCAATCGAGACTCGTAGACGGTTGAAAGTTTCAAAAACGTTTTTTAGTTTTTTAATATCTTTCCAAAACTGAAAACCAAAAAATTTTACGACCTCTGGTTCTCGAAATATCTTCATCCAAAGTGATATTGCCTTATTCCGAACAAATTTAATTAAAATTGTTCGAACAAAACTGTTTGGATGGTGATATTTCCGCAATCAAGACTCGTAGATGGTTGAAAGTTTCAAAAACGTCTTTTAGTTTTTTAAGATCTTTCCAGAACTGAAAACCAAAAAATTTTACGACCTCTGGTTCTCGAAATATCTTCATCCAAAGTGATATTACTTTATTTTAACCCAATTCAATCAAAAATGTTTGGATGGCGATATTTCCGCAATCGAGACTCGTAAGTGGTTGCGGTTTTCAGCGCTGAATTGGAAATTCACAGACCTTTCCGTTAATGTAAAAATTTTAGCACAATTCAACAAATAAATTTTTATTGACTTTTTGAAGAAAGCATGTACTACCCCCTTTGCTATTTTTTACCCCAAAAATTAAATGTTTCCAAAACCCATCGAAATATACATCAAAAGAAAGGTATTTATAAACCCTATTTGCACGTGTAAGCAAAAATTTTCTACGTGGTCCGGTTTTCAAAATATTTGCATCCAAAGTTCTATTTGGACCCAATTTCAAAAACCAACCCAAAAAATTGTTTGGATGGCGATATTTCTGCAATCGAGACTCGTAGACGGTTGAAAGTTTCAAAAACGTTTTTTAGTTTTTTAAGATCTTTCCAAAACTGAAAACCAAAAAATTTTACGACCTCTGGTTCTCGAAATATCTTCATCCAAAGTGATATTGCCTTATTTCGAACAAATTTAATTAAAATTGTTCGAACAAAACTGTTTGGATGGTGATATTTCCGCAATCGAGACTCGTAGACGGTTGAAAGTTTCAAAAACGTTTTTTAGTTTTTTAAGATCTTTCCAAAACTGAAAACCAAAAAATTTTACGACCTCTGGTTCTCGAAATATCTTCATCCAAAGTGATATTACTTTATTTTAACCCAATTCAATCAAAAATGTTTGGATGGCGATATTTCCGCAATCGAGACTCGTAAGTGGTTGCGGTTTTCAGCGCTGAATTGGAAATTCACAGACCTTTCCGTTAATGTAAAAATTTTAGCACAATTCAACAAATAAATTTTTATTGACTTTTTGAAGAAAGCATGTACTACCCCCTTTGCTAATTTTTACCCCAAAAATTAAATGTTTCCAAAACCCATCGAAATATACATCAAAAGAAAGGTATTTATAAACCCTTTTCGCACGTGTAAGCAAAAATTTTCTACGTGGTCCGGTTTTCAAAATATTTACATCCAAAGTTCTATTTGGACCCAATTTCAAAAACCAACCCAAAAAATTGTTTGGATGGCGATATTTCTGCAATCGAGACTCGTAGACGGTTTAAAGTTTCAAAAACGTTTTTTAGTTTTTTAATATCTTTCCAAAACTGAAAACCAAAAAATTTTACGACCTCTGGTTCTCGAAATATCTTCATCCAAAGTGATATGGCCTTATTTCGAACAAATTTAATTAAAATTGTTCGAACAAAACTGTTTGGATGGTGATATTTCCGCAATCAAGACTCGTAGATGGTTGAAAGTTTCAAAAACGTCTTTTAGTTTTTTAAGATCTTTCCAGAACTGAAAACCAAAAAACTTTACGACCTCTGGTTCTCGAAATATCTTCATCCAAAGTGATATTACTTTATTTTAACCCAATTCAATCAAAAATGTTTGGATGGCGATATTTCCGCAATCGAGACTCGTAAGTGGTTGCGGTTTTCAGCGCTGAATTGGAAATTCACAGACCTTTCCGTTAATGTAAAAATTTTAGCACAATTCAACAAATAAATTTTTATTGACTTTTTGAAGAAAGCATGTACTACCCCCTTTGCTAATTTTTACCCCAAAAATTAAATGTTTCCAAAACCCATCGAAATATACATCAAAAGAAAGGTATTTATAAACCCTTTTCGCACGTGTAAGCAAAAATTTTCTACGTGGTCCGGTTTTCAAAATATTTACATCCAAAGTTCTATTTGGACCCAATTTCAAAAACCAACCCAAAAAATTGTTTGGATGGCGATATTTCTGCAATCGAGACTCGTAGACGGTTTAAAGTTTCAAAAACGTTTTTTAGTTTTTTAATATCTTTCCAAAACTGAAAACCAAAAAATTTTACGACCTCTGGTTCTCGAAATATCTTCATCCAAAGTGATATTGCCTTATTTCGAACAAATTTAATTAAAATTGTTCGAACAAAACTGTTTGGATGGTGATATTTCCGCAATCAAGACTCGTAGATGGTTGAAAGTTTCAAAAACGTCTTTTAGTTTTTTAAGATCTTTCCAGAACTGAAAACCAAAAAATTTTACGACCTCTGGTTCTCGAAATATCTTCATCCAAAGTGATATTACTTTATTTTAACCCAATTCAATCAAAAATGTTTGGATGGCGATATTTCCGCAATCAAGACTCGTAGATGGTTGAAAGTTTCAAAAACGTCTTTTAGTTTTTTAAGATCTTTCCAGAACTGAAAACCAAAAAATTTTACGACCTCTGGTTCTCGAAATATCTTCATCCAAAGTGATATTACTTTATTTTAACCCAATTCAATCAAAAATGTTTGGATGGCGATATTTCCGCAATCGAGACTCGTAAGTGGTTGCGGTTTTCAGCGCTGAATTGGAAATTCACAGACCTTTCCGTTAATGTAAAAATTTTAGCACAATTCAACAAATAAATTTTTATTGACTTTTTGAAGAAAGCATGTACTACCCCCTTTGCTAATTTTTACCCCAAAAATTAAATGTTTCCAAAACCCATCGAAATATACATCAAAAGAAAGGTATTTATAAACCCTATTCGCACGTGTAAGCAAACATTTTCTACGTGGTCCGGTTTTCAAAATATTTACATCCAAAGTTCTATTTGGACCCAAATTCAAAAACCAACCCAAAAAATTGTTTGGATGGCGATATTTCTGCAATCGAGACTCGTAGACGGTTGAAAGTTTCAAAAACGTTTTTTAGTTTTTTAAGATCTTTCCAAAACTGAAAACCAAAAAATTTTACGACCTCTGGTTCTCGAAATATCTTCATCCAAAGTGATATTGCCTTATTCCGAACAAATTTAATTAAAATTGTTCGAACAAAACTGTTTGGATGGCGATATTTCTGCAATCGAGACTCGTAGACGGTTTAAAGTTTCAAAAACGTTTTTTAGTTTTTTAATATCTTTCCAAAACTGAAAACCAAAAAATTTTACGACCTCTGGTTCTCGAAATATCTTCATCCAAAGTGATATTGCCTTATTCCGAACAAATTTAATTAAAATTGTTCGAACAAAACTGTTTGGATGGTGATATTTCCGCAATCAAGACTCGTAGATGGTTGAAAGTTTCAAAAACGTCTTTTAGTTTTTTAAGATCTTTCCAGAACTGAAAACCAAAAAATTTTACGACCTCTGGTTCTCGAAATATCTTCATCCAAAGTGATATTACTTTATTTTAACCCAATTCAATCAAAAATGTTTGGATGGCGATATTTCCGCAATCGAGACTCGTAAGTGGTTGCGGTTTTCAGCGCTGAATTGGAAATTCACAGACCTTTCCGTTAATGTAAAAATTTTAGCACAATTCAACAAATAAATTTTTATTGACTTTTTGAAGAAAGCATGTACTACCCCCTTTGCTAATTTTTACCCCAAAAATTAAATGTTTCCAAAACCCATCGAAATATACATCAAAAGAAAGGTATTTATAAACCCTTTTCGCACGTGTAAGCAAAAATTTTCTACGTGGTCCGGTTTTCAAAATATTTACATCCAAAGTTCTATTTGGACCCAATTTCAAAAACCAACCCAAAAAATTGTTTGGATGGCGATATTTCTGCAATCGAGACTCGTAGACGGTTTAAAGTTTCAAAAACGTTTTTTAGTTTTTTAATATCTTTCCAAAACTGAAAACCAAAAAATTTTACGACCTCTGGTTCTCGAAATATCTTCATCCAAAGTGATATGGCCTTATTTCGAACAAATTTAATTAAAATTGTTCGAACAAAACTGTTTGGATGGTGATATTTCCGCAATCAAGACTCGTAGATGGTTGAAAGTTTCAAAAACGTCTTTTAGTTTTTTAAGATCTTTCTTCATCCAAAGTGATATTACTTTATTTTAACCCAATTCAATCAAAAATGTTTGGATGGCGATATTTCCGCAATCGAGACTCGTAAGTGGTTGCGGTTTTCAGCGCTGAATTGGAAATTCACAGACCTTTCCGTTAATGTAAAAATTTTAGCACAATTCAACAAATAAATTTTTATTGACTTTTTGAAGAAAGCATGTACTACCCCCTTTGCTAATTTTTACCCCAAAAATTAAATGTTTCCAAAACCCATCGAAATATACATCAAAAGAAAGGTATTTATAAACCCTTTTCGCACGTGTAAGCAAAAATTTTCTACGTGGTCCGGTTTTCAAAATATTTACATCCAAAGTTCTATTTGGACCCAATTTCAAAAACCAACCCAAAAAATTGTTTGGATGGCGATATTTCTGCAATCGAGACTCGTAGACGGTTTAAAGTTTCAAAAACGTTTTTTAGTTTTTTAATATCTTTCCAAAACTGAAAACCAAAAAATTTTACGACCTCTGGTTCTCGAAATATCTTCATCCAAAATGATATTGCCTTATTCCGAACAAATTTAATTAAAATTGTTCGAACAAAACTGTTTGGATGGTGATATTTCCGCAAACAAGACTCGTAGATGGTTGAAAGTTTCAAAAACGTCTTTTAGTTTTTTTAAGATCTTTCCAGAACTGAAAACCAAAAAATTTTACGACCTCTGGTTCTCGAAATATCTTCATCCAAAGTGATATTACTTTATTTTAACCCAATTCAATCAAAAATGTTTGGATGGCGATATTTCCGCAATCGAGACTCGTAAGTGGTTGCGGTTTTCAGCGCTGAATTGGAAATTCACAGACCTTTCCGTTAATGTAAAAATTTTAGCACAATTCAACAAATAAATTTTTATTGACTTTTTGAAGAAAGCATGTACTCCCTTTGCTAATTTTTACCCCAAAAATTAAATGTTTCCAAAACCCATCGAAATATAAATCAAAAGAAAGGTATTTAAGAACCCTTTTCGCACGTGTAAGCAAACATTTTCTACGTGGTCCGGTTTTCAAAATATTTGCATCCAAAGTTCTATTTGGACCCAATTTCAAAAACCAACCCAAAAAATTGTTTGGATGGCGATATTTCTGCAATCGAGACTCGTAGACGGTTGAAAGTTTCAAAAACGTTTTTTAGTTTTTTAAGATCTTTCCAAAACTGAAAAACAAAAAATTTTACGACCTCTGGTTCTCGAAATATCTTCATCCAAAGTGATATTGCCTTATTTCGAACAAATTTAATTAAAATTGTTCGAACAAAACTGTTTGGATGGTGATATTTCCGCAATCAAGTCTCGTAGATGGTTGAAAGTTTCAAAAACGTCTTTTAGTTTTTTAAGATCTTTCCAGAACTGAAAACCAAAAAATTTTACGACCTCTGGTTCTCGAAATATCTTCATCCAAAGTGATATTGCCTTATTTCGAACAAATTTAATTAAAATTGTTCGAACAAAACTGTTTGGATGGTGATATTTCCGCAATCAAGACTCGTAGATGGTTGAAAGTTTCAAAAACTTCTTTTAGTTTTTTAAGATCTTTCCAGAACTGAAAACCAAAAAATTTTACGACCTCTGGTTCTCGAAATATCTTCATCCAAAGTGATATTACTTTATTTTAACCCAATTCAATCAAAAATGTTTGGATGGCGATATTTCCGCAATCGAGACTCGTAAGTGGTTGCGGTTTTCAGCGCTGAATTGGAAATTCACAGACCTTTCCGTTAATGTAAAAATTTTAGCACAATTCAACAAATAAATTTTTATTGACTTTTTGAAGAAAGCATGTACTACCCCCTTTGCTAATTTTTACCCCAAAAATTAAATGTTTCCAAAACCCATCGAAATATACATCAAAAGAAAGGTATTTATAAACCCTATTCGCACGTGTAAGCAAACATTTTCTACGTGGTCCGGTTTTCAAAATATTTGCATCCAAAGTTCTATTTGGACCCAATTTCAAAAACCAACCCAAAAAATTGTTTGGATGGCGATATTTCTGCAATCGAGACACGTAGACGGTTGAAAGTTTCAAAAACGTCATTTAGTTTTTTAAGATCTTTCCAGAACTGAAAACCAAAAAATTTTACGACCTCTGGTTCTCGAAATATCTTCATCCAAAGTGATATTACTTTATTTTAACCCAATTCAATCAAAAATGTTTGGATGGCGATATTTCCGCAATCGAGACTCGTAAGTGGTTGCGGTTTTCAGCGCTGAATTGGAAATTCACAGACCTTTCCGTTAATGTAAAAATTTTAGCACAATTCAACAAATAAATTTTTATTGACTTTTTGAAGAAAGCATGTACTACCCCCTTTGCTAATTTTTACCCCAAAAATTAAATGTTTCCAAAACCCATCGAAATATACATCAAAAGAAAGGTATTTATAAACCCTATTCGCACGTGTAAGCAAAAATTTTCTACGTGGTCCGGTTTTCAAAATATTTGCATCCAAAGTTCTATTTGGACCCAATTTCAAAAACCAACCCAAAAAATTGTTTGGATGGCGATATTTCTGCAATCGAGACTCGTAGACGGTTGAAAGTTTCAAAAACGTTTTTTAGTTTTTTAAGATCTTTCCAAAACTGAAAACCGAAAAATTTTACGACCTCTGGTTCTCGAAATATCTTCATCCAAAGTGATATTGCCTTATTTCGAACAAATTTAATTAAAATTGTTCGAACAAAACTGTTTGGATGGTGATATTTCCGCAATCGAGACTCGTAGACGGTTGAAAGTTTCAAAAACGTTTTTTAGTTTTTTAAGATCTTTCCAAAACTGAAAACCAAAAAATTTTACGACCTCTGGTTCTCGAAATATCTTCATCCAAAGTGATATTGCCTTATTTCGAACAAATTTAATTAAAATTGTTCGAACAAAACTGTTTGGATGGTGATATTTCCGCAATCAAGTCTCGTAGATGGTTGAAAGTTTCAAAAACGTCTTTTAGTTTTTTAAGATCTTTCCAGAACTGAAAACCAAAAAATTTTACGACCTCTGGTTCTCGAAATATCTTCATCCAAATTGATATTGCCTTATTTCGAACAAATTTAATTAAAATTGTTCGAACAAAACTGTTTGGATGGTGATATTTCCGCAATCAAGACTCGTAGATGGTTGAAAGTTTCAAAAACTTCTTTTAGTTTTTTAAGATCTTTCCAGAACTGAAAACCAAAAAATTTTACGACCTCTGGTTCTCGAAATATCTTCATCCAAAGTGATATTACTTTATTTTAACCCAATTCAATCAAAAATGTTTGGATGGCGATATTTCCGCAATCGAGACTCGTAAGTGGTTGCGGTTTTCAGCGCTGAATTGGAAATTCACAGACCTTTCCGTTAATGTAAAAATTTTAGCACAATTCAACAAATAAATTTTTATTGACTTTTTGAAGAAAGCATGTACTACCCCCTTTGCTAATTTTTACCCCAAAAATTAAATGTTTCCAAAACCCATCGAAATATACATCAAAAGAAAGGTATTTATAAACCCTATTCGCACGTGTAAGCAAACATTTTCTACGTGGTCCGGTTTTCAAAATATTTGCATCCAAAGTTCTATTTGGACCCAATTTCAAAAACCAACCCAAAAAATTGTTTGGATGGCGATATTTCTGCAATCGAGACACGTAGACGGTTGAAAGTTTCAAAAACGTCATTTAGTTTTTTAAGATCTTTCCAGAACTGAAAACCAAAAAATTTTACGACCTCTGGTTCTCGAAATATCTTCATCCAAAGTGATATTACTTTATTTTAACCCAATTCAATCAAAAATGTTTGGATGGCGATATTTCCGCAATCGAGACTCGTAAGTGGTTGCGGTTTTCAGCGCTGAATTGGAAATTCACAGACCTTTCCGTTAATGTAAAAATTTTAGCACAATTCAACAAATAAATTTTTATTGACTTTTTGAAGAAAGCATGTACTACCCCCTTTGCTAATTTTTACCCCAAAAATTAAATGTTTCCAAAACCCATCGAAATATACATCAAAAGAAAGGTATTTATAAACCCTATTCGCACGTGTAAGCAAAAATTTTCTACGTGGTCCGGTTTTCAAAATATTTGCATCCAAAGTTCTATTTGGACCCAATTTCAAAAACCAACCCAAAAAATTGTTTGGATGGCGATATTTCTGCAATCGAGACTCGTAGACGGTTGAAAGTTTCAAAAACGTTTTTTAGTTTTTTAAGATCTTTCCAAAACTGAAAACCAAAAAATTTTACGACCTCTGGTTCTCGAAATATCTTCATCCAAAGTGATATTGCCTTATTTCGAACAAATTTAATTAAAATTGTTCGAACAAAACTGTTTGGATGGTGATATTTCCGCAATCGAGACTCGTAGACGGTTGAAAGTTTCAAAAACGTTTTTTAGTTTTTTAAGATCTTTCCAAAACTGAAAACCAAAAAATTTTACGACCTCTGGTTCTCGAAATATCTTCATCCAAAGTGATATTGCCTTATTTCGAACAAATTTAATTAAAATTGTTCGAACAAAACTGTTTGGATGGTGATATTTCCGCAATCAAGTCTCGTAGATGGTTGAAAGTTTCAAAAACGTCTTTTAGTTTTTTAAGATCTTTCCAGAACTGAAAACCAAAAAATTTTACGACCTCTGGTTCTCGAAATATATTCATCCAAAGTGATATTGCCTTATTTCGAACAAATTTAATTAAAATTGTTCGAACAAAACTGTTTGGATGGTGATATTTCCGCAATCAAGACTCGTAGATGGTTGAAAGTTTCAAAAACGTCTTTTAGTTTTTTAAGATCTTTCCAGAACTGAAAACCAAAAAATTTTACGACCTCTGGTTCTCGAAATATCTTCATCCAAAGTGATATTACTTTATTTTAACCCAATTCAATCAAAAATGTTTGGATGGCGATATTTCCGCAATCAAGACTCGTAGATGGTTGAAAGTTTCAAAAACGTCTTTTAGTTTTTTAAGATCTTTCCAGAACTGAAAACCAAAAAATTTTACGACCTCTGGTTCTCGAAATATCTTCATCCAAAGTGATATTGCCTTATTCCGAACAAATTTAATTAAAATTGTTCGAACAAAACTGTTTGGATGGCGATATTTCTGCAATCGAGACTCGTAGACGGTTTAAAGTTTCAAAAACGTTTTTTAGTTTTTTAATATCTTTCCAAAACTGAAAACCAAAAAATTTTACGACCTCTGGTTCTCGAAATATCTTCATCCAAAGTGATATTGCCTTATTCCGAACAAATTTAATTAAAATTGTTCGAACAAAACTGTTTGGATGGTGATATTTCCGCAATCAAGACTCGTAGATGGTTGAAAGTTTCAAAAACGTCTTTTAGTTTTTTAAGATCTTTCCAGAACTGAAAACCAAAAAATTTTACGACCTCTGGTTCTCGAAATATCTTCATCCAAAGTGATATTACTTTATTTTAACCCAATTCAATCAAAAATGTTTGGATGGCGATATTTCCGCAATCGAGACTCGTAAGTGGTTGCGGTTTTCAGCGCTGAATTGGAAATTTACAGACCTTTCCGTTAATGTAAAAATTTTAGCACAATTCAACAAATAAATTTTTATTGACTTTTTGAAGAAAGCATGTACTACCCCCTTTGCTAATTTTTACCCCAAAAATTAAATGTTTCCAAAACCCATCGAAATATACATCAAAAGAAAGGTATTTATAAACCCTTTTCGCACGTGTAAGCAAAAATTTTCTACGTGGTCCGGTTTTCAAAATATTTACATCCAAAGTTCTATTTGGACCCAATTTCAAAAACCAACCCAAAAAATTGTTTGGATGGCGATATTTCTGCAATCGAGACTCGTAGACGGTTTAAAGTTTCAAAAACGTTTTTTAGTTTTTTAATATCTTTCCAAAACTGAAAACCAAAAAATTTTACGACCTCTGGTTCTCGAAATATCTTCATCCAAAGTGATATGGCCTTATTTCGAACAAATTTAATTAAAATTGTTCGAACAAAACTGTTTGGATGGTGATATTTCCGCAATCAAGACTCGTAGATGGTTGAAAGTTTCAAAAACGTCTTTTAGTTTTTTAAGATCTTTCTTCATCCAAAGTGATATTACTTTATTTTAACCCAATTCAATCAAAAATGTTTGGATGGCGATATTTCCGCAATCGAGACTCGTAAGTGGTTGCGGTTTTCAGCGCTGAATTGGAAATTCACAGACCTTTCCGTTAATGTAAAAATTTTAGCACAATTCAACAAATAAATTTTTATTGACTTTTTGAAGAAAGCATGTACTACCCCCTTTGCTAATTTTTACCCCAAAAATTAAATGTTTCCAAAACCCATCGAAATATACATCAAAAGAAAGGTATTTATAAACCCTATTCGCACGTGTAAGCAAACATTTTCTACGTGGTCCGGTTTTCAAAATATTTGCATCCAAAGTTCTATTTGGACCCAATTTCAAAAACCAACCCAAAAAATTGTTTGGATGGCGATATTTCTGCAATCGAGACACGTAGACGGTTGAAAGTTTCAAAAACGTCATTTAGTTTTTTAAGATCTTTCCAGAACTGAAAACCAAAAAATTTTACGACCTCTGGTTCTCGAAATATCTTCATCCAAAGTGATATTACTTTATTTTAACCCAATTCAATCAAAAATGTTTGGATGGCGATATTTCTGCAATCGAGACTCGTAAGTGGTTGCGGTTTTCAGCGCTGAATTGGAAATTCACAGACCTTTCCGTTAATGTAAAAATTTTAGCACAATTCAACAAATAAATTTTTATTGACTTTTTGAAGAAAGCATGTACTACCTACCCCCTTTGCTAATTTTTACCCCAAAAATTAAATGTTTCCAAAACCCATCGAAATATACATCAAAAGAAAGGTATTTATAAACCCTATTCGCACGTGTAAGCAAAAATTTTCTACGTGGTCCGGTTTTCAAAATATTTGCATCCAAAGTTCTATTTGGACCCAATTTCAAAAACCAACCCAAAAAATTGTTTGGATGGCGATATTTCTGCAATCGAGACTCGTAGACGGTTGAAAGTTTCAAAAACGTTTTTTAGTTTTTTAAGATCTTTCCAAAACTGAAAACCAAAAAATTTTACGACCTCTGGTTCTCGAAATATCTTCATCCAAAGTGATATTGCCTTATTTCGAACAAATTTAATTAAAATTGTTCGAACAAAACTGTTTGGATGGTGATATTTCCGCAATCGAGACTCGTAGACGGTTGAAAGTTTCAAAAACGTTTTTTAGTTTTTTAAGATCTTTCCAAAACTGAAAACCAAAAAATTTTACGACCTCTGGTTCTCGAAATATCTTCATCCAAAGTGATATTGCCTTATTTCGAACAAATTTAATTAAAATTGTTCGAACAAAACTGTTTGGATGGTGATATTTCCGCAATCAAGTCTCGTAGATGGTTGAAAGTTTCAAAAACGTCTTTTAGTTTTTTAAGATCTTTCCAGAACTGAAAACCAAAAAATTTTACGACCTCTGGTTCTCGAAATATCTTCATCCAAAGTGATATTGCCTTATTTCGAACAAATTTAATTAAAATTGTTCGAACAAAACTGTTTGGATGGTGATATTTCCGCAATCAAGACTCGTAGATGGTTGAAAGTTTCAAAAACTTCTTTTAGTTTTTTAAGATCTTTCCAGAACTGAAAACCAAAAAATTTTACGACCTCTGGTTCTCGAAATATCTTCATCCAAAGTGATATTACTTTATTTTAACCCAATTCAATCAAAAATGTTTGGATGGCGATATTTCCGCAATCGAGACTCGTAAGTGGTTGCGGTTTTCAGCGCTGAATTGGAAATTCACAGACCTTTCCGTTAATGTAAAAATTTTAGCACAATTCAACAAATAAATTTTTATTGACTTTTTGAAGAAAGCATGTACTACCCCCTTTGCTAATTTTTACCCCAAAAATTAAATGTTTCCAAAACCCATCGAAATATACATCAAAAGAAAGGTATTTATAAACCCTATTCGCACGTGTAAGCAAACATTTTCTACGTGGTCCGGTTTTCAAAATATTTGCATCCAAAGTTCTATTTGGACCCAATTTCAAAAACCAACCCAAAAAATTGTTTGGATGGCGATATTTCTGCAATCGAGACACGTAGACGGTTGAAAGTTTCAAAAACGTCATTTAGTTTTTTAAGATCTTTCCAGAACTGAAAACCAAAAAATTTTACGACCTCTGGTTCTCGAAATATCTTCATCCAAAGTGATATTACTTTATTTTAACCCAATTCAATCAAAAATGTTTGGATGGCGATATTTCTGCAATCGAGACTCGTAAGTGGTTGCGGTTTTCAGCGCTGAATTGGAAATTCACAGACCTTTCCGTTAATGTAAAAATTTTAGCACAATTCAACAAATAAATTTTTATTGACTTTTTGAAGAAAGCATGTACTACCTACCCCCTTTGCTAATTTTTACCCCAAAAATTAAATGTTTCCAAAACCCATCGAAATATACATCAAAAGAAAGGTATTTATAAACCCTATTCGCACGTGTAAGCAAAAATTTTCTACGTGGTCCGGTTTTCAAAATATTTGCATCCAAAGTTCTATTTGGACCCAATTTCAAAAACCAACCCAAAAAATTGTTTGGATGGCGATATTTCTGCAATCGAGACTCGTAGACGGTTGAAAGTTTCAAAAACGTTTTTTAGTTTTTTAAGATCTTTCCAAAACTGAAAACCAAAAAATTTTACGACCTCTGGTTCTCGAAATATCTTCATCCAAAGTGATATTGCCTTATTTCGAACAAATTTAATTAAAATTGTTCGAACAAAACTGTTTGGATGGTGATATTTCCGCAATCGAGACTCGTAGACGGTTGAAAGTTTCAAAAACGTTTTTTAGTTTTTTAAGATCTTTCCAAAACTGAAAACCAAAAAATTTTACGACCTCTGGTTCTCGAAATATCTTCATCCAAAGTGATATTGCCTTATTTCGAACAAATTTAATTAAAATTGTTCGAACAAAACTGTTTGGATGGTGATATTTCCGCAATCAAGTCTCGTAGATGGTTGAAAGTTTCAAAAACGTCTTTTAGTTTTTTAAGATCTTTCCAGAACTGAAAACCAAAAAATTTTACGACCTCTGGTTCTCGAAATATCTTCATCCAAAGTGATATTGCCTTATTTCGAACAAATTTAATTAAAATTGTTCGAACAAAACTGTTTGGATGGTGATATTTCCGCAATCGAGACTCGTAGACGGTTGAAAGTTTCAAAAACGTTTTTTAGTTTTTTAAGATCTTTCCAAAACTGAAAACCAAAAAATTTTACGACCTCTGGTTCTCGAAATATCTTCATCCAAAGTGATATTGCCTTATTTCGAACAAATTTAATTAAAATTGTTCGAACAAAACTGTTTGGATGGTGATATTTCCGCAATCAAGTCTCGTAGATGGTTGAAAGTTTCAAAAACGTCTTTTAGTTTTTTAAGATCTTTCCAGAACTGAAAACCAAAAAATTTTACGACCTCTGGTTCTCGAAATATCTTCATCCAAAGTGATATTACTTTATTTTAACCCAATTCAATCAAAAATGTTTGGATGGCGATATTTCCGCAATCGAGACTCGTAAGTGGTTGCGGTTTTCAGCGCTGAATTGGAAATTCACAGACCTTTCCGTTATACAACTTCTGAAATTGTTTTGACACCAAAGCGATGTACACCGTCAGATTTCTTACAGAAATCTCAATATATAAGAAAAAAAAATTCAAAAATCCTTGAAGCGGCTTTTAAAAAAAATAATTTTGTATATGTCAAATTTTGAAAACATTTTTAAGAAAAAAAAAATTGGTACACCATTTTTTTAATATTTATTAGTGTGGAGTTTAAAAATTAATTTTGAAATAAAATCATCTACCCATTTTTGAAATAACGAATTTTCAAAAACTAATTTTGATGCTTTGTTTTTTTTTGTTTAAATACAAAATTTTCTTTTGGAAAATTTTGGTATGCAATATTATTTAAACTTATTTGAACGTCTTGTGTGAAAAATTTTATTAAAATCGATTCAACAGATAATGAGATAGTCGAAAATTAAATAAATAGTTATATGATAGCATTAGAAATTTGTATCTCAAACATCTTCCAAAGCTAGGTTTAAAATTTGTACAGTTACTGTTCAATTCTTGTCTACATCTCGGATATTTCCCAAGTGAATGGAAGACTGCAAAAGTTATTCCTATTTTGAAACCTGGAAAAATTGCCAATAATCCTGCTCACTTCAGGCCAATAAGTTTACTTAGCTCCTTAAATAAGTGTTTCCTTCGCGTGGCAGTCACCTTGAAGTGGTGCGAAGGCTTAAGTTTCAAAGATTCATCTGATCTGCTGTTTTAGGGCAACCTGATTCGGTAGTAATTTTGAGGAGTTACGAACCAAGAACTGCCCCCCCTAATCCAGGGTGTTACGTGGACCGTGCCCATTGGATGGTTTGCAGCCAGGGGGTATACCGGCTGTATTCTAACGGTACCTCTTTGAAAACAGGTCGAATCAAAGAGTAATAAAGACCTTACCATATCATGCGGAGCTCTGGTATGGCGGACCAACCCTTCTCTAGCTACTCGTGGGACCATATGCCTAAACAACAAAAAATAAAAAACAACAACAACCACAAAAAATTTAACACTCCGCGGGATGTTACCGCAAGTGAATATGCGGATCGCTTGGAGAGAGACCTCCGAGGGGATGATCCGAGACCGGGATGTAGCCAATTCCTCAAGAGGATGCCTCAAAGGAATATACAAAACCGGGCAGATAAAGGAGCATCGTCCACTTGTCAGGGGAGATTACCTCCCGGGCAAGGGGAAGTTGTTTCCCATAACACATCCGATACTAGTCAGGGGAGAATACCTCCCAGGCAAGAGGAAGATGTGCAAAGGGTCAAAGAGGGAACCAGTGATGGGAAAACACCAACATCTGGCCGTACACCTCAACCACTCAAAAGACCACCAAATAGCCGCAATAGAAGAATTGCCACACTCCCAAAACTGGGCGAACCGGGTGGGCTAGATGACCCGTGCAGAAAGGGGTTAAGTGGAGCGGGCACAAAGTGGTACCTTCGCTTTCTTGATATGGGGATGACCCCGCAAGAAGCAAGGAAAAAGGTGGACGAAAGGAAGGCGCTACCAAGTATAGGTCCCGTGCAAAGCCAAGAAGTGGGTAAGAGGAAAAGCCACCACATCACTCCTCCCCTTAGGCAAGAGGCGAAACGACCGAAGGTAGCGACCCCAGCAGCAGCGGGAACAAGCACCGCAGATGCGAAAGCTGGCGTAAATAGACCCCTATCCTACGCAAATGCAACGAAAAGCATTCGTATTGCGGTCTTACCTAAAGATTACCCTAACGAGACCTTAAGTGCAGATGAGCTCACAGTACTCGAAGAGGCAATAATCGAGGAAGTTTCCAAGGGATGGGAAATTAAACCAAAGTTTAATGGGCTCCACTTCAGAACCGGTCTGTTGGTGGTTGATTGTGCTGATCAGCACACGGCGGATTGGCTCAAAGAAAGGATAGCTAATTTGAGCACTTGGAAGGGCACTGAACTAGTTGCATGCTTGGGAGATGACATTCCCAAGCTGCATACTATTACAATGTTCCTTCCAAGAAGTACTGGTCAGGAGGACAACAAATCCCTAGCCCTGATACAGGCCCAGAATGAAGGAATGAATGTCCAAGCCTGGAAGATCCTGAAAAGCAAAGCCGAGGGCAAAGGTCAATTGTTAGTGGTCAACATTGACGCCCGGTCAGCAGAGGCAATAATGAAGGCAGACCACGAACTTCATTACAAATTCGGGAAGATACAAATTTCAGGCCTAAGGAAGCACGCGGCGACAAAAATCTTAAAACCTGCCACCCAAACCTCCTCCACAAACATCCTACCTATACCTACGACCACATCCCCTTCCTCACCCACCACTCTATCCACTACCATTCCCCCACCTGTCATCCCAATCATAAACATCCTACCACCTCCTGCACCCAAAATCCAATCAACAATCCCCTCCCTCCCTTCCCTCGTAATCCCCCCCCTACTTTCCTCTCACACCGCTGCACCTAAAGTAAGCCAGGAGGGTACACTGGCTACCGAGGAGTTATGCCGAATAGGAGAAGAGATGGAGGGCATGGACCTCTCTCCAAACGTAAACGGCGAAGCGCTTCCCACCGAAGAGGAGGAAGATTATCTGCTTGCAGATGAGGGGGCATTTGCCCCCATCCTCTAAAAAAGGAATGACTGGACGCGGGATCAGTACCAGGCTAGCCCAGGTGAACATTCATCATGCTAAGGCGGCTTCAGCTGTCATAGCACAAAAATTCACTGCTGATAACCTGGGACTAGCACTGATCCAAGAACCCTGGATATACGGGGGCCAAGTAAGGGGCCTAACAAGTAAGGACTCTAATTTAATATGGGATACGAGACACGACTCGCCCAGAGCATGCATAAAGATAAGAAATAACATTAAATTTATATGTCTTTCAGAATTTATGACACGGGACCTGGTACCAATACAGGCTCAAATCTACATCGAGGGCAATCCCCAGACGATGGTAATTGCAGCTGCTTACTTCCCCGGTGATGAGGCCAACATACCACCAGTGGAAGTACAGAAACTTGTGGATTACTGCAACAACAAAAGACTACCGTTTATGGTTGGGTGTGATGCAAACGCCCACCATACAACATGGGGTAGTACCGATATAAACCAAAGGGGTGAGTACCTTTTAGACTATATTATCGAAAAAAATCTAGATGTATTTAATGTAGGGAACACCCCTACCTTTGTTACTAGAACTAGAGAAGAAGTTTTAGACTTAACGTTCGGTACCCAGAACCTAAGTCGTTTAATCAGGAACTGGAGAGTCTCCAATGAACCCTCAATGTCTGATCATAGAATTATAGTGTTTACCTTAGAAAACCTTCTCACAGAGATTACCTCTGGTAGAAATCCTAGGAAAACAAACTGGAATCTTTATAAAAACACTCTCAAGATTAACCTTGAGCAATTAGGTCCCGGTAAAACGACAAACAGTCACCTTGAGTTAGAATATATAGTTAAAGAGTTTAGTGGAGCGATAAATGAGGCTTATGAACTTAGTTGTCCGCTAAAACCCATAAAAAAGCAGAAGGATGCTCCATGGTGGAACAACAATCTGTCTAAACTTAGAACCAAGGTTAGGAAACTCTTTAATGAGGCAAAGAGAACTGGAGAGTGGCAAAACTACTCTTCAGAATTGACTAAATATAACGGGGAAATAAGGAAAGCTAAGAGAAATAGTTTTGTAAATTTCTGCGAGGGTATTTCATCTA
The DNA here is from genome assembly GCA_951394125.1 of Epistrophe eligans. Classification (NCBI taxonomy): domain Eukaryota; kingdom Metazoa; phylum Arthropoda; class Insecta; order Diptera; family Syrphidae; genus Epistrophe; species Epistrophe eligans. Next base: position 85,536,910 of record OX596028.1, on the reverse strand, counting down.
CCCCTGCAGCAGCAAGACTGCACAAGGCTCTAGCGAAAGAGAAGGCATTAACATCGTTAGCACTTCGTAAACCCGATGGTAGCTTCACAGAAAATGAGGACCAAAGGTCTACCCTTTTACTAAACACTCACTTTCCGGGCAGTTTACCAACTACAGAGAATACAATAGAGAGAACACCTCTCAAACCGAACCGGGAAAGCTGGAAGATAGCCTCAACTATCTGTTCAGGTAGCAGAATAGATTGGGCAATAAACACCTTTCAACCTTTTAAGTCACCGGGTGTAGATGGTATTTTTCCTGCACTCCTGCAAAAAGGGAAAGAGGAAATAATGCCCCATCTCATTAGCATACTTCGAAGTAGTGTTGCACTTGGGCACATACCAAGTCTATGGAGAAGAGCTAGAGTTATTTTTATTCCCAAAATTGGAAAAAAAGACACGACACATCCCAAGTCATTCAGGCCAATAAGTCTAACATCCTTCTTACTGAAGACTTTGGAAAAGGTAGTTGATAACTTTATCAGATCAGAAGTTTTATTAAACATGCCTCTAAACCACCGCCAGCATGCTTACAGAGCAGGAAGATCTACAGAAACTGCCCTGTTTGAACTCACGAACTCCTTACAAATTGCTTTGGACGCTAAAGAAACGGCTTTATGTGCCTTCTTAGATATTGAGGGGGCATTTGACAACACCTCTCATGAGGCTGTAAACAAAGCACTTATAAGGAAGTGTGTACCTATCCCTATAATAAGATGGATAAGTGAAATGCTAGGCACAAGAACGGCGGAAGTACACGCAGGACAAAACGTCCAGAAGGTCATCACAACAAGAGGCTGCCCTCAGGGAGGTGTTTTATCACCCCTGCTGTGGAGCCTTGTAGTGGATGAACTACTAGAAAGTCTCACTGCTCAAGGCATAAGATGTATCGGCTTTGCTGATGACATCGTCATCACAGCCTTGGGTAAGTTCGAAGAAACTCTTTGCGACATAATCCAAAGAGGATTGTTAATAACAAGGAAATGGTGTCTATCAGTAGGACTAAATATTAACCCTACCAAGACAACTATAGTACCATTTACCAAGAAAAGGCTTCTGCCACGCATGAAACCAATTCGGTTAGCTGGCGAAGTAATCGACATCCAGAGGGAAGTTAAATATCTAGGAATTACACTAGATAGCAAACTACTCTGGAACAAACATGTCAAGTTAACTGTCGGAAAAGCCACAAAGGCCCTCATGATATGCAAGAGAATTGCAGGTAAATCATGGGGCTGCAAACCACATATACTAAGGTGGATGTACACCATGATGGTAAGACCCATCCTTACCTATGGTGCGATCGCATGGCACAAAAGAACCGAACTAAGCACAACTAGGAAATCACTAGAAAAAGTTCAAAGGCTCGCATGCTTATGCATTACTGGAGCAATGAGAACATGCCCTACAGCAGCAATGGAGGTAATCCTTCATTTGACTCCATTACATGTAGTCATAGAAAGTGCTGCTACGGGAGCCTTCATGAGATTCGCCAAGGAGGGAACTGGGACAGGTAAATGCATTGGTCTGAGAGAGAGGAACTCGATCTGCAAGTCCACAGTAACGAACCTCCTTGACATCCCAAGAGATGGTATGACTAAAAAATATAACTTCGTGAAAAACTTCCAAACGGAGTTAAGTAACAAGAAAGAGTGGGTAGGCGAATCAGTGAACTATACTCTTAAGGAAAACACCATCAAGTGGTACACTGATGGATCGAGAACAACAGATGGCACTGGGGCAGGTATATTTGGGCCTAGAACCAAACTCTCCCTGCCGATGGGTCAGTCCACCAGCATTTTCCAAGCGGAAGTCAACGCCATTGGTAAATGTGCAGAGCAAAATCTCGAAAGGAAATACCGTAATCAAAACATTGCCATCATGTCAGATAGCCAAGCCGCACTCAAAGCGCTAAATTCATACACCATCAGCTCTAAACTGGTATGGGAGTGTGTTGGCAGATTGAACGAACTAGGCAAGAATAACAATGTATCACTTCATTGGGTACCAGGCCACGTTGGTGTCCAGGGTAATGAAGTGGCAGACTCCCTAGCAAAAATAGGAGCAACAACACCCTTAACGGGTCCAGAGCCCTATTGTGGAATAGGAGAAAACGTGATTAAAAATAGAATCAAAACAATAGAGGAGACCAAAAGACATAAAATTTGGAATGAACTCCCCAAGCTGAGACAGGCAAAACTGTTACTTGGGAATTATAACCAAGAACGTTTTACATCCTGTATCAGCTTAAGTAGGAACAATCTAAGGATAATAACGGGTCTCCTCACTGGCCATTGCAAACTTAAAAGACACCTAAGTATCCTTGGCTTGGAAAGCAATGCCATCTGTAGATTCTGCAATACCCATGAGGAGACACCAGACCACATCCTAGGTAGTTGTGAAGCACTTGTGCATCAAAGACATAGATATCTGGGCCGACACCAGATAGAACAGAGCGACTTATCCTCTCTTAAAATACTCCAAATACTAAAGTTCCTCAAAGTGACTAATTTGGAGAAAGAGCTGTAAATGAGCACTCTCATCTAGCTCTAAAAGGGGGGCACAATAGATCTCAAGGTCGCAGTGCAAGTAATACCCCAAATATTCATTCATTCATTCATTCATAAATAAGTGTTTTGAAAAAAATATTAATAACAAATTAGTAGCGCACATTGAAACTAATAATATTCTGCCCGCAGAACAATTTGGGTTTGGTCTATTTCATAGTACTGTTCATCAAGTACATCGTATTACTAACCATATGAAAAGAAATTTTCAGATTGGAAAAAGCACGGGTATGGTACTGCTGGATGTAGAAAAAGCATTCGATTCTGTTTGGCACGATGGACTACTGCATAAAATGTTGATGTTGAATTTCCCGATGTAGGTACCTAATAAAAATTGTCAAGTCATTTTTGTCTTCAAGAAAGTGTATTGTGTCTGTCAACAACTTCGTCTCTGAAACGTTTAACTGTGTTGCTGGTGTTCCCCAGGGTTCAGTTCTTGGGCCCATACTCTACAATGTTTTTACTCACGATTTTCCTACACTACAAAATTGCAAGACAGCTATTTTTGCTGACGATACTTGCATATTTTCTACAGATTCAATTGCTTCCGTTATCGAAACCAATTTGCAATCTGCTTTAAATGAAACTCAAAACTATTTCGTTGACTGGAAAATTAAAATAAATGCTTGTAAGACCCAGGCTATCTTTTTTACTCGAAAAAGAAAAGCCTGTTTCTTACCAAGCTCCATGATATTTGTTAACGGTGTTGGAATTGATTGGAAAACATCTGCTAAATACCTAGGGGTACACCTAGATACAAAATTAACATTCGGTCTACATGTGCATGAAACTATTAAAAAGATAAATCTAACAATTAAAATACTTTACCCTTTCATAAACCAAAAATCTAAGTTGAATAAATCCAACAAGCCTTTAATCTAAAAATCAATTGTCCAAGCAATAATGTTTTATGGATCATCTGCTTGGGGTAAATGTGCAATCAGTCACATTCGTAGACTTCAAATATTGCAAAACAAAATTCTTAAAATGATGCTTAACCTACCTTGGTGTTTTTCAACTAGTGAATTACACACATTAGCTAATATTGAAATGGTATCCAATAAAATTTCTAAACTAAATGAACGATATATTAATTCTTGTTTATCATCTGACAATGCCTTAATATCAAATCTAGCTTCTTAAATTTAATTTGAATGTATGTTAATATAAATATGTTTTTATTTTGTTATTACTGTACGTAATCATTTATTAATCTATTTAAATGTTATTTATTAATGTTATTTATTTATTTATGTTTTCATTTTAATATAAATTTATTTATCCATGTTATTTATTTAAAAATGTTATCTGCTAATGTTATTTATTTACTAATTTTATTTATTAATTGTAATTATTAATTTATTTTTTAATGTTATTTATTAATGTTATTTATTTATTTATTTACTTATTTACTTATTTATTTTATACGTTTTTTTTCTATTTTTTTTTTTTTGTTGTTGTTTATTTATTTATTTATATATTTATTCATTTATTTATTAATTTATTTATTATTTATTTATTAATTAATATTATTCATTTATTTATTTATTCATTTATATATATATTTATTAATTTATTTATTTGTTTATTTATTTATTGTTTAATTTAAGACTGATCTATGTATAGATATATATTTATTTTTTAACATTGTCAAAGCTGTTTTGATTAAGCATTGCTCGATTCTTCTTGTATAAAACCACCCCTTCTCTCACAATACTATGCAAACAGAATTTATTAATAAATCTATCTACAAAATGTTATTATTACTAACATTTTTTTATTTTTTTTTGTTTTTGTTTAATGAAGGTTTTTTGTCGTAGCTTTTCCTTCAATTCAAGCCTATTTTACTAACTTTATTATGAATTGATTAAAAAGAAACTCATTACTTGGCAGTAGTAAGGTAGATTATATACCAATCTCTGTAAATTGTGCAATATATGAAAAACTAATGTGATATTTTGGATACAATAAATATATATATATATGAGAGATACCATATTTAATCGATAGATAAAATTTTTTTCTAATATATAGAAGATCGTAATGATATTAGCTCACCTAAAAATTTTGATTAAAATGGTAGGGGCTGTTTTGAGAAAATTGAGATTTTTCTTACCGGTATTTAAACTCTTGTATGGGAAGTACCGTTATATTTGGTAATTTTTTAGTTAAAAACTGCTAAATGCTAAGTTTAAAAAAAAATTGCCCAAGTCGTTTTCGAATTATTACCTAAATTAAAAAATCTTTAAACATTTTTAAACATAACACATTTGAAAACTTTGATATACAAAACTTTTAAAAATAATAATAAAAAATGATATACAAAAATCAGTTAAACCGGTTTTGAGAAAGTCGGGAATAAAACAATTTTTCTATGGGAGGTACCATTTATAACAATTTTTCTGAAAAAAAAAAAAAACTTATAAAAAGATAGCTCATAATAGCCTATACGAATGGACAAACAGACAGACGGACAGAATTCCTAGACCCACTTTTTTGATCAAAGTTTCGAGTTTGATTTCTTTTAAGAATCAATAACTTGCCATGTAGTACCTCTACATATTATATCAGATGTAAAAATGTTAATCATAAAAATTAGTCAGGTTTTTGTTTTATCTATAAAATTCAAGTAATTTCAAATGTCTCCACAGTAAGTTTTTTCTAATTTTTTTTTTTCAAAATATATATTATTATAACCTTATTGAAAAATTACCATTACTATTTGCAATAATTACCCAACCAATAATTTTGGTTAGAAAGCTCCTAATTAACCGACTATAAGCCTGAGTTCTCCAAACCTTGGGGTTACAAAATGGTTTAAAAGACGTATTAAACAGTTAATTAATGGCTACGAATTTAATTGATAAAACTAGGTACTTAAATTCAACTACAATTCAAGTATTACAAATTGTTATTTTTAAACTAGAAAAATAACTTTCTGGTTACTAAAGGGTTAATATATATCAAAATTTAAGTTATAGTTTTAAAATGGAATTTTTCAAATCAATATATGACGAAAAGTTAGCTTAGAGAGAAAATTTTACCCAACTCAAGGGTAATATTTGGATTGTTTCTACCGTATAACAAAAGAGGGTATAAAAATAACTTATTTTAAGCCACATTATGACCAGAGTAATTTAAGATTTTTTTTATAACCTTGGCTATTTTGGAGCGGGCACCAACAATTGTTGATTGGGTAGCCAGTTTATAGCCTTGAACCATAAGAAAGAGTTAATGCGATACAGCTTTTCAATGTTTTTTTTTTAATTTTACAATATAGATTTTTGTATAACATTTATTGAAATTTTTAAGAATAAATATTAAATTTATATTTGAATTAAATATTTTTTCTTTTTTTTAAATTTAAATTCAAAACATATTTTAATAAAGCGGATGTATAATTTTTACCACAGGCGTTTACAGGGTGATTCGCATAAGATGTGAGAAGAAGCTAAACCATCATGTACATATGTATTTATATTATGTTCAGACAAGAACAAAATCGTATAGTAGGGTTGAGCTATTACTTTCGGTTCAGGCGGGACAAGAATTTTCTATATACAATTATTGAGTTAATTTAAAAATATTATTAAAAACAATGGCAAATCCTTGAATATTATTCACATAAATTTTAATAAAAGACACCCGAATCAAAAATAATGTCCATACCTTGAAATAGGTTTTAACAAGTCAAAACTATAATTTGTTGCGACCGGCCATAAGTGAACATGTGTAAACAATCATCAATATATTATTTTTTATCGCCAACTCGGTTGGGTAGCATTTTACGACCATTAAAATTTGGGTTCCAGTAAAAGCTACATATACCTACATATCTGGCTGGGGTATTATGTATATATGTTTCTATATTCAGTGTATTTGCTACCTTCTGTTTTATCATAACACTGAATATAATGTATTGTTAAATGTTATCAAATTGGAGGGTAGATCTATAGATACAAATTTATAATGATGGTGTATTCTGGTTATTTTCATTTAGCAATAAAATCCTTTTAAAGCATATTAAATTATAGACCTATTTTGCAGCTGTTATGTCAATAAATTGTTTTTTTTTTCTTCTGTAAACAAACGGTCATAATGTGCTATGAAGTGTTTATTCAATAAAATTGTTGTCATTATACATTTTTGTCCAGTAACCTTGTCGTTTCATAGTTATGAGGGAGACCTTGCGTCAGATCAGGTAGTCCTGATTTTTTTACTAAGTTGTTTATGATGTTGGGCTAATAAATAACTCAAGCTTTCGACCGAACGCAACATTATAATAAAAATAAAAAAAAAAACGCTTTTTTTTAGTTATTGGCGATTTCTAACTTGAAGTTCCGGTTTTTCAATTATAACGTCCCTCTATGATTTCAAATTAACTATATTTTTAACATTTGAGCCCAAAAGCATCTCTGTAGAACCGCATAGTTTCGAAAATACAGCGTTTCAAAATGTAGTAATTATAACTTTATAACACCAAATAGTACAATAAATAGTAGCAGTTTTTTATTAGCAATTCTATAGGCAACGCAGTAATATTCTGCACGGTAAAAAACAATAAGGAAATAGTGTCGATAACTTAGTCAATAAAAATACTGAATATAATAGTTGAGATGCAAATAGTTGAGATGCGAGGTGTGTCTGGAATAGTTTGACAATCAATGGGATTGCAGACAAATATTTTTTATTGAAGGTTGGCATTTAAGGATGCGTTCGTTGAGTTGGCTTGGGAAATTAAGCTATGGTTAGACGGTTAACGTAAATAATTAATGCGTTGAGTCCTTGATGTCACAAAAATTCACCAGTAGTACACACAATGTTGTTCCTATAGATAAGTTGATATATAATCTGTGTAAACGTGTGAACGATTTTGGATTCGGTTCTTAAATTAAATCTATATGCATATTGAAAACACTATTTGCACTTTCTGGTGACAGTTCGCATTGAAAATGTTCTGAATAAAAGCAAGATGCAGTTAGTTCTCTATCTGTCAAGTAAAAGTGGTAATTACTATCGAAGGATGGCTAGGATGTAAATAAAAAACCCAAAAAAAATAATGTTTTATAATATTTCGCTTTGGAAATTGAGTTCGTCCCCTATCATCCAAGTTAAAGTGCCAAATTCCATTAAACAATGGTCACCATATTTTTCTTTTATTAAATGTCAGAATATGAAGCGACAAGTAAGAGATATTTTAAGCAAAAGCATATTAAGATTTCGTGTTTCTTGTTTTTTTTTTTTTTAATATACAAAAGGCTTTACAGCTGCATTGCTGGCACACTTACGACACTTACGAAACTTTTTCACAGCTGTTGCATCTCCTGTACCAGTTGCAGCATTCTATTTTGTTCAGGTAGTTAAGCAACATGAAGTTTTTAAAAATAATAAAAATATTATTTTTCACTACTAGACGCAAAAGTAAGTCTTACTGTACCTGTTGAAAAAAAATGTAAAAAAAACGCCGCCGAGATACTTTCTTTTTTGTCATTTCAATCTTTGAACAGTTACTCAACTCTAATCCAACTCAACCTGCATATAACCATTCCCTCTTATTTAATTTCACATAAAAAATAAAATAAGGGTATTCATGCAACGAGATAAGTTTACCAATTGTGTAAAAAGATAAGTTTATGCAAAAGTTTGCGTGAACGTCCTTTTTATTTATTTGGATAAATGCTGCGTAATTCAATCAGCTGTTCGTTAAACATCAAATATTAAACGTCTAATTCTAAAAGTCACAATGACGTTTGTATAAGTTTATCCAAATAAATATGTATAAGTTTCCGCAATAAAATCCTTAGATAATTTTATACAATTTGCGTAAACCATTTCCCATACAAAATTTGACAATTCATTTACCAAAAGATAAATTTATCCAAAAGATAAACTTATCTTGTGTTTTACGACGTTGCATGAATCCCCCTTATATTTTTCCAACACATCCCTTAACTTTTTATAAAGTTAATTAGTTATTAGTAGACATTTAATATTTTTTTTTGGAAGAAAATCACCCAGTAATGATCGAAAATAGTATAAAGTGAAAAGAAAATACATACATATATTCATACTGTATACTAATTAAAGGCGCAACAATGCTAAACCAAATAAATGGCGGTTTTAACCCTTTTTAATTTCTATTTTTTCCATATTATTTTGCATTTCGGTGACAGCTGATTTTGACACGCATACCAACTTTGCGAAGACTAAAAAGTGGATATAATAGTGATTATAATATTTTATTGGGACTTGCATTGCTGTGCTAGCTAAAGGTTCCCAATAAAATGCCTAGTATAATAACAAATACAGAGGCTTTAGCACAAGATGTATCGGAACAATACAGTGAGAAAGCTAGGTCAAAAGTTGAAAAGTAGTTTGGAGGTGGCAGGGTGTCTATATCTCCCCGTTTATATGGGAGGGGCAATTTTCAACAGAAAAAAAAAATACTTAAAATAGAAAAAGAACCATAAAAAAACAACAACATCATCTTCTTTAAAATCCCTAAGTTTTTCTTAAAGCCAGAAACCCATTCCAGAATTTTCTTTTTAACTAAAGTTCTTTAAATCAACAAGGTTTGAAACTCAAAATTCCGATAAACAAAATATTGCTAGCAATTTTCGAGATGAAAAAAAAAAATGGATACATTTTGAAAAGCTGTGTTTTGAAAACTGTTGAGTGAACAGAGACGATTTTGGGCTAGGAAAATAGTAGAGCGAAGTTAATGTTGAAACTAAGTCTTTTAGGGTTTAAAATATTAATAACTAAAAAAGACATGAAAATTTCGCGATTCTGTATGTTTTGATGCTTGAGTTTGAAAACTCGGGTTATTCATTAGGCTAACATAAACAACTCAGCAAAAAATCAAAACTACCCGATTTGACGTAAGGTGTGATGTATACAGTTAATGGACTAATTTTAAACATTTAAGGTGCTTTCATAAATACATTGTTACTTTGTTTACATGCGATCAATTGCAATCATATTAACGTCATACAAAATATTTGCGAATGTGTTTTACTCTGCATTTATGAACACTTTTTCTGATTTGCGTCATATGTCAAAAACAATAAAGAAACAATAAAGGAAAGGAAATCGTTTATACTATACGTGTCTCTTTTTTTAATAAAGAAATTCAGATTGCATGTGAGTTTTTATAGTTGCACATTTGCGCAGCAAATATTTGCGTTTTGCTTTTATGAAAATCTGACATTTATCATTTGCATTTATGAAAGTTATGCATTCGTTAGACTTTCGCAACCATGCATTTATGAAAACACCCTTATTTAATTGTTTGTTTAAAATAAATATTCCTTTTATTTATTTTGAATTGTTTTGTATTTGTATTTAATGTTATTTACTGCTTTGCATTAGTCAAAATAAATGTATGTGATTTCGTTTCATCTTCTAGTGACGGGGAATTAAGGTGTATTCCGAAATTTACAACTTTAACACATACCTATCATACCTACCTTTATCATTATTCTGATGGCCTCGAAATTCCTACCGTACACAACCACCTTTAAGCCAACAACTCATTAAAATTTAATATACCGTAGCAGGATTCTTTTTTATCTTAGTAGGTAGGTATACCTCAGGATTAGGAAACCTAAATAAAAAGAAAAATTCTCCTCATCAACTAAATTTTTGTTTATCAAAGTCTGCCATAGAAAGTATAGTGTGGCCTAGCCTTCTTCATATTATCGTTATTATGAAGTTTAAAGTTTCAAAGTTTCAGAGAATATGAATAAGTAGGTAAATTCTTATTGATACACACAAAAACATTATCATCTAAATTTAAAGTATACGTAGCATATATTTATACATTATGTACCTATTTGCCAACGAAATGCTTTTATAATATATCATCATTATTATAAAACTTTCCAGCCTATATTATGTTCTACCGTAAATGGAATCTTTCCACAATCCTGTGGAGTACCATAGTTTTACCCTTAAGTAAAGCAACATGATTAATAGCAAATAAGAAGATGTATTCATCTTGTTTCGAAGAACAACTACTATAAATATAAGTACCTACCTAATATATATGTAATCTCTACTACACGTTTATCTGCAAGGCAAACGCATAGCATTTAGCACCTTGTTGGTTGTTAGTTCTGTGTGGTGCTCAAACCGAACAAACAGCAGCTATGGTCATTCGAAATCAAGAATATCAAAAAATAATCCTACTATAATTTTACCTCTTCCACCTCTTGTTTATAATATGAAAATACCGTACACGAAATACTTTTTTGACATACATATTACATAGCAAAAAAAAAACGACGGACTTACTTAATTAGGCGCCAGTTAAACATACGTAGCTATATAACTGAAACTCATCATTGAAAATTTTAATAGTTTTTTTTTCTTATAATTAAGTTATAAGGTTTTGGTATATAACGGGTGGTTAAATTTTAAGGGCCGTTGTTGAATGTGAACCACACCTAAACGTCAAGTTTTTTTCTGCATTTCATTTGACATTTCTCAATTTCAGACTAACTCAATTTGAACCTTTACCATTTCAAGCGTCGCGTCGTCAATGGTCAGAATGGTGGCAAGAAATGGCAACAGTGGATGATCAATTTTCGAAGAAAATCATCTTCAGTGATGGGGCACATTTTCACCTCAGTGGATTCGTCAATAAGCAGAATTGCCGCATTTGGGCGAATGATAATCCAAGAGTGATTGTCGAAAAACCAATGCACCCACAAAGAGTGACTGTTTGGGCGGTTTATGGGTTGGCGGCATCATCGGGCCGTATTTTTTCCAAAATGAGGCCGGTCAGGCAGTTACTGTGAAAGATGTTCGCTATCGTGAGATGATAACGAAATTTTTATGGCCCGAATTGGAAGATATGAATGTGGACGATATGTGGTTTCAACAGGACGGTGCCACTTGCCACACAGCTAACGAAACAATGGCTCTTTTGCGCGACAAATTCAATGACCGTGTTATCTCACGTGGTTGCGATTTTAATTGGCCGCCAAGATCATGTGATTTGACACCGTTGGACTTCTTACTTTGGGGTTATTTGAAAAAAAAAAAAGGTGTACGTCGATAAGCCAGCAACAATTCAAGAGCTTAAGCATGATGTAATTCACCACAGCGTCATCGAAAATTTGGACCATTGGATAGAGGTGTGCCGCCGAGATCGCGGTGGTCATTTGGCCGATATTTTGTTCCATACATAATTGAACCATACCAATATTATCATAATAAAAAGAAATGACAATAATTTCTTAAATAATTTGTGTTTTATTCAAAATCAACATCGGCCCTTAAAATTTAACCACCCTTTAAATAAACACTGGTTTTGTCTTCTAACCAGTTTCAAAGTAGAAATTTAAACTCCACTTTTGGTTCAAAGTTCATTTCCACAATTAATTCGGTTTCACAGTTTCATTCGTTTAAACTAAGTTCATTCTTTAGTTTAAGTTAAACGATAGCATTCTGCCGTTTAAAGCCTAGTATGCAGCTAAAGCGAAACGAAAATTTTATGTTGTCTCCAACTCGACAACGAAAACAAAATCGAAAATATTTCGGAGAAATAATAATGAAGAGTTTTATCAGATGATGCGTTAACGAAATTTGTTAGTGGTCTCTAACAAGATAGCAAAATGCTAACGGTAACCAATGCAAAAAAAAAAAATTGTCAAGAAAAATGTGACTTATCAAAATAACTTCCTATAATTATCATTTTCGTTCGTTGAACAGCGTACTGCAAAACGAAAACGTTTATAATTTCGTTGTGTCATTTTTGTATGGGATTTTCCATTTCGAATCAGCAGCGTAATATGCTTAAACGTTTGGAATCACTTGAGTCTTGACAATACAACACAGTAACATTTCAATTTTACAGCTGTCATTTTATACATAACTAGCAAACCCGTGCTGGCATTGCTTCGTAAAATTTTATGAATTCATATTTACTTATCAACCCAACGCTTAATAGGGCTACACCCAAATTCAATCATATGTATTGCCCTCGCATAGTTCTTCAGTGGGTTCCTATCCAGTGAGAAAAAACAAATAAATTCCGACTGTGCTTCGCTGTTATAAAAATAAGAGTGGAATCAGAAATTTAAGCAAATAAGCCAATAGTCTCCGCAGCTAGGCTCTATAAATAATTTATATTACCCTGTAATTTAAATTACTTGTTAATAAATAATAATAATAATAATAAAATTAAAAAAAAAATAAAGAAAAAAGATGGAGGAAGAGTAGATGCAAAAAACGGCCCTTCAATTTTCTATGTACATCATTTCGCAAAGGCTGATTTTTGTATCGTGTGCTTCGCTTGCACTAAAATTTTCCATTAATGCAGTATATAAAATATTTTATTTGTTATTATAAGTCAATTGAGAGACACACATCAGCACGTACTTTTTCCTGTTCTTCGCCGTACGTCATAGGTCACAACGGTAGGTATGTATGTATGTACATACTTCGAAAAAAGAACAAACTTACGCAACGATTGTCAATAGCACAAAATCTTTGTTGTTTTCCATTTTCTTTACTTCAGAATACTGTTACATTCCTTGCGCTCGAGGAACTATCAGATAGGCCATCCACCTATCCCACAAATTTTCAGATACGTTGGGTTTTTGTTGCATTAGCTGTTTTGTCACAAGGGATTACAACAACACAAATATATCCGGATAGCTTTGGATTGATTCCCGAACGCGAACATTACTTAACATAACGTAGCAACCATTTACAATGCTGCCAACTTTAATTCATACAATTTAGTAAACTACATTCAATTGAACTAAAGTTCAGATTACATTCTGAAACCGGATGGTTTGAACTTCAAATTTAAACTCAAGTTCAGGTTCAGCTGAACTTAAGTTTAACGCTATCAGTTCTACTGATACAGTTCTATCTTAAACGCATTTAGAACATTGTCCTTTAAATTCAGTTTCAGTTTCAAATTCTTGTGAAAGTTTTTTATAGAATATTTGACAATCATTTTTTATAGAATATTTGACAATCATTTTTTATAGAATATTTGACAATCATTTAAAACATTTAATTTTTCGTTAGTCTCTAAATTTTGAAGCTCTTCTGTGCATTCAATTCCCAAAAAAATATTAGGGGAATTCATGCAACGTCGTAAAACACTAGATAAGTTTATCTTTTGGATAAATTTATCTTTTGGTAAATGAACTGTCAAATTTTGTATGGAAAATGGTTTACGCAAATTGGATAAAATTATCTAAGGATTTTGTTGCGGAAACTTATACAAATTAATTTAGATAAACTTATACAAACGTCATTGCGACTTTTAGAATTAGACGTTTAATATTTGACATTTAACGAACAACTGATTCAATTACGCAGCATTTATCCAAATAAATAAAAAGGACGTTCACGCAAACTTTTGCGTAAACTTATCTTTTTACACAATTGGTAAACTTATCTCGTAGCATGAATACCCTTATTATCTATTGGCTTACAGTGTTTTCAATTTCATAGCAAATATCATCTTTGTTTTTTAAAGAATAAACAATCTTTTTTTAAAAAAAAATTAAGGATAATTTTGTGAAAAGTAGATATATCTGAAACTAATAAATTTATTTTTGGGGTTTCGCTTTGAAATGATACATTAAGCTTGTCTGTAGAAGTAAGAACGTAATCCAAAAATTTCTAAAAATATGATTTTATTCTGTTAACATTAAGTAGGTCAAAGAGTCTTTTTGCCTTTTCACTGTTTTCTTCTGTTGCAGCAAGTACAAAAAAATGAGACAAAACCATCCAAATTTTTAACAAACACTTTAACTACTGCCCCAAACGAAAGCCAGCGAGTTGGAATCATTTTTTAAATTTTGTTTAGTTTAATATGGAAATATTCTTGAAAAACTGCCATTTTACTTTGCCGTTTAGGACTGTATATATTATACAGTACACCTTTGGCTAGTTCATGTATTTATTCCGGAAGAGTAGAGCACACATTTGAAATACATATTTGCAACGAATGCGAAGTGCAAGTTACAGAATATTTTTTTTTATTTTTCTGCTTCAGCAAAGATTGAACTCCCCCTTTTTTACCTTGCATCACACTGGCACCATCAGAGCAAAAACCAATTTAGTTTGATATGGGAATATTATAAGTTTCTAAAAAATAAAGTATAGTTCTTGATAAACTGTCAGCTGTACTATTGTTCAACTCTATTATAGCAAGAAACTTATCTTCAATTAGTATAATGTATGCGTGTTAAAATACTTAGCTAAAATGACCAAACATTTTTTACACGATACATCTGTACTTTCGTCTACTATAATGGAAAAAAATGCCTTCTTAGTTTATCTGCAATTTCTTTGGTGCAATACGGTGCTATTTTTTCAGTTAGAACTTCGTTTGCCTTCGTTCTTCCACACTGAAATCATTGAGCTATTTTTGAGTCTGGGCACACCGATCTTAAAAAGCCTGGAAGATGATCCATTATAGATATCTGCAAATTGGGCTCAGTAATGAAAGCCAAGCATTTTAATAAAGTCGATTTATGGCTTTCAGCTCTGGGCGAGTTGGAAAAACTTTCCTCAATTGTTAGGGAATTTGTTGTCGCTTTTAGCCTATGCAAATGGTATAAACCTTCTTTTCATGCCTCTGCAGGTTTCATTTATTTTTGGCAACAGTTGTTTTGCATACCTTGCACATTGGATTGTCTTTATCAAATACGAGCCATGTAAATTTTTCAAATTACTCCAATCGAAGACTTCTATTTGCTTTTTGGTTTGACCTAAAGGAAGAATAAATATTGAATTAGACTTTCTTATAACTCGTATAGTTGTTTTTTTATAAGACAAATATTTTGTATTCTAAAATGTATTTACTTTTTAGTTTTTTGCTGAGAATCCGTATTTTTAGGTTCCTGTATTTCTTCTATTTCACTGTAATTTAAGGAAACTGAACAAAAACTTAAACTACAATTACAATAATTCTTTTTTTACCTACCTTTCTGTTTCTGTTTCCGTATCGGAAATTATTGCTTTCCTTTTTGACGGCAAAATATGTTTTCTTTTTCTTTGTGACGTAGACGGAACTTCTGCTGTTGCAGTTTCATTTGTATTTTTTTTTTTTGGTTTTTATCAAGAATCTGGAGATTATGATTGTTTTTAATTTCAATTCAATTGAATTAAAAGACAATGGTTATACTTACTATTCCATTTTAACATAAACAAGACAAAGATATACAGTAGAATAATAAAACAAAAACAAACGCTCGTCCACTTAATATGCCAAAGCCAATATTAAAAACCGTAAACCGTAGACGAAGAAAAAAAACACAAACAAACAAAAAGAATAGATTGTTCTGTATGACAATTGAATATTGAAAGATTTACGCTCTACTACATTGTAATGAAATGAGTGTGTTCATACTATGAGTTAGAATATACTGCTTTTAGACGACTGCAATTTCTATCCGCAAATCTCTTTTGAGTTTCTTTTCGATTGCAGCATCCATTTAAACGCTGCAAATTTTAATACCTGCAATTTTTGTTAAATGAGAAGGAAATAATATCTCCTCACTCTTTACTCCGCTCATGTCTCACAAAATAAGAAAAATCACAAAGAAGAAGGAGCGATAACTCTGCAATTATTTCAACCTCTGCAACTTTGTCTACTCCGGACACCGCATACGTCCCCCGCCTACATGCTTAAAAATTGCAGGGGGTAATTGCAAAGTTATTGCAGTGTTTAAAAGCAGCCATAGATGCATCCATTTCTGTTGAGGTGATAAAGTAGATACCTCCAGTTCTTTTGATGAATATTGACACTGTGTTTACACTATGAGTTTAAATTTATGTAAAATAATGAAAATAAAAAAAACTAGCCATATTGAAACTTTTCGTGTCACCGTGCCATGAGAAAATTTCCATGTCAAAATGGCAAGATCGTGCCACATCGGCAACGCTGCTGGTGGTGACATAAAATAAGGAATTATAAGAACGCCTGCACAACTTGTTCCTTGTTCTTAAGTGTAAGTGACTCAGGTCGAAAACACTGTGATTTTTATTCGCCATTTGTTTCATACGAGTCAATAAATGGCTCATTGAGACCATAATTGGTACGATGGTAGTTGAGATCAAAAATGTTTAACTTTCACTTACAAATTTTCTTTGATCAGTTTCAATGAAACCTATAATTGGCGCCTTAAGGTGTTGGGGAAGGAAAATTAAACTTGAAAATCTAGTTTTTTTTTATAGATTTCTTCTTCGTCTTTTGAATATATTTAATTAAATACTTGTCCTTAACTGTGTTACCGTGCAACCCGACGACCGTGGTAACCTGCATTTCAGGTGATATTAGAAAACACTCGGGGTAATGTGCAATTCGGGAATAGACCTTCTGTACAAGTACAAAGTTTTGGGAGGAGTTGTGATATCATCTAACTTTTTCAATCTCGTTTTAGAACAGATAGCGCTTAGGTAGGGAATATATTGGCATTAAATGGAAGGCACCATCTTAAACAGATTAATCCAACTACCAGAATTTGTGTGGGCGAATGGTTGAATGGCTTATTGATTTAAAATAGTTTCTATAACGGCCTTAGTTCACAAAAATTTGCGTTTCGTCCCAGAGAACTCAATTGACTTAGTGAGTACCTTGTCAATACCCAACTTACACTAGGTACTTATATCAGCAACTTTGATGTAGGTGAGTTAAGGAATTCATCAATAATTCTACTCCTTAATTGAGATCTAGCGATGAATTACACGGAAATGAAAGGAGACCAGATACTGGGTTCTTTTGAAATAAAAATACATTGATAGAAATTTTTATTTGTGTGCGAGGAGGGTGAATGGATCAAAGGAGAAGAAGATACTACTAATTGTCAAATCTCGTGACTAGATTGCTAAGGCCACATCTAACAAATGGAAAATAATACTGCAGCCCTAACAGTCTTCGAATTTTAGCCTGCAGGTCCGAATCTCCCGTTTAGAGACGAAGCCATTGCTTATTCCAGAGCGCTTGGTCTTGCTTCCAGTTTTAAGATTGGACGTTATGCCGACGACGAAGGCTGAGGTTTTCGTTGTTCCACCCCTGTTTGAAAAGGGAAACTACATTTCGATGCGCATACTCGATACTTTTCCCATTTGCTTTACTAAATTTATTTATGTGGAACTTATTTTCCCGAATTCAATCCACAAAACTGAGTCTCACCATGAGTCTACCAGCTTTACGAGTACCATTTCATATACAAAAGTCTACAATCTAGAGCTGTGAGAAAATTGAGTGAAAACTCATTTTGTTCCGAAAAATTTTCGAGTTTAAATTAATATTTATCACATAATCCACATCCTTTTCCAGGATTTGTTCTCAAATTGGAGAACAGTTAAAAATGGTCCATCGTGTTGTCAGCATCCCGGGCATTTCGAAAACAGCTTTTGGACCTTTAAAAGTGTGTCTATTTTTTTTAGATTTTGGTTTCTTGCTTATTTAACTATAATATAATAAAAAAAAATGTGCTAATTACTTTTTAAGAAGCTTGTGTTTGTCTTTTTTTTGAAAGTGAAAAAATTGTTTAAAAATTTTTCGAAATAAAAAAACAAAACAATTTTAATGTGCGAAAAATTGAAAATTCGTATCGTTGGTATAATTTTTTTCTTCGACTGTATATAAAAGCAACAAGAATCTACATAGACGTAGGTACACATATAGCGCACGTTGGTCCTGGAAAACGGACCTTTTTCGGGTCTGCTGTAAAGCTCATCAGTGTGGTGTGATTATAAATAGTTTGAAAAAAGAATTTTATATTTTAAACCAAATACCTATATATCCTCCGGCTAAAAAGTTATTATTTTTTTTTTATATTATTATTTTAAACCATAAGTATTTCAGGAGTATTTCTTTTTCTTCAACCGGGTAACTGCTGTATCTGTGTTTGTGTCTATAGGAGGCTGCCCAGTGGCTTCAGAGAATGGGTGAGACTTTTCGATACGCGATGGGTTACGTATCCTGGTAATATAGTCCTCTTCCTTATTTTTGCTACTCTGTTTTTTTTTTTTTTTTAATGTGTGCCTCGTCTTACGTGCCAAAATATGTATGTACATATATAAAAAAATATAAAGATATAAAAGCGATCGGAAAAGAAAAAAATCAAGGATAGCACGGAAAAGAAAAGTTTTGGTTCTTATTTTGCTCAGCATCACGACCGGGATGTCAAATCCGTTGAAGTCCTTTTTTTTTCATTCGTAACTGGGCGAGAGTATGAGTTTTCGATTTGTGTTTCGTGTAGTATATATGTATGTACATATGTATGTTTGTATGTATACGAATATATACATAAGTTCGTGTGAAAGTAGGAGCAACTCGTCGTTATGTAATTGAATGGTCTGACAGGATAGATGAAGACGTGTGCGCCGTGAAGTGAAAAGGAGCTGGATTTAGTTGAATGTACTAATTAAACGAAGGATATTTGATAAGCATTTGTGGACAACTCATAACAAAAACAAAAGCAACAAAAAAGGTTTGTTTACAACAATTTTCTTATTTTTTTTTTTTTTTTTTTTACAAAATCCAACCCTAAAATTTAATTTCAAAGACAATTTCCTATGAAAAACGAAAAAATGGAAATGGTAATTCTCCTTTACAAAAAAAAAAAAATTCAAAAAGCATTTACTTTTAGGATTTTTTGATATTATGGAAATTTACCTACCTATAGTATAATAAATCATTTGGTTGGTTGCTTCTAATTTTAATGGAATCTTTTATCAATTTTGGGATTCTAAACGTTCTGATGGGTTTAAAATTTTGGGGAAAGAGACAATAGGGCGCCATCTTTGGACAATTGTTGATATGTTTTTTGGCAATATCGGGGTTTAAATATTTCATTTTCAATTGGTTTATGATAGAATTAAAGACCTTTTTGGTTGTATGCTTCATAGAATTTAATGCTTTTGGAATTTAATTTTAGAACGCGTTGTACCTACAACCTACAATACATTTTAGTTCGATAACTTTGATTCATAACCACATTCAGCTGCCATTTATGTGTGTGGTTTAAATGGAATGTTGTTAGGTTATCTTAATTAAAACACGAATGTTAGAATTGATTTTTAATTAGCCACAATATGATGTGCTAAGCTGGGTATGAATTTTAATGAATAATTTTAACAAGTGTTTGTTTGGGTGGAAAGGTGTTCTTATTATAAAGTGCTTTCAAACTTTAAATTTATTGTATAAATGGGTTAAACTTATCGAGTCAAGTATTTATTTATGGAAACAGTTTTTTTTGCAAGTTGGAACTTATCTTTTATTTGTTGATGAAATTTAATTATTTACCCTTTTTCTTGTACAATTTAGGGAAACTGAACCTAATCCCTTTTTAAATATGATACCTATGTATTGGGGTTAACCTTATTATATGAAATTTTTTATTTTGTTTAATTTCAATCGTTCCAAGTTGTCATTTTGTTCCTTTTAATAAAAAAAAAAAATGCTCTGAAAGTTTTATTCAAATCGAATAATATTTAGAGGTCGCTACCAAATATTACAGGGTGCACCATTAAAATATGGAGTATATTAATATTACATTAATCCGACCTATTCAAATTTTCAACTATTAGACATTAATGAAAATAATGAAATGAAAATAATTATAAAAAATTACAGTAAATTTTTTTTCACAAGTTTTCCTTCAGAATCAACAGGTATTTGAGATAACGAAATTCTCCAACCCCTTTGGCTGTATATACAAAAAATTTCGACAGTAGTTGTTCCCTTTAAAAATTTCTCTACTCTAAGGAGGGAAGCAACTTCCTTTCTTCTTTCATTAAACAATCATCCATCATTGAAAAATACAAAGTTCCAAGTTCTTCCTACAAGTCCTAGTACCAGAAGTGTACCTGGGAATTTCAAAGAGTAACCCTAAAAATAACTTCTTTTACTTGCTTGTAGTTGCCAAAGTTTTTAAGCGTCTTACTATCATTTTGTGGAGTTGAAATAGAATCGAAAGCAAATCTGAAGAATTCCATGTTCTGGTCTCTTTCTTAGCTTGAACTGACTCTTCGAACTTCCATTTTTTTAAGGATATAGAAAGATTTTGGCATTAATTTAGTCTGACCAGTGTTTTAAATGATATAAATTTCTAAGGGACTCTTATGACTCTTATGAACACAATCGTCAGTTCGAGAAGTTTCTTGTATACTTATCCCGTGGTTGGAACTATAGCTGATTTAGAAAAAATAATCATGTCATTGGAGATTTAATTAATTGCGGCTGTGACAATTTTATTAAATAAGGAATAGTTTTTGCGATTGATGTTAGTTCGAAAACCATTTAAAAATCAAAATCTTTTAGCCAGAACCTGCTGGATGGTCCAAGTGATATCAACTGCTTCCAACATAGATATCATTACGGCATGCTATCCAGAGAATGTTTTTATCCATCGTTTGCTTTAGAAGAATGCACACTAAATTTCTTCTTCCAGTGTATCGACTAATATCGTGTCAAATTCTAGACATTTCACTTTATCATAGATTCTCTATTCTATAGCAGCCTCACCTGTACCAAACTTTAATTTCCTGAAGTTGAAGTATTCCTCTTCCAGAAACTAAAAAAGGAAAGTGATTTACAACTTTCCTTCTAACGATATCCTTCAGTAATTTCTCGTCCCAGTGAATCGTCATAATAGTGGGGTAATTTTCACTTTTAAGTTCTCACTTTATTCTTAGCTTTACACGCTCTTGGCGAATAGAAAAAAAAGATTAAATTGAATTCTGCTAAATCATGCCCAGAAGTCAATACAGAAGTCAAGACCGATACTACATTCGGGTGACTCAGTATAGCAATATCAAAACTTCCTGCCAAGTGATGTTAAGTATCAATTTCCACTTCCGATTCAGATAATAACGAAGCAAAAATAATCATCTTTTCTCGAGAATTTATTTCCTTCTCTTCTAGTTCACTTTAAATCTTTTCAATCAATTAGGAATTTACTTTCCTTTTTTAAAAGGCTATCATAAGCAGTATCGAATATGTAACCTTGTTCCTCCTTTCAATCATCATCTTTCGCTTTGTTATTTTTATTTTTTTTTAATCTCCAGTTTTCTGGAAATAGTCTTCACTCTATCAGCAAAATGATCACTCCAGTTTATTGGAATATGGACTTTATTTGAAATGTCTAAAATATTTTTCTCTGTAGAACCTTTTTGGACTGATCCGGTGTGCTTTCAAAGCACAGAAGCGACCCCTAATTTTTTTAGATTATTTTATGGACAAAATTGATAGTATCTGTCACATAAAATTTTTAGCCGTAAAAAATTGGATTTTTCTAACAAATGGGGCTGGTTCAATTGATTTTGATTAAGTTTTTAGTGGGTGGGTATTGTTAGCCAAATTTGTCAAAAAAAAAAAACATGTTTTTGATTTTAAAAACAAATTTCAAACTAAAAATCTCCTATATGTACATATAATCGATTTATTTTTATTTTCGACTATCTTATTATCAGCTTAGTCAATTTTAATTTTAACATTAGAAATGTTTAAACGGAGGCATACAATATAAAAAAATTAAAAAAATATGAAACGCCTAGTAGACAAAGGGGGCGAAACGTGAGGGGAATAAACAAAATAAACAAAATCAACAAAATAAACAAACTAAACAAAATAAACAAAATTATTTCGTTCATGCTTTGTTGTTACTAGTTTGAGGAAATAGAAAACGAAGAAGATGATAAAACGGACAGAAAAAAGGAGAAATGTTCGTAGGAAAAAAATGGGTATGTTTTTGATGATGATTTTTGCGAAATCCGAAAAATATCCGATTTGCGTTTATTTAAATGCTTATATCTTTCGATCCAACTATCCGATTTTCAATATTAAGGTATATAATTAAAGGAAAAATGACTGGCGTGTTAGAGCAAAAAATTTTCAAAATCATTCAAAATTTTATACTAAAAACATGAAAATAAATATCGGACGAATAATTTAATTCAACGAGGAAGTTGATTAAAAAAAAAAGCATTAAAATACTTTCAACCACCAATTGGCGAGAGGAATATAGTATTCTAAAGCCGGCGGCGGCGGAGTTTGTGCAATAAAAAACCACAATCGTGGCAAATTTGCTTCGCGTCGGAAAAAAAATGCTAAATGTTAATATGTACCTACCTAAATTTGTTGTCGGTATAATAATTGTAAAGATACATTGTGTTTGGTTTGGCTTGCTTATAACTTCGGTTCTAATAATCCGTTCATTAAGGTCTTAAAATTTAGCTAGAATATCGGACTACATTTTTTGTATTATATCATTGCACAGTCACATAAAACTATATATGAAAAACCTTATTAAATTGCGTATTTAATAGAAACAAAAATTTAATACAAAACAATAATTTTTTAAACCACATGTATTTGACCCTTTTTAGGAAAGTTATGATGTTGGTACCTATGTTCAGAAAAGTTGCTCAACATTTAAATTTGACATTCAATGTACATACATAAATACATAAAGCTTTTTTCATTTCTAATGTTCCTCAACTATGCTGGAATGGCAAATCGGGTAAATTTTTATATTTAGTTTGATGTTTTTCACCAATTTTTTCGTCCAACTTTTCCACTGTGTTTTAGGCTGTTTTTGGTCTATTAAAGTACCTAATAATATAAGTGTTGTTGTCAATTTTGAGATTGATAGTTTTTGCTTGGTTAATACTAGTTTATGTATGATTATATTTGTTTTTTTTTTTATGTTCAATTTTGTGTTATACTCTGTTCTGTGTTTTATGTTTAATCCAAAGAACAAATTGCTACAAAATCTTTAAGTGTGCAAAAAAGCATCAAATTGTTGAGGCATTAAAAACACATTCTAAGGCCTTTTTAAAAATAAATCGAAAGCCGTAGGAAAAGCAGTTGACGGTAACCCTACGCGTTTTTCTCTCTTAATTGGGGCGAATTAAAATGTAAACTACGGAAACCCTGTGAGAGCTTTAAAAAGGACATGTTTATGCAATCGAATGAAACTATAGCGAGAAAACAAACGTCCTATCTTCCCTGTACTGACAATTTTTGTTAAACAGAGTATAGTACTGTCTCCAGGAAGGATGCAATAGGAGCGAAAAAGAAACAATTTATGTATTTTTTGAATAATTAAATTAAATAAAAATATCCCTGATAAAGTATGGAATACTTACGAAATATTGGGAAAAATAATGACATTCAAATTATTGTTTTTATTCGCATTGCATTTTCTTCAAATAGACCAAAACATTTTAGGCTGTGCAGTGAAAAAATCTTTTATTTTATTTCATTTAATTATTTTAAGTACATAGGTACATATATCAAAACTTAAAAAAAAAATCATGTTTTTAACAAAAAGTTTTAATTTTAAAATGATGTTTTAAAAATGTGTTGATATTTTTTTCGAAATTAAATTTCTAACTCTTTTTTAACATCACAAATATTATTTTTCTAAAAAATGTGTATACCTACAATTTTTTGCACAGTATTGTATTGTATGAACAAAATTATTTTTTTTTTTGGAAAAATGCTCTAATTGTTTTTAACTTTTTATTATCATGTTTTGTTTTCATAATTCATTCCGGACTTTTATTACCATGCCACCCAAAGTTCTGCCGTCTAAAAAAACTGTGAATTATTAAAACAAAGCATTTGGAATTTAACCAATATTTGCTAAAAAACATTCTGATTTTTTTTACTGATAAATTCTAGATTTTACACATTTCTGGGATTTACAGATAGTTCACTCATTAAAAAAATATTACTTCAAAAAAATCGCAAGAAAGGTGGGTTTTGGTATAAAGCCTCCTCATGGTGTTCTTAAGAAACTGTTAAATGTCCCCATCGATACGATTTTACGGAGGGTTAAAGCCTCCCCCCCAAATGGTTCTTCAGGAATATCCCCCTTATTATAAAAATGAGTTCATTTTAAAAAAGCCATAACATAATATTCTCAGTGTTGCCGTTGTTTTTTAATATTTATTTTCTATTTTATGTATTTTTTTTTTGCATTTGCCCCTCCCACTTAAAGGGATTGACATATAAAATGGCGCAATATCTTAAAATCATGTTCATATAATGAATAGACAATGAAAAAATTTGATGCTTTTATTATAAAGTGCACAATTCATAAACTAAGCTGTCCCACTAACAAAAAAGTAACAACATTAGCTTTTCTGATTTTCTGTTTTTTTTTTCGAAAACGGTAATTTTTATAAAAAAAAAATTACAAACATATTTTTTGTAGGAAATTTTCTAAGCTACAAATTAGTCCTCAGCATTTTTTTGTACAACTAACTATTTGGGGGATATTCTTGAAGAACCATTTTTTTTTAATTCTCCATACTGCTGAATTTGGAATTATTAAATAATGCAGTAAAATGATTAGCAGTACTCTTTGACTATATATAAGCTTTTCTTGTTGTAAAAACTCATTTTAATAAAGGAATTATTTTCTTTTCTTGAGCAAAATAATAATAAAATCAATACAAAAATTCGTACCTTTTATTATTAAAAGTGACTTAAAAGTATATAAAAAGGCGTTAATTGACTTATTAGGTACGCTGTACAATGATAAATGAGTCAAATGACTTGCTTACTGTCAAAAATTACTAAGATTTATCGTCGGTTTACTGTAAACAATCACTAAGTAGGGGAGACCGGGGATAGTAGACTCAAAATTTTCTTTTTTCTTTTTTTTTAAACTAAGAAAGATATCAACACGAATTAAATACCTTTTTATAAAACATTTTTTTTTGCTTTATAAACAAAATATGTCTTCTAAAATTAGTTAATACTTAAACCTTTTTTTCCTAATTTTAAAAAACGACCTCAAGTGGGTCAAATAACCCCAGAACCGGGGTAAGTTGGCTAAGGCTATGGGGTTAGTTGACTATAGTCTTATTTCAAGCTTTTTGCTACTAAAACTATAAACAAATAGATTCAAAATTAATTTTATTTGAAACAAAAAATGAATATTATATACATATTATATACATATGTATATACAGCTTCGAGAGACAGTCCGGCAACAGGGGTAGAAGGATTCTTCAACTGCTTTTGTTTAAATTTTTGCACATATCGTTGGAGAGTTTTGTATGAAATGTCATAGTCGTGAGCAACAGACCGTATGCTCTTTCCTTTTTCACAAACAAGCAGGCACGCACGCTCCAAAACTGTTTTATCAGTCGCCCCTCTTGTTGTTTTTCTTTAGTATGTTCTCATTTTTCATGAGTCAACTTACCCCAAAAAAAAAGTCAACTTACCCCGATCGTTCTTACAGCCCAAAATTATTTTTTTCGGTACTCAGATATCAAATTAAAATAAAACTTTCAGGTGTTATGAATACACACACTCGCTTGCTGTTTTTCCTAAAAAAAAATTTGACGTTTAACACAAACACCCTTACTAAAGAAGAAAAAGAAAAGAAATCAAAAAAATTACTCACGAAAGCAAAAAAATGTTTTTTCGCGATAACTTCTGAATGACGTGGGACTCTGGCGAAAGACAACATGAAACTATGCAGGCAGCTGTGATTGATGTAATAAAAAGAATAAAATTGAAAGAATTCGTTATGTTTTGAAGTTATTGGCGGTTAGTCTACTTGCCACTGGAGCCAACTAACCCCGGTTACCCCTGCCTACACTTTAAAAATGCAAAGTTGAAAGTTTTGATAAAATTTATCGATGCAATAACTCATTAAATGGACACAAATAATACAAAGCCTCTAAAATGTCAAAAATAATATCACTTAGTAATAAGTAACACAACAGCCGCGTTTTATTTTCACGGATCTGGATCCAAAGTTGTTGTTGCATTACGTGTTAAAAGATTATCCCGATCCAGATCCGTAGATAATAAAACGCGGCTAATGTTCAAATTTAACAGAGCAAAAAATCATTTGAAATAATTTGTCGTATTCAGGAAAATGAGATCACAGAGATCTTAGCAATCTCAGTTACATGAACAGGATTCCTCATCAAAATGTCTCAGTTTTGCTGTCAAAACTCTGAAGGAAAAAAATCTTTGATAGTTGAATAGTTTAACGAAAATCTCCAGACTTCAGAAAAATCACATTCTTATAACGAATTTAGTCTCCTGGTTTAGTCACTAGCAAGACGTTAAAATTTAATACACGGAGATCAGTAGTATAGATTAGAGGGTCCTGGAGCAGCGGCTCGGCGGCTAAAATGGGCGTATGGGCGTGGCAGTGGGCGTAGGGCGTGGCGGGGGTGGTGGGCGTGGTAGATATTGAGCTTTAGGGGCGTGGCAAGTGGGCGGAGCTTTTGTGGGCGTATAAAGGGGCGGAGGGCGTGGTAAAATTTGTGATTTTGGGGGGCGTGGCATGTGTTTGAAGCTTTGATGGGCGTGGCAGGGGGTGGTGATTTTAGGGGGTGGGTCAAAGGGGTGGAGCTTTTGGGGGCGTGTCAAGGGGGCGTTTTTTTTTTTTTTTTTTTTTTTTTTTTTTTTTCTTCATATGGCCTTAGCGGCGCATGTTCTTGGCGGCTCAGCGGCTCTGTACTTGGCGGCTCATAGCGGCTCATGGGCTTGGCGGCTCAGCGGCTCGGTACTTGGCGGCTCAGCGGCTCATGAACTCGGCGGCTCAGGTTAAGCATACATAACCTTAGAACCCAAAACGTAACGTAAATAACCTAAAACGTAGCGTTATAACCCAAAACGTAACGTAAACAACCTAAACGAGCCGTTAAGAACCTAAAAACGTAACGTTAAGAACCTGATATTGAGGTTCGGAGGTTAGCTTCCAACACATGGGTTGTTAATACTACGTCAAGAGAGAAGAAGAATACAAAAATAAAAAAACAGAGAAATAGTTTTAAAATTTATGAAATTTATTTATTCAAACATGTTTACATTATTATTTTTTTTCACTTTTGTATATGCTTAAATTTTATTTTTAAATGATTCTGTTGACTACTTGATCAAGTGGATTATATTCAATAATTCGATCATGAAGCATAATGCAGTATGCTGAAGTGTTTGCAGGAATATTTTTTGATGTCCTCATCTCCAAGCGTATATCAATAGGTCCTGTTTTCAATGTTTCATTTTGATGTCTGCAATCTATAACAAAAATTGGAGCACGTGATTTAAATATATCCCAGGAAAGAAGAGGCTCGGCAGTATTTTTATTGTAGTAAGTTTTTTGAAAATCGGTATACATTTTATAAAACAAGCTGTATCTGTTTTTTTCAAATGAAACATTAAGGTCTTCATGTGGATATACATCAGAGTTTAGATATACTTTTAAGTCTGTCAGATTACAATGATCAAACGTTGTAGGATCAGCAGATAGTTTTTTATTTTTTTCAGTTTGTAGTGCAAAAACAATGTATCGAGGTTTTTCTATTTGTGTTGTTGTCTTAACGTTCCATATATGATGATCAGAGCTCGATAACATGGGGTATTCATAGAGATCCCAGTTTCGAAAGGCAATTTTCATAAAACTGTTTTTATTTATAGATTTGTATAGGTTTAATTTCATGGTAGTAGTATAGATTAGAGGGTCCTGGAGCAGCGGCTCGGCGGCTAAAATGGGCGTATGGGCGTGGCAGTGGGCGTAGGGCGTGGCGGGGGTGGTGGGCGTGGTAGATATTGAGCTTTAGGGGCGTGGCAAGTGGGCGGAGCTTTTGTGGGCGTATAAAGGGGCGGAGGGCGTGGTAAAATTTGTGATTTTGGGGGGCGTGGCATGTGTTTGAAGCTTTGATGGGCGTGGCAGGGGGTGGTGATTTTAGGGGGTGGGTCAAAGGGGTGGAGCTTTTGGGGGCGTGTCAAGGGGGCGTTTTTTTTTTTTTTTTTTTTTTTTTTTTTTTTTCTTCATATGGCCTTAGCGGCGCATGTTCTTGGCGGCTCAGCGGCTCTGTACTTGGCGGCTCATAGCGGCTCATGGGCTTGGCGGCTCAGCGGCTCGGTACTTGGCGGCTCAGCGGCTCATGAACTCGGCGGCTCAGGTTAAGCATACATAACCTTAGAACCCAAAACGTAACGTAAATAACCTAAAACGTAGCGTTATAACCCAAAACGTAACGTAAACAACCTAAACGAGCCGTTAAGAACCTAAAAACGTAACGTTAAGAACCTGATATTGAGGTTCGGAGGTTAGCTTCCAACACATGGGTTGTTAATACTACGTCAAGAGAGAAGAAGAATACAAAAATAAAAAAACAGAGAAATAGTTTTAAAATTTATGAAATTTATTTATTCAAACATGTTTACATTATTATTTTTTTTCACTTTTGTATATGCTTAAATTTTATTTTTAAATGATTCTGTTGACTACTTGATCAAGTGGATTATATTCAATAATTCGATCATGAAGCATAATGCAGTATGCTGAAGTGTTTGCAGGAATATTTTTTGATGTCCTCATCTCCAAGCGTATATCAATAGGTCCTGTTTTTCAATGTTTCATTTTGATGTCTGCAATCTATAACAAAAATTGGAGCACGTGATTTAAATATATCCCAGGAAAGAAGAGGCTCGGCAGTATTTTTATTGTAGTAAGTTTTTTGAAAATCGGTATACATTTCACATGACATATACAATTGGATGCGCTCTCTTTTGTATATGAAGTTTTGAGAATATATTTATACCTGCTAGAGAAAAGGATTCCAGAAGTAAAAAAAAAAAAACAAAAACAGTTTTTTTATTTTCATTTTTATTTATTCTCTTTTTGTAGGTAGTTTTTATTTTTTTCAATAATTTAACTTATTTAACTATTGTAATTTACATTTTTTTTTATAGATAGTTTTTAATAATTTATTTTATTTGTCTAGGTACATTTTTTTATTACATATTTACAAAAACAATTCAAAAGCAGCCATAAAGATAAAGAAAATTCTGCTCTAATAGAAAATTAAGGTTCAGACATATTTAAACTATAGTGACCCCAAGCTAGAGTATCAACATTATTACTACAAATAAATCTTTTATCATCTAAGCAACTCAAACTCAATTTATTTATACTTTCTGTATAAATAGTATGATGCCTAGATCTAAAATTCATCATTTTTCCATAAAAATTTTGCTTAAGCAGCAAGCAGTCTCTATAATTTTTTAAAGAAAATTTTTTAATAGCTGATGCTTTAACACCCTTGGCTTTTTTTATCAGAGCAGAATCTTCTACAGCTATGCTGTACATTTTAGCCCTTAACCCGATAAATTCCTTCATAATTCTTCCGTTGTTCTCGTCTTTCATAAACCCTAATTTTTTCATATTTAGCTGGGCAATACCAAAGGGATTATTAAGGGGATAGTCGGAAGTATCGAACTTTTCAGAAATGTCACTTTTGATATCAGCATAGAAATCTTCTGTGCCTATTTTATACACAAAAGAGTCGGTGTCCATATAAGCCAGATGTAAGTTATCAGTAAATTTAGGCTTCATGTATGCATAATGGAAATCATACATTTTGTATTTAGAAATGTCTAAAACACAAAAACCTAGATATACTGGCTTATTATATACACTGTATACTCTTTTTAACTGCACCGCAGCCATGGTTTCACTAAATTCCAATATGCTATGGAAATTAGGTTTGGCAATAAGAGCACGACTCCCAAGGTGTCTTCCATTACTCTCAACGGAATCCACAATTCGAACATCTTTTCGCTTGTCCACATTCTCCATTGTTTTCCCGTGTTGGGTTCAAATTTCGTTTTATTCAAAAGACAAGATGTTGCTTGCTTCGTGGTTGGATATCGAATCAATTTATTTTACAATGGTTTAATATGACAATAATTGACAACAATGACAGTATAAAAAATGAAAAACATGACTTGCAATTTTACAAAATGATTTGATTACAACAATTGACATTTGACAGGAAAATTATACGTCAGGTAGGCTTTCGGGTGCGTGGTGAGTAGGCGATTTACACGCTGCAACATTCCTCCCCGGCTGTGAACGAAGTTCTCAAAATGTCGTTGACTTCACCTTATCAATGCTCATTTTACATGAAATGATAAAAAATAAATATTAAGTACATTTATAAACAAAAACAAATAGTACTAGAATACGGAGACACAAAATGACATTCTATGCGAACAGAACTAATTATTGTATTTATAAATGACCAGCTGCATTAGCTTAATATATCTGTCTCGCTTCCTTTTTAATATCGGCGTCGGTTGTAAGTTGTATTGTAATTAATATTCCAATTGTTGATATTGCGCGCAATATAGTTTTTTTTTTGTTGTGTTGTGTTGTGTTAAATTGTGTCAGTTTATTTTAAAAAATATAAAAATATCAATTATTTGTTTGTGTTGTGATGAATCAGGTGAGTTTTTTTTATTATTTAATTCATTTTACATTTGTAAATTCTGTTTTTATTCGGTATTTCTTCCTCCCATAAGAAATACCCATGTTTGTGTGGTTTCCATAAGGAATATACGTGTTCGTGTGTCGTCCATTTGAATTGCATGCGTTCGTGTGTCACCCATTAGAAATACACATGTTCGTGTGTCTCCCATAAGGGATACATATGTTCGTGTGTTTCTTATCTCCATTCTTGGTTGGTAAATTTCCATTTGTTGAATCTCCGAGATAGGGTGTTCCATTTTTTATGTATAAAATAAATTTTTTTGAATTAAATTATTTCGATTGTGAATTTTAGTGGACTGTATTTTTTTGATATTAAATTAATTAAATGTGAATTTCGATTGTTTTTACAGGGTGTTTCGAATTTTTCGGTTAAAAAAAAATATTTTTACTTAAAGTTGAAATTGCTTTAGAATATTTTTGTTGTTATTCTGGTGTGAAATTCAATTGATTTAAATGAAGTTAAAATTATTTTATGATGAATAAATATCAATTTGACCTTCGTGACGATGCGATGACTGTGATTGTGAATGTGATTTATGTATTTATTCTATGAAATTTGTTTGTTTACGTGAAATTAAATTTCATAAGAGTGAGTAAAAATTTGAAATAATTCGTTGCGTAAAATTTCAAACGTGATTTTTAACTGTGATTTCGATTGCGTATGTATGTTATAAACTGTGAGTGCATCGAATGATTGTGAGTGAGTGATATCGAATGTGTGTGATTATAGTGTGAGTAATAGCGAGTGTGATATTTATGAGTGATTTGGTATCGTGAATTTGAGTGATTGATACCGTGAGTTTGAATGATTGATACTGTGATTTTGAATGATTGATACTGTGATTTTGAATGATTGATTTTTTGTAATACATTATTATGTCGAATATTTTGATTTTCTGTGTGCGACATTTTGTGAGTGATTGCAAAAATGATTGATTGATGCTGAATATTTTGATTCTCTGTTGACAACATCAAAGTTGTATGATTGTGATATGATTGAATATGTTTGAGTGAGTATCGTAGTTTGAATGAGTGTTTTTGTTGAATACATGTTAGATTTTCGTCCATGGTTAGATGGTTGCGTTTTCATCTTCAGTTTTGTTTGACGGTAACAGACAAATTTTTGTTATTGGTCTCCTGAATTCTCCTGACTGTGTTTTTAAGTTGACGACACGAATCAATTTATCTTTTCCAGGAATTACAGAGGTAATGCGTGCAAGAGCCCATTGTGAAGGTGGCAAACGCTCGTCTTTCAGTAAGACTAGGTCTCCGATTTGTGGCTGTGGTTCGGTTTTCAACCACTTCGGTCGTTGCTGAAGCCGAGCTAAGTACTCACTACTCCACTGCTTCCAAAATGAGTGCACAGCTATCTGTATTTTTCTCCACCTATCCAAATGTGAAATCTTTTCAGCTGATAAATCCGCTTCTGGTATGAGCTGGGCTGATGTTCCAATGAGGAAATGTGCTGGCGTGATAATGGCAAAGTCATCGAGGTTATCGGAAACCGGACAAAGAGGCCTCGAGTTTAAACATGCTTCTATTTCAGTCAGAAGCGTGCTGAGTTCCTCGAATGTGAGGGTCTCATTTCTGACGACCCTTTTTAAATGAAATTTTACGGATTTCACACCCGCTTCCCAAAGTCCTCCAAAGTGGGGAGAAGCGGGAGGAATGAAATTCCACTTGGTTCCGACATTGGTTGCTGTTGTTGCAATGTGTTTCCAATCGACGTTTGCGGCTTTCAGCATCTTTTGAAGCTCTGTATTAGCTCCCACAAAATTCTTACCGCAGTCACTATAAATTTCAGCGCAGAATCCTCGCCGTGATGTAAATCTTCGAAATGCTGCCAGGAATGCTTGTGTTGTCATGTCACTGACAGCCTCCAGGTGGATTGCTTTGGTCGCCAAGCACACAAATATGGCGAAGTATCCCTTGTAGATTTTGCCTCCGCGTCCTTTCCAAGCCTTTACCTCTATCGGTCCCGCATAATCTACTCCGGTATGTGTAAATGGCCGGGAGACTCTGACTCGAGGTGCTGGTAAATTCCCCATCAGCTGTTGCATGGGTTTAGCCTTGAATCGAAAGCAAATTACACATTTATGGATGTGTTTCTTTACGCTTCGCTTGAGATTCAAAATCCAATATTTAGTGCGGAGTTGGGTGACCATCTGCTGTAATCCACCATGGAGTGTTTTTTCATGGGCTTCGCGAATCAGCAATTTAGAAAAGATGTGTTCCGGTTTAAGGATGACTGGATGTTGTTGATCATATTCCAAGTTTGAGTTCTGAAGACGTCCTCCAACTCGAAGAATGCCCTGGCCGTCAATGAATGGATGCAGGGATCCAAAGTGTTTTGATGATGATGGATGCTTTATTAAGTTTTGGATTTCTTCAGAAAACATCTCTTTTTGAGCCGCTCTAATGCAGTTAAAAGTCGCGTTTTGTAACTCAGAAGTGTTAAGTGGCTCCAATAACTGGTTCATTGGAAGTTTTTTGAGGCATATACGCACGATCCTCCGGCAGTAAGCAATGATTCGTAGTAGTTTTTTAAAATCCGAAATTTTTTGAAATAATTTTTCTACCTGATTTTCAGATCCGACGGTGCAGTGAGACTGGATTTTTACTGATTTTATTTCTTCTTCAGTTTCAAATATTGATGTTGGACTTGGATAGGAAAAAATCCAATTTGATTGAAGATACTCTGGACCTCGCCACCAAAGAGTGTTGCCTTTCAATTCTGATGGTGAAACACCCCTCGACGCTAAATCTGCAGGATTTAGTTTAGTGGGAACATGATTCCAGATGCTGACATTCGTTAGTCTCTGTATTTCGGCGACTCGGTTGCTGACGAACGTTTTCCATTTTGATGGCGGTGCTGCTATCCAGCATAATGTGATGGTGGAATCGGTCCACGCGTATGTCTTGATTTGGCCTAAATGCAAAACGTTTCTAACATAATCAAGAAGACGAGCTAACATAACAGCCCCGCATAACTCAAGTCGAGGAAGCGAAACTGTATTAAGAGGAGCAACTCTAGTTTTGGACATAACGAGGTGAGTGTAAATTTTGTTGCATTTGTCTAAAACCCTAAGGTAAACTGCTGCCCCGTATGCCTTCATAGAAGCATCACTAAAACCGTGCAATTCTAACTCCAAATTTTCCTTTTCAGTACAGATCCATCGTGGTATTCGAATTTGTTCGAGAATTGGCAAATCAGCTCGTAAAGAATTCCATTCACGCTGCAACTCCACTGGAACAGGAACATCCCATGCTAAGCCCTTCAACCACAATTTTTGCATGATAATTTTCGCCGATATCACGCACGGAGAAATCCAACCAAGTGGATCAAAAAGCTTGGCAATGGTTGACAAAATGGTTCGCTTGGTGATTTCAATTGTTTCAGTTTGACTCCACTGAAAAGTGAATGAGTCACTGGAAGGAAGCCATTTTATTCCCAACGTTTTGATATGCTCCGAAGAATCAAAAGGCAGCAGAAAATTGACTTCACGCTCTTGGGGCGCAATATTGATTAAAGCTTCTTCAGAATTACTTGCCCATTTGCGTAAGTGGAAGCCAGCTGATGAGAGAAGTTGACAGATTTCAGTTACCTTTCGTTGAGCTTCTTGAATCGAATTTGCACCACTTACTAAATCATGATGCTTCTATGTGAGGTCTTTTCTGAGGTTGTTTTGCCAGAAATTGTTAGAGGAAGTGAGCCTGTAGCACCAATTGCTCAGAACACTGAACTTGGATGGATAGTTTTTGGCAGGGCGCCTATTCAAACTTGCCGTGTTCACCTGCAGCTGGTTGACATTGATACGCAGCTCCGCAAATTTTGGGAAATTGAAGAATCTCCGTTTGAAAATCCAGAAACTGCTGAAAACGTTGCCTGTGAGGAACACTTCATGACCAACACTGGACGTTTACCAAATGGAAGATTTGAAGTTTCGCTGCCATTCAAGGAGGGTGTTCAACCGGCACTGGGAGCAAGTCAGCAAGGAGCACTGCGAAGATTTCTCCAGCTTGAAAGAAGATTCAACAACCATCCTCAACTGCAGAAGGAGTACTCAGCCTGCATATCGGAGTATCTTCAACTTGATCAAATGGAAGAAGTAGATGTCAGCCAAGGTGAAATTCTTCAGTCGCCATTCCATTATGTTGTGCCTCATCATGCTGTGTTCAAGGAGTCCAGCACAACTACTAAGCTTCGGGTGGTTTTCGATGCTGCCTTTAAAACTACAGATGGGACCTCCTTGAACGAACATCTTTTAGTTGGGCCTAAAACGCAATCAAATATAATGGACATAATACTAAAGTGGAGAAAATTCAAGATTACCTTGACGGCTGACATCGAAAAAATGTACCGGCAGATCCAGATGAAACAATCAGATACATTTTATCAGCTGATTTATTGGCGAGACAACAAGATGAATCCTTTAAAGCTGTATCGGTTGAAAACCGTCACGTTTGGAACAGCTTCCGCTCCTTATCTAGCCACTCGAACCCTGAAGAAGCCAGCTGATGAGAGAAGTTGACAGATTTCAGTTACCTTTCGTTGAGCTTCTTGAATCGAATTTGCACCACTTACTAAATCATCGACATACATATCCTGACGTATCATCTGGGCTGCTAATGGATATTTGTCCTTTTCGTCATCAGCAAGCTTATTCAGGGTTCGAGTGGCTAGATAAGGAGCGGAAGCTGTTCCAAACGTGACGGTTTTCAACCGATACAGCTTTAAAGGATTCATCTTGTTGTCTCGCCAATAAATCAGCTGATAAAATGTATCTGATTGTTTCATCTGGATCTGCCGGTACATTTTTTCGATGTCAGCCGTCAAGGTAATCTTGAATTTTCTCCACTTTAGTATTATGTCCATTATATTTGATTGCGTTTTAGGCCCAACTAAAAGATGTTCGTTCAAGGAGGTCCCATCTGTAGTTTTAAAGGCAGCATCGAAAACCACCCGAAGCTTAGTAGTTGTGCTGGACTCCTTGAACACAGCATGATGAGGCACAACATAATGGAATGGCGACTGAAGAATTTCACCTTGGCTGACATCTACTTCTTCCATTTGATCAAGTTGAAGATACTCCGATATGCAGGCTGAGTACTCCTTCTGCAGTTGAGGATGGTTGTTGAATCTTCTTTCAAGCTGGAGAAATCTTCGCAGTGCTCCTTGCTGACTTGCTCCCAGTGCCGGTTGAACACCCTCCTTGAATGGCAGCGAAACTTCAAATCTTCCATTTGGTAAACGTCCAGTGTTGGTCATGAAGTGTTCCTCACAGGCAACGTTTTCAGCAGTTTCTGGATTTTCAAACGGAGATTCTTCAATTTCCCAAAATTTGCGGAGCTGCGTATCAATGTCAACCAGCTGCAGGTGAACACGGCAAGTTTGAATAGGCGCCCTGCCAAAAACTATCCATCCAAGTTCAGTGTTCTGAGCAATTGGTGCTACAGGCTCACTTCCTCTAACAATTTCTGGCAAAACAACCTCAGAAAAGACCTCACTACCTAGGAGCAAGTCAACACTAGAAGGTTTATAAAATGAAGGATCAGCTAAACTCAAACCCTGAATATGACTCCATTGGTCAGGAACAACTTCACTGTTTGGTAGTAGACCAGTTATAGTTTTGAGAACAAACGCCCTAGCATCAGTTTCAAATGAGGTATATAAAGATTTAAGTTTCATATCTACAAAGCTTTGACTAGATCCACTTTTGTTGTTTCCCAATCCAGAAAATTCCATGAAGGTGCGAGATTTCTTCAAACTAAGTTGTTGTACAGCTCGTTCGGTGATGAAAGTCGATTCTGAACCAGGATCTAACAACGCCCTCAAGTTGATGAACTCTCCATTGGATGCTCGTACTTGGACGACTGCTGTAGCAAGCAAAACTAGCGTATTCGTAGGATTTGAAACGTGATAAGTGTGAATGGTGGAGTTTGTCAAAGCTTCGGTTGTTCCTGCTGGATTGAATGCTGGTGCGTTTGGATTTATTTGCGATGAACCTTGGTATGTATTTTGATTATTGTTATTAGAACTAACGAATAATGAATTTTGATTTCTATTTAAATTATTCGAAGGAGCTGAATTTGTGTTAAAAGATTTCGATTGATTGGATTGCGAACTCTGAATAAAGGAATCGTGATTGCTGTGCGGAATGTCGGTTTGAGAATTGTGCAAAAGCGTGTGATGTTTTTGGTTGCAGTTAAAGCAGCGTTTTTCACTCGGGCATTGAAAAGTTTTGTGGTTGTATGCCAAACAATTTTCGCAAACACCGAGTTGCTTAACATTTGTTACCCTTGTTGGCACATCCAGCTTCAAAAATGAGTGGCACGAACGAAGTGAATGCTGACCCCTGTGACATACTGCGCAGCTATACTTCTCCTTTCTCATCGACTTCAAATGCAAAATCTTTGGTTTCAGCTTGGATTGTTCCTTATCTTTAGACTTCGAACTTTGCTGACAGACAACTTCTAAGGAACGGAACCTAGTTTCCAAAAATGTTGAAAATTCCTTAAAGGTAGGTAATTCTGTTTTCAAACCTAACTTTTCTTCCCACATTTGTTGAGTTTTTGTTGGTAATTTTTTCAGCAAAGTGAAGATAACAACAATATCCCAACTGTCTACCGGAATGCCTAAATTCTTCAAAGCATGAAGTACCTCTCTTGACTTGTCTAACAAGCCCTTGATGGAATCGGCTGTTTCTACACTGATTGTCGGCTGATCAAAAAACGTTTTAAGATGTGCGGTAACCAAAATCCTCTTATGGTCGTAGCGCGCTACTAAAATTGACCATGCCTGGTCATAATTGTCATTGTTGACTTCTAGGTAATCTAACAACGATGCTGCACTACCCTTCAAACATGATTTTAAATACGTTAATTTCTCTATCTTTGACAGAGTTGAATTATTATGGATCAGAGCTACATACAGGTCATGAAATGGACGCCAATTATTGTAATCCCCATAGAACGTTGGGGGAGTTATCCTCGGAAGTTTTATTTCGCGGACGCTGGATGTCCTGGACTCATTGTTCAAATAAGACTCCCGCCTATTCTGGGATTTGGCACCATCTCTTCCTTCACCTCTCGATTTTTCACCGAAATGCAACCCATCTAACCTATCTAACTCATCTAACATGCAAGCCTTGTAAGAGAGGCAAGTTTCCATAGTGCTGTCGTAGATTTTCTCACATTCTCTTAAAACCTTTTCATCTTCTTCGGAGCCTTGAAATGTATCATATAAATCACACATTTTTCTAAAATTGTCTTCTAAAATGTTCAATCGCCCTATCAAGTGGTTTTTCGTTTTATGTTCAGAACTTAATTGGCTGAACTTTTCGCTATTTTTTACAATTTGGGCACAAATATTCATAAAAATCTTATAGGTCGCCGACTCACTCATTTTAAAACACTCAATATATGTATATGATAATCAATATAATAAAATATTATTGCACTCACTTTGATTTGATTATTTAGAATGTCGTTTGGGACTCCGCAAAACACAAGAACTTAGATGTATATATGTATATATATATATGACTGCAACAATGATTCCAAATTACAGAACAGGACGACAGCTATTGCCAACGGCTCTGGAAATCAGCTATGGATAACTGCTTCGGACAACTGCACTTGATAACAGTATTTGACAACGGCACTCGATTAACGGCTACGTATATCTGGACAAAGGATTAACTCCAACAGTAATTTCTCCAACGATGAAATTCAATCGACGACAAAAAAAAATGATTTGATTTTGGTTTATACACCTTTATTGGTAATTTTATTGATTTTACTCACACTATTTTGTATAGACTTGATGTTTTATTGCAGGTACTCCGCTGGGCAGAATTCCGATACAGGTGCTTGCACGACGATCTCGCAAGTTCTCCACAGGACACACAGCAAAATGCAGAACGTTGACGGCACTCGGACAAAAAGACAGCAATCCACATATAATTTATCACAGCTCAATTAGTTTTATCACAGTTTGTACTTTATTATACTCAATCACAGATTTATGTATATCACAGTTCAAAATATATCCGGCTCGAATGGACCAAATGTTGGGTTCAAATTTCGTTTTATTCAAAAGACAAGATGTTGCTTGCTTCGTGGTTGGATATCGAATCAATTTATTTTACAATGGTTTAATATGACAATAATTGACAACAATGACAGTATAAAAAATGAAAAACATGACTTGCAATTTTACAAAATGATTTGATTACAACAATTGACATTTGACAGGAAAATTATACGTCAGGTAGGCTTTCGGGTGCGTGGTGAGTAGGCGATTTACACGCTGCAACATCCCGAAAACTGCGTTATTGCACAGTTTGCGTAAATCTTTCTCAAATTTATTGGTGGCTAATGTTCTAAGTCGATTGTTTAGATCGATATATGTTTTCAACCATGGAGATTGTTGGAATCGCATCACTCTATGAATTTTAGTAAGCACCAAACCATTATCGAGGGCTTGAATTAAAGTCTTATAGTGTATAATATAATTAACCTTATTCTTCAAATCCGCAATCAATTTTTTAGGAGATTTGGCAGTCACTGAAGTGTTTGACGGACAGAATGGTAGATCATTATGAGCATCGTGTATTTCTTGAGGATACTCTAGATCAACTTCTAAGACATAACCCGTATTTACATTTGAAGTAAGCCATTCTTTAATCAAAGTCAGGTCAGTTGGAATATCCGCCCATTCGAAGCTTGAATGAGGAAGATACTCTGACATTGCCCAACCGTAAAGGTTATTAGCATCCAAATATACTAAATAGTTGGAGGGGCTATCTGCATCAAACTCAGACATATATTTATTGTTTGCTTTGCAGTGGCGCAAGGTACACTGCGTCAAACCCCCTCTTATTCCCATAGCAAAGAAATTATACATATTAATGTCTGTCAAAAGTTCCAGTTTAATGTCTGTCATTTTTAACATGGCATCCCATGAGAAACCAGGAAGTGTGAAATAGTGGCAGGGGTCAAGACCGTAATGTTGTCTAGAATCTGCCCTAAATTTTTGGAAAATATCAGCCAAAATCAAGACATCTGTCACCAAATAGTGCTCCAGATATTGACTCAGGCTTTCGCACTTGAAATGTGCCCACACCTTCTTAGCATGGGCATAATCTTCTAAGCTACAGTCTTCATCAATAAGTGAATTCCTGAAAGATTCTATTTGAGGAAGTTCTACTTCATCCAGTTTTTCTATACCATCTAGATGATCATAGCAGAAAACCCCCTTGCGAGTCATAAGGTTCATAGACTCTACGTCGTTTTTAACATATTTCGATAATATTTTAAAATCGTCCGTTTCAAGGGTTTTCGCTATATTATCAATACTAGATGGGAGAAACCTAAATGAGTCTAAGAATCTTAACTCCAAAAACTCCTTCTGATCCCTATTTATTAATATTTTTTTCGAGATAGATATATATTTCTCTTTATTGAGAGGAATAATATTAATCCCCCCACTGATAATGCCCAGCTCTTTTATGAACAAATGTGAGTCATAACCGGTTAAATTATGAAAAAATATGGGGATAAATTTAGGTACCTTATAACTTAAGTGGCATTTAGAATGCGCTGCTCCTCTAAATTGTCCGGTCAAATGATCGTGGTCTCGTACCTTGACGCTGTCCCATACAGGATACTTGCAGATATGGCATCTAGTTTCTTGCTGAAAACGTCTCTCATCATCAACTGACATATTAAGTGGGATCTTTTTACTTAAATGCTCTCGATGGATGTGCTTAGCGTCTTCAACTAAGTTTGTAATGAAAACTTTAGCACAATCTTCACCTATAAATAAATAATATTTACATAATTATAATAATTATTATCAAATAAAGTTCATATAATATATAAAATTAATCTCAAAAGAATTAACTCACCGGTATATTTGAATAGCTTATTCAATGTTTCATCAAATGAGCATTTGATAAAATAGGATACTGCTATGGGTACATGCTTCTTAATTGATGTTGTTGTTGATTTTGATGCATCAGGTTGACAGCTAGCAATATTCATCAGCATACACTCGAAGTCTGCATATATGGTAAACGGCACTTCCATCGACCTCCATTGGTTTTTAAACTCCAGGATGTTGTTCGTAGCATTGGGGAGAGTTGTTACCATTTTGTTGCATTCTGCTCCATGTTTTTCAAATGCCTCATCGGTGTTGAACGAATGTAGGCATGCATTACACATTTTTACTGACCGTTTACCATAATTCATTTGGCTTCCTATCAATTTGGACATATTTTTTATCCAAATGTAATGACTGCAATCTCCTTCTTGAATCAGTAGTAAATTTATATGATGCTCACGAATATTTTTAGCATTAAAGTAAGGACCTACAACCACATACTTCGAGCCAACCTCATCTTTTTCAACTCCAAATACATTTATACTTATTGAGGGGTTGAGATCTTCAAAAGTAGAAATGTCTTTAACTTTTAGCGGAAAAATTAAATTTGAAAAATTTAGGAGAGTACCATTTCCTAGGGTAATCACATCGTTTTCCACATTGCTTATCTGGTATTTGTGAGGTCGATGAGCATCTTGATTCATAGGGTGGAGAGCTGATATAACTGCCCATTTAAAGCAGTATATATCATTGTTCTTTACATTAATACAGGCCTTTTTCGATTCGATGCACTTTGGGAGACTTAGGTAACTTGATCCTCTTAAAGGCCTGTACTCATTAATGTTCACTTCTATATGGCTAATAGAAAACAATGACCACCCAGAATCTCTTTCCTGAAACTCTTCACTTTTGCTTGTGATTACCCGCTCCATGTTTTTCAGAATAGCTTCCAAATCATCAGTATCCTGAGCTATTTGCATCGGACACTTAAAGGATTTTACGCTAACTTCACAATCTTCCGCTTCACCGGTAGGTGCTGTTATAAATTTAACAAACTCGGCAAATAGCTCAATACTAAATTTGAGGCTCCCTTTCGTTTCCAAGGAGTTTTTAAGTAAATTGTGTAAATCACAATTATACTTTTCCATAAATTTACTGATGTCGATTAGACCCTCATCAGTGTTTGCCAATGAGTAGGTTTCAACCTTCCCTTGAAAACATTGCCTTATTTTTGAAAATGGGGTGTCGAAAATAAGGACTCTGCTTTTTCTTTTATGCTCATTGGTTCTTATGTGATGGGGCCATTCAACAGTGCTCACATCTATTTCGCAGCTCTCGCATCTGCGTTTTTTCGAAGAAGTATGTGGTGGAGTCAAGGAATCATTAATAGTTTCGGGGAGTTTTCTTTTGATACTACTATGCTCTTCAATAATAGTATTTGGTGAGGTTATATGCTCCTTACGGAAGTGTTTTAACATTGAGTCCTTCCGGGTATATGTTTTATTACATTGAGGACATTTAATTGTGTCTCCATGACAAGCTTTCACATGTCTCTTAAGTGAGCATGCATGAGCAAATTTACTGCTACAAATAGTACAGTTGAAATTCTCCATTATTTTTTGTTTTGTTTTATATATGTATATAAATAAATAGGTAGATAGATAGTTTTTCTTTTTTTTTTATAAAAACCTGTGATACAATATTTTTCAATATATTTTTTTTTTTACTTATGTTTTATATATATATATATGTATATAATTAAAAAATATATAAAAACTTTTCTTTTTTTTATAAGAGTTCACCTTGTTTTTTATGTACGTAGCACTCACGTACGAGAATATGTCTTTTTTTAAAAACGAAAACTTGAACGATCAAATATCCCAATGAATATATTATAGTGGTTTTTAAAATTTGTTTTAAGAAGCTAAAACTTTTTTTTTTTTTTTTTTGTAATTGTAGAAGGCACACACAAATAAATAGGTCTTTTTAAAAGAGAAAAATGTTTACGAACAATGTAAATTTTATACAGGTTTAAAATTTGTTTTAAGAAGGTATCACTTTTTTCTTTTTTTTTGTTGAGGTTTTTGCTTTTTTTTCACTCTTTTAAATAAAATGTTTGAGAATAAAGAATGGGTAGAACTCGCGAAGGAATAAGGCTGTTTATAAATGTTTTTTTTTCACACTTTTTAAATAAAACTTTCGATCGATAAAGATAGGGTGGTACTCGCGAAGGAATAAGTCTATTGAAAATATTAAAATTTTAAAGTTATCAAACACACCAATATTTAATTACTAACACTTTTCTAAATAGTTATTTTAAAGTTTTATACTTTTTTTTCCACACTTTTTAAACAAAACGTTTCAACGAATACCTAATACTCACAAAGTAATCTGACTATTAAACTGTT
Organism: Epistrophe eligans; assembly: GCA_951394125.1. NCBI lineage: Eukaryota > Metazoa > Arthropoda > Insecta > Diptera > Syrphidae > Epistrophe > Epistrophe eligans. The sequence goes on along the minus strand of OX596028.1, from coordinate 85,493,710 downwards.
TAGCTCGAATGCATTGCTTTTATATCATTAGGATACCTCCACATATATTAAAGTATCCCCTCTCAGATATACCATTAGAAAATGTCTCTTACTATAAGAATACTCTTATCTTCTAATCTAATGCATAAAAGAATTTAAAAGGAAAGTTTTATTGGTAAATAATATTCCATTGTCCACTTTCCTTGTGTACAGCTGCACTGAATAAAAACCGAGAAATGACCGTGGGATCATTTTGTATACATTATTATCCTTTTCATCTAAGACACATTGTAATAAAAGTCTAGACGTTGCCCCTTTCATAGTAAACGCTTGTTTTGAATATTTAATTAAAATTATGTTAATGAAACTATGATCTTTTTCATCTCAAGCATGTATATACTATATATCATTCAATCTAATGGATAATAAACTATGGTTTTCTATTAGGAGGATAAAAGTCTTTTCTTTTTAAGTACTTTCTTAAAAATTCCATTGTCCCCTTTTTTTGTGAACAGGTGCACTTAAAAAAAACGAGAAATGATCGTGGGATCATTTTGTAACCTGATTATCCTTTTCATCTAACACACATTTACATATAGCATTCAAATAAATGCTAATAAACATAGGTTTCTTATGAGGGTAATAAAAGTCTAGACGAAATATTTTCTTTTAAAAAACTCCGCTGAGCACTTCCGTTGTATATATATATCATTCGAACTAATGGGGGTATAAAGACTGTCGTATGCTATTTTTCCAACTATTATTAACGTGAATGAACATGAAAATTTTCAAAACATCCACATGCAAATGTATTGGAAAAGCCTTATATGAAAATTGAGCAGGAATACTTCTATAAAAGGAAAATTATTTTCTACTGATGAGCACAGTTGTTTACAAGAAGCTACAAAGAATAAACGTATTTTTACAAAAATGCTTTTTGAAGAGGCTGATTACTCCATATTTACCCTAGATGATTTCGCGGCAAGAGAGGCTAACTCTTTAAACGAAATCGGTAATTTTAAACCTACGAAGAAGCTGGCTGATCTTGAAATGGGGGTCAAATATAGTATTTACGCTCTGCGAAAAGTAAATACACGTTGGGGAGAACGGATCATAGCAGATCTTGGAGAATATACGGTAAGCTATGAAACTATTCTTATTCTGCAACAATATATCATATGTGTATGTAATGTTAAATAATTTGAAATTTTTTATTTCAGGTCTTTCTGCCAATGAAATACTCGAAGCTGTCATCAGAAAGCATAACATTAATTGGAGGAGGTTCATATGCCTTCGAAAAAACATGTCAAATTGGAACATCATACCAACTTAAATTTACAAAAATAAAATAATTTTTATGTTTAAGACAATAATTATTAGATATAAACGAAGAAAATATAAATATTTATAGAAAAAAAAGAAAGAAGAAAAATTAAATGTTTTAAAATCAAATGTATTTCTTTTATTACTTTCTTATTTTACAGAATTTTGTTTTTATCGATCCAGGAGTTGTGTTCTGAGGGGAATCCCAACCATTTCACATAAACTTTATTTCCTTTTGTTTGGAGAACTTTTTCAACTAGATATATATCTGGACACTTAGTTTTCATCAGTTCTGCTTCATAAAAGCCCCCCTGAACTGCTTTTCCTTGATAGTCCTCAAGAAGATATGTAGTCGGTTTTGTTGTTTGAACTTTTCTTATTTTAAAAACCTCAGTAGTCCAGTTTGGTGTATAGCCTTTTTCAAATGTATGTTTATACTTACTGATTCGTACTTTGTCGCCAACCTTAAATTTTCGTTTACTTGCTTTTTCTTTCTTATTTTTGAAAATTGATAATAAGGACTTTGAATTTTTCGTGTTTACATCCGCAGGTCTACATTTAATGGTTCGGTGAAAAGAATGATTGTAGTCATAAAGTAATTTTTTAAAAATATTTATCCACTTGTAACTTCCATTGAAACTAAATTCTTTCCACATTTTTTCCTTAAAGGTTCTATTAAATCTTTCAATAATTGAAGCCTTCAATGAGCTGAATGTAGAGTAGTGATTAATTTTATATTTTTGCATCAAACTTTTGAAGTTTGTATTGAAAAATTCTTTTCCATCGTCAGTCTGCAAGTTTTTTGGAACCCTAGAAGAATTTTTAAATATTTCATGCATCCCTTTTGAAATAGTAATCCCCTTTTTGTTTTTCATTGGGATAACCCACGCGAACTTTGAAAAAGTATCGATAACTGTCATCAAATAATTAAACCCATTATTTTCATCACTGTAAGGTATCATTTCAACCAGATCGGCTTGCCACAAATCATCATAACCTTTAATGATAACATTACGACGTTTAAAATTTCGCCGTGCAGCCCTATGCAACTCTTCAACGACCTCTCGCTTACTCATAATTAAAAAGAGTGAATTCAACAGAATAAAAAACAACTCTTTTATATTTTTATTTTTAATTTTGTTTTTATTTTAATCTTTTATACAATAGCATCAATTTCTTAATTCTAACCAAACGGTTTTCTACCATATAGCAGGCACAAGTATCCGGTCCTAGTTCACATTGGTTGGATGCCCAGCAACAATTAGAATAGTGATGTCCGTGAATAGATTCAGTGTAATGTACGTTTTGGAATCTTTTAAGTAGGGAAATACAATTTAAAAACTCTTCGTAATGCTCATCTAATACAGTTTCGCTATACGTTTTTAAAAAATCACAAATGTTTTTAAGTATTGTTTCTGAGTCCATTTCTTCAGATGTTATTGTTTAGAGTGTTGAAAGCTTACTAAGAATTTTTACTTTTTTAAATGGAAAATAAACATCATATATGCACATCAACATTTTAAGACCCCCACTCCTTTACGTTTCATCCGTAGGTATAAAGGATACTTTAGGAAATAACGCCTTCATGATCATCTCAACTTTTTTTTTAATCTTTTCATCAACCTGTCTTTCATCAATATTCATGAGATCTTCAGGTTTCCTCGATAGTGATAATAAGTTCATGTTTTCTCGCTTCATAGTTGTTATTGTTTCCTTTAAAGTAGAGTCCATAAGGTTTCTTAGTATGTTGCTTTCCCTATTCAAAGTTGTAATTAATTCCTTCAAAGAAGAGTCTATGTGGTTTCTCATACTATTTTCCTTAAGGTTTAACTGCTCATCAACATATCCTTTGGAGACGGCTTGGTGGGGGTGCTTAGGTTTAATACCAATATTGTTTAAATGCTTATTATCTATATCAAAGTCACCAGACGGTAGGAGTTTAAATCCTATTCCTGGAGGACCTATAAGACCATTGTTTTTTGGAACAGGTTTGAAGTTCCTACCGAACTTGTCAACGTTCATTGTTTATATGTATAGATTTTGGTTTGAGTGCTAATATATAATATTTGATTCCTTCAGTTCTTCAATTATAGAAGTGATTTCATTCTGGTGGTTGTTGTTACCAGCATTTTTAGATGCTACTAAAAGTCGAAGTCTATTAACGAGTTCATTCGGATCATTCCAGTAGACATATTCAATATTTTTGTTTGTGTATTTCATTTCAGTAATATTAGAATAGGATTTTCCTGTTTTAGCATTTTCATTTTTAAGCCCAGCGACAATAGCCTTTATTATTTTGGTATATTTCACACCTCTGTTGCTCTTGATTCGAGAAGAACTATCATGATTAATTCTATATGCATTAGTTTTTTGGAGGATTTTCGAATATTGTTCTAAGTCATCCTTAGTATATTTTTGCTTTTGAGGATTTTTCTTTACCACCAATTCAATAAGACCAGGAGTTCGAGTAAAAATTTCATCGTCAATTATAATATGCTGATCATTCATTTTAAAGCTGCATTTTCCTATTTTTACAGATTGAGTGTTTACATCAAAATATGGTCCAAAGGCTGTATCACGATTTGAATCTGACAACAGTTTTTGTTGATTGAAAGAAGACGATTTATCAGGGCTAGGAAAATTTTTTGGTGTACTGAATAAAAAAGTATTATCTGGACTATCCAATTCTAGTGATGGTGATCCTGCTCGTTCATGATCTTCTTCCTCATCCTTTTTATAAAATGATTCAAAATGGAGCTTGCGACGTTTAAGTGTTTTAATATCATTTTCTTGTTGTGCTTCTTCTTTTTTAATATTCCCGACCAATTTTTTCAATGGCTCAACAATGGGTTTGAACGTGTTTTCCAAATCGGCTTCTCTTATCATTTTACCACTTTTTAGTTGAAAATATTTATTTTTAAGCACATTTTTTGTTTTTATAAGATCATTCAATACACTTTCTTCCATTTCTATGATTTAAAATATTATATATGAGGAGGAAGAAAAAAAAGTATTTATATGTTTTGATACTTTTATATGAAGGACTAGTTTTCCCAAACAGTGTTGCTGCCGTAATGTGTTGATGTTAAATGAAATATGTATATTTATAGTATTGCAATTTTGTGAAAACTGTTTTTGTAACGACCCTTTTCAATACTGCTTTCCTTGTCTATAACCAGAAATCCAAAATTATCAGCCCAACAATGGGAACACAACTCTTTAAATTGATTGAATGTCATATCAGAGTTTATATGATCTTTGTAAACATGTTTCAAATTCAATTCGTCTTGTTTGAAAAGAATAATAAAATTAGCATTGTCTCTAATCAAGTGTTTTGGTATATGGGTATAGGATTGACATAAATAAAAACTATCAACTCCATTATGACGACCCATACAAAAATAGTCTCTTATATTGTTTTGTTTTTGGCATGCGACATCGTCGAATATAAATATTGAATTATTTTTGGCGTCTGATGGAGGCATTACATCGGAATTGTTTGAGAATTCATTGTATTCCATACCTTTCACGGATGTAATAAGCTTTTTTAGATAAAGATATTTTGGTTGATGTAATGATTTTGAATAAATATAAATATTTTCAAACTTTAATCCGTTAGGGTCAAGAAGAATGCTTAGCATAACATTTGTTTTACCACAATTTGATGGACCAACGATAATTCCTCGAATGCTGTTTGGAAATAATGAACCATGTTTTTTTTTAATTTTGACTTTAGAATCAAAATTTTTTACTTTAATAATTTCTGACTGCTTTACGAAGCGCATATTGCTGACTAACAGTTCTCACAATAAAACATATCATTTTTATAGGCTTACATTCATAAACGTTTCAACCTTCAACTAGGAAGGTGTGTGTGTAAATCATAATATGATTGAGCATAATAAAAGAAAACCAATTAAAGGAGAAGGACTTTTGAATACAATTATAGACAAATTGCCATTTGAACTACATCTTCCTTCTTATAATTACTGTGGGCCTGGAACTAAATTGAAAGAACGCTTAAGCAGAGGAGATAAAGGAATTAATCAACTGGATGAAGCTTGTCGCTTACATGATATTGCATATTCTAAGAGTAGCTCTGACTCAGATCGACACGTTGCCGATAAAATTTTAACCGAACAAGCGTGGAAAAGATTCAAAGCAAACGACTCTTCAACCTCTGAAAAGTTAAGCGGACTTTTAGTCACTAACATGATGAAAGCTAAGACAAAATTTGGTATGGGTAATAACGAGACTAAAAACAAAACTATTAAAACTAGTAAACAAAAAAAGAAACCTTGTAAAAAAAATATTTTTAAAAAGGCGATAACTGAAGCAAGAAATGCTATTAAAACCAATATCAATTGTTGTGGTACAACATCAATGGCTAATATTGCTGTAAAGGCTGCAAAAAATGTTATTAAAAATAAGAAGAAACGATACATTCAAACGCCAAGAATAATACCACTTCCAAAGCGTGGTGGTTTTTTGCCATTTTTAGCTCCAATTCTGGCTGGTTTATCAGCTGTTGGATCTTTAACTGGTGGAGCAGCTGGTGTTGCAAAAGCTCTTAATGATGTACGTGCTGCTAAAAGAACTTTTGAAGAAAACAAACGACATAATAAGGCTATGGAAGCCATTCCTATTCAAGGAAAGGGGTTATTCTTACAACCATATAAAAATGGACTTGGTCTTTTTCTAAACACACCCAACACAAAAAACTGATTGATCTGCTACCCAACCGACCCTTAAACAATTTTGATATTCAGAGGTTTGGAAAGAAAAACTTGGATCATTTTAGAGGAGTTTTTATGCGAGACTCATTACCCAAAACATCGATGGATAAGGAGTGCGGTGTAATAAATTTGGATAGTCAATCTGGTAATGGCACTCATTGGGTAGCATATGTTAAAAATAGAAAAAATAATATTGTAAAGTATTTTGATAGTTTTGGAAATTTAAGACCACCAACTGAGGTAATAAGCTATCTTGGTAATCAAATAAATTATAATTATATTCAAGAACAAGATTTTGATACATTTATATGTGGTCATTTATGCTTAAGGTTTTTATTAGAACAATGTTATAATGTTTTCAAAAACTAAATTGAAAAAGAATAAAATGAAGTGAACAATCAAAACTGTGTCATTTATCTTTTAATCGGGATGTCGCTAACATTAACATTAAGTGGGAACGACTCATATCTCAGTGCTGAGTATTTTCCACCAATTGTACTGAAATCTAATTATGTTTGCGGGCTTATAGATTTCCAAACTTATAACTCTATACCAAATGTAGATGAGTTTAATAACTTATTGCATATTGGTGATAATATTATATCGTTTCCTATTGGTTCATATGAGATAGAAGATATCAATAATTTAATACAAAAAAAACTTATTGATATTAACAAAAAAAAGAATAGCTTAAGAAAAAGTGAAATTAAAATAAAGGCGAATAACAACACTCTGAAATGTGAAATATTCAGCTCGGAAGATATTGACTTCTCTAAATCGAATTCTATTGGATCTCTTCTAGGGTTTAGTAAGAAACTATTGAAGTCAAAAGTGTTACATGAATCAGATCTCTACGTTGACATAAACAGAGTTAATGCCATACGTGTTGAATGTAATATTATAGATGGAACGTATATAAATAATAAATCGGCACATATTTTACATGAATTTGCTGTTAAAGTAAGTCCGGGCTATAAAATCATAGAAGTTCCGAGGAATGTTATTTATTTGCCTGTGAACGTCAAACGAATAACATCGCTGTGTTTAAAGTTTATCGATCAAGACGGACAACATATTAACTTTAGAGGGGAAAAAATAACAGTTCGATTACATTTACAGCCTGAGCCATGATTGTATATGAGCACATAATTGAGTCAATTCCTTATAAAAATACTGTAGAAAATAATACAATACTCAATCAAGCTTCGAACTTTGCTGCGGTAACACATCGACTTACAAAGCATAATCAAGACTTTTTAATATTATTAGGACATATCTTAAAACATTGAAAACAAAACAAACATACAAAAAAAAAATGTTGAACATTTTTCAAGACCCTGAGATCAGTGATAGTATTTCTAAATATGAATATCATACTTATTCACCATATCAAAACAATTTTGAACGAAATGATATCATTCAGATTTGTATACAACATCAAAATCTTAATGTTTTTCCTTCGGAAAGTTTTTTATATGTTGAAGGATCACTATCGACAACAGATGGAAAAGAAATCGTCAACACAAAACTTGTGAACAATGCAATGGCTTTTCTCTTTGATGAAATACGCTATGAACTTAATGGAAAGGAAATTGACTATAACCGAAATGTGGGGATTACAACAACGATCAAAAACTATTTATCCTTGACTAAAAATGAGAGTGATATGCTTTTAAATGCATCCTGGTCTCCTGATTCATCTATAAAATTAACACCAGTTCATTTTAATTACTGTATTCCATTAAATAGGCTTTTGGGTTTCGCCGAAGATTATAAAAAAATTATTCCCAATGCTCGACACGATCTAATTCTCACTCGAGCTAGGATGGATGAAAACGCACTAATCTCTGCAACTAATGAAAATGTTCAAGTACAACTTCATAAAGTACAGTGGAAAGTACCACATGTGACTTTATCAGATACCATGAAATTAAACCTATACAAATCTATAAATAAAAACAGTTTTATGAAAATTGCCTTTCGAAACTGGGATCTCTATGAATACCCCATGTTATCGAGCTCTGATCATCATATATGGAACGTTAAGACAACAACACAAATAGAAAAACCTCGATACATTGTTTTTGCACTACAAACTGAAAAAAATAAAAAACTATCTGCTGATCCTACAACGTTTGATCATTGTAATCTGACAGACTTAAAAGTATATCTAAACTCTGATGTATATCCACATGAAGACCTTAATGTTTCATTTGAAAAAAACAGATACAGCTTGTTTTATAAAATGTATACCGATTTTCAAAAAACTTACTACAATAAAAATACTGCCGAGCCTCTTCTTTCCTGGGATATATTTAAATCACGTGCTCCAATTTTTGTTATAGATTGCAGACATCAAAATGAAACATTGAAAACAGGACCTATTGATATACGCTTGGAGATGAGGACATCAAAAAATATTCCTGCAAACACTTCAGCATACTGCATTATGCTTCATGATCGAATTATTGAATATAATCCACTTGATCAAGTAGTCAACAGAATCATTTAAAAATAAAATTTAAGCATATACAAAAGTGAAAAAAAATAATAATGTAAACATGTTTGAATAAATAAATTTCATAAATTTTAAAACTATTTCTCTGTTTTTTTATTTTTGTATTCTTCTTCTCTCTTGACGTAGTATTAACAACCCATGTGTTGGAAGCTAACCTCCGAACCTCAATATCAGGTTCTTAACGTTACGTTTTTAGGTTCTTAACGGCTCGTTTAGGTTGTTTACGTTACGTTTTGGGTTATAACGCTACGTTTTAGGTTATTTACGTTACGTTTTGGGTTCTAAGGTTATGTATGCTTAACCTGAGCCGCCGAGTTCATGAGCCGCTGAGCCGCCAAGTACCGAGCCGCTGAGCCGCCAAGCCCATGAGCCGCTATGAGCCGCCAAGTACAGAGCCGCTGAGCCGCCAAGAACATGCGCCGCTAAGGCCATATGAAGAAAAAAAAAAAAAAAAAAAAAAAAAAAAAAAAAACGCCCCCTTGACACGCCCCCAAAAGCTCCACCCCTTTGACCCACCCCCTAAAATCACCACCCCCTGCCACGCCCATCAAAGCTTCAAACACATGCCACGCCCCCCAAAATCACAAATTTTACCACGCCCTCCGCCCCTTTATACGCCCACAAAAGCTCCGCCCACTTGCCACGCCCCTAAAGCTCAATATCTACCACGCCCACCACCCCCGCCACGCCCTACGCCCACTGCCACGCCCATACGCCCATTTTAGCCGCCGAGCCGCTGCTCCAGGACCCTCTAATCTATACTACTGAGATCCATGTTTAAAGCAGTACACTAAACAAATGAAATGGCATTTTAATGCAAGTGTTGGCGGTTGTTCTTTTTTATAGTACGTAAATATGTATTAATATAAGGTATCTTAAATTCACTTTTATGTTATTTGTTGATTTCGATTGCTATGTATATTCATGGTTTGGTTTCAATCTTCAAATATTTTATTTTGAAGTGGGTTTTTTTATTTTTTTATATTTACTTACATATATGAAATATTTGAGAGATTGTTTGATTTTGTAGTCAAACAGAGATCGTGGGCTGGGAATTCGGGCAGCAAAACATTATCTGTTTTATTTAGAAATAGCCCCTCTCTTTTAAACTGAAAGTGGACGAGCAAATTCAATCTTTAGATTGCATGCAATGAAATGTGAATTTAAGGAAACTCAGATATTATTAGGTGATTGGTAGAACGATTGACCATAGATAAACAAAAATGTAAGTTTTTCATCTCTTCTTTTCATTATTGGTAAAGAGAAACATTTCTGTTTACAAAGAAAAATATAGAAAAAAATATCAGCTCTATTCTGCTAAACGTTCAAGTGAATTTTCGTATTCTGGTATCCGTTGGAGGGAACGAATGTGCCAAAAAGCATATAAATTTCCATAAAAATAAAATAATAAAAAATTAGATTCTCTCAAGAACTTTAAAAATAATTATTGATAGAGCTGTAAACTCGAAAGATTGAACAATTTAAAGAATAATCGGATAACAGGATAGGAGATAGGACTGAATGGAACGTAAAATTATGTCCGCATTTTGTTTCGCATCGAAACTTCGAGTTCTGCTCCGCACTTTACTTTAACCTTGCATCTTATACTAATAGTCGACATTAGTGTAATATGTATTAAAAATATTATGAAAATTTAATATTTCTGTATCTGTAACATATTTTACATATCCGCAGATATCTTCCAGCCACCATTCCCACTTAGGTACCTACTTAGGTGTTTTAGAAAAGCTCAAAATCAATGACAACACTTATGTACAGTGTCATATTATACCTTTTACTAAAGCCAGAAATTAATTTCTAAATTCTGTTTTAAATAAAATTGTTTTAAAATAAATTTTAGAAAAATTAAATTTTCAAACTCAAAATAAAAAAAAAACAAAAAAGAAACTAATTTTGTTTAAAATTTTAAGTCATTAAGTTGTATTTTTGTTTTTAATATTCAATGCTCCTATCAATTTTTAGTCAAACGCTAAAAACCAGATACTAAAATGTCGTCTAGTTTTTGCGAAAATCGAAAATTACAAAAATATGTTTTCTTTAATTTGACTTCAATCCGTTGTCTAAGTTGCTCTAAAGATCCTGTTTCGGCTTAGTAGGTTAGGTTAGGTTAGGTTGAAGTGGCTGTCGGTGGAGAACCGACACACTTAGACCAATTGTTGGCCCGTTGTGATACCACATGGATCTAGGAAAGATTTTTCTTACTCAATTAAACCAATTTGAGCTCCTTATGAAGCGTGCAAGATTACTTATAGAAGTATTTGCTAGATCACTTGTATCGTTGTAGTAGAAGTTTCCTAGATGGAGTCTACGTCTTTGTGACAGAGCAGGACATGTACAAAGAAGGTGAGGAATTGTTTCCTCCTCTTCCTCATCAATGCAGCTTCTGCAGAAATCATTAGAGTGAACGCCTAGTCGCATGGCGTGCCTACCTATTAGACAGTGTCCGCTGTGAGCGCTTCAGATCCAGCATTGGCCAGATTTGTTTTGTCGCTAAGCAAGTGGTAAGGTTGTTCCACCTGAGGTTTGTTTTCTTTATAGCATCTTGCTTTAGCATATGTTTAAAAGTAGCGATAGGTATACCAATAGTTGTCTTATATGGTAGTATGGGTACTGTTGTTCCACTTTTAGCGAGTTCGTCAGCTTTACAGTTTCCTGGAATGTCCCTGTGTCCCGGCACCCAACAAAGGTGAATGTTGAACTGCTCCGCCATCTCAATGAGAGATGATCGACAGTTTTGGGCAGTTTATAGAGTTTGTAGAAACAAAGTCCAGAGATTTGATGGCAGCTTGGCTGTCTGAGAAGATGCGGATATCAGTAGTTGATATCACGTTTTCTTTAAGCCAAGATAAAGCTTCTTTAATCGCTAAAAGTTCCGCCTGGAACACGCTACAATGATTAGGAAGACGGAATGATAGACCTAAATTAAGTCTGTCTGAGTACACGCCTCCACCAACCCCGTCGGCGGTTTTTGATCCATCAGTATGGCTTAGTAGGTAGTAAAGTAGATTTTATCATATGTATATATACAATTTTTCCTGCACCTGACTTATGAAGGGGGATTGGGGAATAGATGACCCCCTTTTTATACTATTTTTTTTCTTGTCTTGGCCCGATCTATTACATTCCCTAGCCTTTTTGTCATATCTTATGCAAAACACCCTGTAGTGTACAACCGTGCAGGATATTTTCGACGTTATATTGTTATTTATTATATAAATACCTGTATTTTTTAGTTTTTTATACAATTGCACATATTTTTAAAATTACCAACATTTTGTTATATTTTTGAAGATGACGGAAAGTCGGCTTTTCATAGTTTTTGATTTATGTTTCTGATAATTGTTTTTGCCAAAATTCTAGGTTTTGTCTTAAATTTTGGCTAGATAAGGCCTTGAAAATACGGAATTTATGTTGAAGTTAAATTCGTTAACTTCAACATAAATTCCGTATTTTCAAGGCCTTTCATGACAAAAATCTAGTGTGAACTACAGGGTCTTTCATTAAGCGCTTCTTATCTTTAAATTTAAATAAAACCAAGTGTGTGAACTATGAGATAGCATCGAAAGTTTTTATTCGTTTTAAAGGCCTATCAATACCATTATGTATGGAATATAACATCGTTCAAATGACCGGTGGCGCGCATCCAAAATGTCCAATTTACCATGACTCATGGTGCATTAATCTGGCCGAATTTAACCGATTCAGAAAAGGTCTAACGGATGTTTGGCACGTAGCACCACCGTCCTGTTCTGTTGAAAGCAAATGTCATTGGTGTTCATATCATCTAATTTAGGCCAAAAGCAGTTGGTAATCATGCGCCTATGGCGCTCGCAGTTGAGGGTGATGGCCTGGCTGACGTCTCAAGGAAATATGTACGAATGATGCCGCCAGCCACACCAAACAGTGACTTTTCGAGATGCATTGGACGCTCTTGGATCTCATGTGGATTGCTAACGTCTCAAACTCGACAATTTTGTTTGTTGACGTACCCATTCATACAGAAATGGACCTCATCACTGAAGACGATTTTTCGATTCAGCGAATACACATCGTAGTCTATGGTCGTTTATCTTCAGCTCCTGGGTCAGTTGAATTTTGCACGGGTATTAGACCGAAATCACGAGCCAAAAATTCGCCAAGTTGTGGTTTCCGAAAGAGCGACTATGCCTCAGATTCTCCTGGCACACTCTCAGGGACAGCGGCGATGTTTCCGACAGATCTTGCGTTTCGTCGACGTACGGATGTTGGTTTATCGTTTACTAAACTACAGTGGACTAAAAATTAATCCACAACACTGCGAATAGTCCTCTCGGTAAGACGATTATGGCGACCGCGACCGTATAATGGGCGAAGCTCGCGGAAGTTGCCCAAATAGAACACCCATTTTGATAAAACAATTTTATCATTTGCAGTTATTGTTGAACGCTATATCTGTTCATGGTGATTTGGCAGAACTGACTTAATACGTAGAACCCGCGAACAAATTTGTATTTCCTCTTCAGATATTATTTTAAATATTTAAAAAAATATTAAATCTACTCTTTATGAGAAGAATCGCAAATAAACCAAGATTCAAAATTCCACCTTCTCTTCAGAATATTTTGGATTCTTTAAAAACTCATATTTCACATCGTAAACTTCAATATATCATTTTCAGAGCAGAAAATCCTGAAAATCATCCATTTTTTTTTTTCAATTTCATAAAATAATAAAAAATGTACAAGAACAACAATACATTAACGTTAACAAGGATATATTCTTTCATCCACGCATAAAAACATCCTTTAAAATAAAGGAAATTCCCACACAGTTCCAGTCCAAGTAATGCCATCTATCTTACGAGAAGCAATCTCTACAGCAACCGCAGCAACAAAAAAAAAAAAAACACATGTACGTTCTGCTTTAAATGCACAAACACAGCACACACAATGGTTAAAATTAAAACTTTCTTTGTGTTGCGGATGCGGAACTAGCTATTTAGAGCATCAGTGCCATGTGTACATCATTTTCCTTCTACAGAAAGGAGAAGCATATTATGCAGCATGTTGTGCAAAATTCCGCACAACATTACATAACCACACAAATTTAAGTTGTGCACACACATGTATATGATATGTATACCACCCTGTAAAACTGTACATCAGCGTTCTAATTAACTTAATTAAATGGCAGATAATAAATTATTGAACTGTTTTTCAATGGTTTTATCTACAATCGTGACATGTGAGGCAATATGCTAGTGCATGACCTATTTTGCAGCCATCACTCGTCCATAACTCGATTATGTTACACTTCACTTTATGTCTTGTTTGGCTATGTTTCCTGATGACTCTTGGTTTAAGTTTTGTAACCCACATTTACATTCTTCAAGTAATAAAGTAAAAATATCTACCAGTAATTTTATTAAAACGAAAAGCAACCCTTAATGGTTTGGACTTGTGGAAACGTTTTATAAATGAGAAAGCACAGTTTATTTTCATCTCGTCTTTAAATTTTTATAGCAGTTGGTCGTTCAGCACCCAATATGCTTGCTTGCTTGCAATCCTGGAATTTTTTTTTTATTAAATTGTCACAGAGTAAAAATTCAGTTTTTCCATGTTCAGTCTTTTAGAAGTAAAAGAATGAATCTGGGTTCACTGGTCAAGTTTTCAAAACGTTTTGAACGTGAGTAATATAAAAAGAAAACTTGCCAAGTAAACCCACCACATTTCAAGCCCTACATCTCTACCAAAATTCTTTATTCTACAGCAATCAGAAGTGATCCAATTAATTGATCGAAGTTGTGAGAAAGTGGGCAAATACCACGCCTCCTGAATGGAAACCTCAAATATTAAATTTTTTTCATTTGTATTCACCTCAATCCATACCGCTTTACTAAATTGCAACGCAATGTGCTCGGGAAAGCGGCCGACAACCACGCCCATTAAATGAAAAACCTACCGTTGAGCAAAATTACAAGATTCTGCGGTGTCGGGAAGACGGGAAGTCAGTGAACGAGTCAGCGGTTTTAGCGATTTTTGAAATCCTATATCTTGGGAACTATGCTTATATATTAAGGGGTTGAAGTTTGAAGAGGCGCCTTTGCTTGCTTGGGGTTAAAAATAGCCTGAGTTTTGTTCCTGTAATAAGGGTGTAGTGCCAGAACTTGGTTGAGTGGAGTGGAGTCACAGCAATATGACAATATTGCTTCTTGGTGCAGGCTCTGAAAACAATCTTTTAGAAAAATATTGGCTACAATCTAGTTATTAAAACCTTCCTCTACTCGCGCGCGTTTTGACAACACACATACTCGCACACGGTCTTTCAGACCGAGATTTTATCTCGTCTGAATTTTCCTGATTATGTATTCTCTATAAAATAAAAAAAAAAATATAATTAAATAAAACAAATAGAATAATTAGTTTTTTTTGGAAATCTGCCGTCTACCACGCCCTTTTTTCTGAATTTTTTTTGAAACTAAAGCGATGTACACCATCTGATTTCTTTAACATACATATTAATCTTAATTTATGAGAAAAAAGTTTTAAAAATCGTTAGAGTGATTAAAAAGAAACAATTAATTTTGTATTTACAAACAATTTTCAAGCAAAAAATTTATACGCCTTTTTCAGTTTTTAATAATGCAGAATTTAAAAAAATAATTTCGAAAAAAATAATCGAACCATTCTTAAGATTTTTCTGTTTTTTTTTTTAATAATTTTTTAAATTTTTTGTTTTTTATAATTATTTAGTACTTTATTGAATCATTTTAAATTTTTTATAAAAGATACATATTATTAAATAAGTAGATTAGATTAGATTAGATTCTTTATTTCATAAATGGTTTTACAATGTTCGATTAAGAATACGGACTTGGCAATTCTGCCGTCTGCCGGATATGACATTTCATAATAAAATAATAATAACATGATATAAAGAATATGTAACAAAATTTTTGCATACAAAGAATATATTTAATAGAAAAAAAAAACATATGAGGTTAAAATAACAAAGGTACATTAAAAGATAATTGTTGAATAACTAACCTGTGTTATTACACAATTTAAACAAAAATGGGATCTATGTATTTAAAAAATATTATGTACATAAGTATTTTACAATCTTAATTTTAGATGATTTAAAACATAAAAATAACAATTTTAGATGATTTGAAACATAAAATTTGGATAAATGCAATGACTCGAAGAACTTTTACTAGCCTTTTAATACTGGCTGACATTTCAAAAACTGTTGCGATATGTCATGGCATGGTTGCAATAATTGTATAAAGTCAGCCAACCGCGAGCGCCATTCAGAATATCATAGAGGCTATTTATAGACAAAAGACTCTCTTGGAAATATAACCTTCGGATTTCCTGCAAAATTGGACAAACCGCAATGAAATGGTAGATATTTTCAGATTCTCTTCTGTTGCATAGATTACATGTTTGCTGTAGGTCGGCTCTATGTGGCATGAAATTAAGGTTTAATAATTCCACTCTGGCTCTAAAAATGGTACTTATAATTTCTGATGTGTAGTCGTTATTAAAATAACTTTCTGCAGATAGAATGTGATGGTTTAAGTTTTTGTAGAAGACTCTGGAAGCCGATAAAGATGCTCTAGTTAGGTGCTGATCGTATATATTCTCATCCACTTTAGCTATGATCCTTGCAAATATATCTTGCCAGTCACCTACGTTACTTTCGGATAAAGACAAAGTGAGATCGTGAGATAAGGCCAGTTGATTCCATTCTCTGAAGGGAGAAGCATTGTTTTGTAACGATCTTAATAGGATCGATCTTTGCAGGTTACTCGGATTTCTCTTCATTACTCTCATCAAATAATCTGAGTGAGCCTTCAAGTTTTTCAAATAAATTGATTTTAAAATTAAAAATGAATCCTACCTTGGCTGAACCGATGCGAATTATTTTAGCACAAAGTCTTAATGAAGTGAAAAGAATGATTTCGTGAAAAAAGTGTTAATTTTAAACTTCGTTATTAATTAAAATCAAAAAAGTTTTTAAGAGCTTAAACTTTGTTACACTTTTATAACTGACAGTTGAAATGTCAATGTCATATTATTAAATAAGTACATTTAAGCATGGCTACGCCGCGCCGTCTCCCGAGATAAATTTTTTGTTTAAATCCAAAATATGATTTGCTGAAAATTTTGGTAAAATAACTTGAAACGAGATTGCTGTTGAGTGATGAAGCTCATTTTTAGTTGAATGGCTATGTCAATAAGCAGAATTGCCGGATTTAGAGTGCAGATAATCCTCAAGCCATTGTTGAGACACTGTTAAATCCAGAAAAACTGACAGCTTGGTGTACTTTATAGGCTGGTGGAATAATTGGTCCGTACTTTTTTTTTAAACGATGCTGGCCAGAACGTTACAGTCAATCGTGACCGCTAAAGAGCCATGATTACTGACTTTTTCGATCAACATGTCACACAGCTCATGCCACATTTGATTTATTGAAAGAAACGTTTGGTAACCGCATAGTTTCACGTTACGGACCCGTGAATTGGCCTCCAATATCGTGCTATTTAACGCCGCTTGGTTATTTTCTGTGGGGATATGTGAAGTCCCTTGTCTACGCTGATGAGCCCGAAACGATTGAACACTTGGAAGACAACATTCGCCGCGTTATTGCCGATATACGGCCACAAATGTTGTAAAAATTCATCGAAAATTGGACCTCCAGATTAGACTACGTCCGAGTCAGCCGTGTAAATTTATGTCAATTTAAAAAAATCATCTTTGTTTTATTCCATTTCAAAGTTTTATGCCTCTAAAAAAACACCCTTTATATGTACAAAAACATATTATTTAAATCCATTAAACAAAATAAGATTTTCGTTAATTGTTAAAAAACACTGTTTGGCAGGTAACGTTAATTTTCGGCCTAAAAAAAAATTAAAAAACTTGGGGAATTATTTAAAAAACGCTAAGTAAAAAGATTTAAAGATTATCGACACATACGTTCAGATATTTAGCCAAAACCAAAAACTAAGAGTTCTTTTTGCTTCACCTCAATTAGACAATTTTCAAAAAAAAAAAAAAAACATTTAAAAGGATTAAAAAATTGTTGAGTCCTTTAATGTTGTCCAGCAATGAATTTAGAGAATTCAATTTGAAAGCATTCATATACGTTTTCCTAGTTGGATCAATCAAAACAAAATATTCAATTCACTTGAATCCCTCATTAGATTTGCTTTAATTTAAATTAGTTTTATTTTTTTTATCTTCTATTATTCGAGTTAAAAGACTTAACACGATTTGTTTTTTTTTTGTTGATTGCTAATCCATTTAAAATGAAAAATGAAAAAAAAAAAAAAAACAAACTTTGACACGGGTGAAAAGCAGAATAAGGCTGTGTTTTTAAAAAATTAAAATAAAGGATAACTTTTGAAGCCTAAAACTAATATTATTTGGGAATAAATTATTTAATAATAAAGAAAAAAATATTTATCAAATATGAGGTAGGTATGTAATGTAAAGGGTGGTTAAATTTATAATAATATTGGTATGGTTCAATTATGTATGTAACAAAATATCGGCCAAATGGCCGCCGTGACCTCGGCGACACACCTCCATCCGATGGTCCAAATTTTCGATGACGCTGAGGCATAATTGAGGTTCTATGCCGTTAATGTGCCGAATTATCTCATCCTTTAGCTCTTGAATTATTGCTGGCTTATCGACGTACACCTTTTCTTTCAAATAACCCCAAAGAAAGAAGTCCAACGGTGTCAAATCACATGATCTTGGCGGCCAATTAAAATCGCAACCACGAGAGATAACACGGCCATTGAATTTGTCGCGCAAAAGAGCCATTGTTTCGTTAGCAGTGTGGCAAGTGGCACCGTCCTGTTGAAACCACATATCGTCCACATCCATATCTTCCAGTTCGGGCCATAAAAAGTTTCCTTATCATCTCACGATAGCGAACACCATTAATTGTAACTGCCTGACCGGCCTCATTTTGGAAAAAATACGTCCCGATGATGCCGCCAGCCCATAAACCGCACCAAACAGTCACTCTTTGTGGGTGCATTGGTTTTTCGACAATCACTCTTGGATTATCATTCCCCCAAATGCGGCAATTCTGCTTATTGACGAATCCACTGAGGTGAAAATGTGCCTCATCGTCATCACTGAAGATGATTTTCTTTGATATGCATTTTGATTTGAACGCCCATTTTCATAATAAGCCTGAATAACTTTAACGCGTTGCTCGATTGTGTATCTTTCCATGGTTCAAATTGAGTTAGTCTGAAATTGAGAAATGTCAAATGAAATGCAGACAAAAACTTGAACTTAAAGTGTGGTTCACATTCAACATCGGCCCTTAAAATTTAACCACCCGTTATATGTATATTCCTCCTCCTAAGTAATTTCAAAACTCAGGTTTTTAGCAAATAAAATCAATAAAGTTTTACATTTCAGTTCTGCAGTTATGGCAATGCATGCATACATATCATAATATCATCTTGCAACCAACAACTCAACACATTAAATTGTTCCTGTTTATGGGTGGGCAGATAAAAACTGTTTAGATTTACTGGAATAATGCCAGGCTTGATTTGAATGTTTTAACAGATTGTAAGACAAATTAAAAGTTTTTTTTTTCTTCCGAACCGATGAATTATATTTTAAAAATTTAACAACCAGTAATTTGTTCATACAAAAAGTTTTTCTCTAAGCTGACAAAATATGTACATATACTTTACCTATATACATTTTTCAATTATTAAATTCATCAAGCACGTGCAAAAAAAAATAAAAAATATTAACTTAAATTCCTAGCACGTTTTGCTAAAAATTATTTCATGGAATTTGGTGATTTTTTTTTTAACTTAAAACTGATGCCTATTTTAATGATTTTGGTTGGAGATATCTTAAGCTTGAAGATCCGTAAAGTACATATACATATGTACATACATATTTATGAATGGAATCACGTTGAGTGCTTTTTTAATTAAAATTGGTTTATATAAAAAAAAATTCCACTCCTTCTAACTATTCTGTTGAATTATATAAGGATCATCCTCTGGCATGTTTTTTTGTTTGTTTTTCAAATAATTGTAGGTATACAGTAGGTAAACTGTAGGTATACAGTACACACTGAGTCAACATGGTATAATTATGTAGAATGTATATATACAATAAAAAATTTTATTGGGACGGTAAATTATTTTATAATTTTTCGTCCAATGAACTGATTTATTGGGCCAATAAACTTTTATTGATGCAAGAAAATGTTTATGGATACTGTTTTTTTATTTATTTATCTTTTACAAAACTGTCTTGTTGTGGCAATTTACTATTTTGCCACATATTTGTACTCAATAGCAAAGAAGACTGGTTTCTTTCGAGAAATAAAAAACTTTTTTAGATTTTTTTGTCGATTTAAAAGCAGCCTTCGACATCGTGGACAAAAATGCATTGATGTTCAAGCTATAAGGATTAGGAATGTCACTTAGGTTTGGTCGATTGCTACAAAACTTGTACATGGACACCAAAGCAGCGGTTCGGAATGGAAAAACTGTATCGGATTGCTTTTCGACGGAGTCAGGAGTAAGAAAAGGTTGTGCGCTAAGTCCAAGTTTGTTCGCATTATTCATAGAAGATCTAACTGAATCATTACCGGAAAGTGTTGAGTACGCTGGAGTCATCATAAAACCTCTACTTTTTGTAGACGAAATCGTATACTGTTTGCTAGCTCAGCAGAATCGTCGCAGCTTATAATAAATAGACTGGCCGAATATTGTATGCGATGGAGTTTGTTGATCAACCCTAATAAGTCGAAAGTTATGGTATTTAAAAAATGGTCTTTGAATAGTGAATAAATTGAAGTTGTGAAAGAGTACAAATACTTGGGAGTCTATTTCACCCAAAATTTCAACATGAATAGGCATCTCACAGATAAGCTCTCGAAAGCTAAGACAGCTATTAACGTAAGATGGCGGGAGTGTTTCAGCAACAAGGCTATTGCACACAGCAACAAGGCTATTGCACACAGCAACAAGGCTATTGCACACAGCAACAAGGCTATTGCACACAGCAACAAGGCTATTGCACACAGCAATAAATATATAAAGTTTTCGAGGCAGTATCTCAATCGATTCTTTTCTATGCAGCTCAAGTGTGGGGTGGTAAAAAATATGAAACAGTGGAAAAACTCCTCAGGTATTATATTAAACGAATATTTCGTTTGCCCCCTAGCACTCCGAATTACATGATATTGCTGGAAACGGGATTATCTTCACTATTTATCAAAACATTAAAATAAAACTGCAAGTCGACTACATTGATAAAGTACTTAAGATGCCAAATAATCGTCTTCCAAAAAAAGCGGCTCTTCATGCTATACAATCCAATACAGGATTGGTTTAAAGACTGGCTAGAACTTTCACAAGATACTGGTGTTGAAATAATCGCTGGTGAATTGAGTTCATTAAAGACTACGTACGATGTATACGATACGTTTAGATGAAATCTATAGAGGCAGGTACAAAGAAGTGGCATCAAGTTTATTACACCGAATGATCTACAGTAAACTGAGTTATAATTTTAACGAACGTAACTATTTCCGAGATGATCGATCAAATTTCAAGCATTGTTCCGGCTAAGAGGTGAGCTACTTAATTTGAATTTTATAGCGCATCGTGAAGAATTACCAATACTTTGCAACATGTGCAATATGGCAGAGCGTGAAGATATTTTACATTTTGTTGGAAGATTCCCGGTATTAAGGGAAACCAGAAGATACATATTGGTTAGCGACTTTCTTACGGATGACGAAATCCTTAACCTCCTAAATGAAGCAAACGTATCTAAATCATCCAAATTTTGTAAAGCGGCACTTAATCACAGAAGCAGGATTATAAACGAATATTTTTAATTGAAAGCTGTAACTTATATAATTTATACAAAAAATAGAAGTATTTAGATTCATTGTCAATCAGGCACACGGCTATGATTTTTATAACTGTTGCTAATTTAATTGATTGTATTATATATATTTGTTAACATAATTTGTAAAATGAAAATAATAATCAATCTTAATTTAATTTAATCTACTTGCTGTTTGAAGAACAAATTTGCTAGCGCAATGAAATAGTTTATTGAATTGACCAATTTTGTTTGTTATGTTAATAAATTATTTCGTTAATTCCAGCAAAAAACTTATTTGTTCAGGCAACGAAATAATTTATTAAATTAGAAAAATTTGCTTTCCATTTGCATTCCAGCTTCCATTTAATATACTCACTTTTTCTATTTATTTATAAAAATAGGCCAAATGCATTATTTCAATTTATAGTCGACTCTCATAAAATTCACTGCATGTTCATGTTGTGATTTTTATAACTGTTGTTAATCATCGATCATAATTAGCATCTTAGAAAAGAAAACGACAGCATCATACTGAAGAGCCCAACTCTCGTACTTAGACTAAACAAATTTTGGAGTTGAGGTCACTTGAACTTTTAAATTCAATACAATTGTGAAGTGACCTCAACTATAAAATTGGTTTTGCTCAAGTACGACAGTTGAAAATATTGATCTTAATGATGATATCTATATATATAAATTAAAGTTTGGTTTTGTGTAACGTTCGCTAACCAGCCAAACCGGTTGACCGATATTCTTAATTTTTTTTTTTATAATTAAAGAGGAATAAGGGTAGAAGGTTTAGGACAAAAAAAAATATAAAAAAATAAAGAAAATCTGTAAAAAAAAAATGAAATTTCAAAACTTAGGAGTGAGGAGTCTCAGGTTTTATTCCTGTCACCAAATTTGCAAATTTTTTTTTTAATTTTTAATAATTTTAACACATTCGCTGCAAAAAAAATAAAAAAAAATATTTTTTAACGCCCTGCGAAGCGGGCGGGGGTTTTGCTAGTCTTCTATATATTTTTTTATAAGTGTCGGCCAAAATTATTTGAACAAAGTTTTGTTGACTGAACGCGCAATTTTAGATGCGAAGAATAAGAAGGTCGATGATTTGAATTTAATTATTCAAAATAAAAAAAAAAAAAAATAGCAGCCAAAATGTATTCGTTCAAATCAGTTGATTGATCGTGTTAAAAAATGGTGACTAAGCTACAAGCTATCCAATTGAATTTTTGAATTCGTTGGTTGAAATATACATAAATAGTTTATTACGATAATAAAAAAAAAGGTAAAATCAATTAAAATGTTTATTGTCATTTAATAACTAGTTTAATGCGCCAATAAACGCATCGAAGGAAAAAAAAAAAAGTTTTATAAAAAAATTGCAATGTATGAGTTTATTGTGTCAGAAAAAAAGTTTATTTTTGCAAGCAACCGCTCAAGTAGCACACTGGTGTATAATTTGGTGTAAATTTAGGAATTTTGGTGCAGCAATGAGATAACAAAAAAAAATTAATATTTTAGTGTATTTGTCAAAATACACCAAAATTAAACCGCCCCTCTACACAGAAAAGTAAAACCCTTAACTCTTTAAACATTGGTTCATTTCGATAACGTTTATTTTCATCAAAAAAATTATGTTAATATTTTTTTTTAGGAAATTTTCTAAGCTACAAATTAGTCCTCGACATTTTTCTGTACAACAAACCATTCCGGAGTTATTCCAGAATAACCATTTTTGGGGGCCTTCATACCCCCCATAAACTTGTAAACGGCACTCATATCGATGGGGACTTTTGACAGTTTCTTAAGAAAGCCATGAGAAGTATATTATATATACCAAAATCTAGCTTTCCGGAGATTATTCCCTAATTTTGCAGCCTCCCTCCTCCCTTGTATGACATTAATTTCTGAGCTTTTATTTGAAATTCGATTCAATTGATTTTACCATTTTATTGAAATTAATTAAATCTTTGTTCGGCATATTTAAATGGGTGTTTAAAAGTATCTGTCCTTGGAATTCTTATACTTTCATTGGAATTTTCTTAATTGCTAATTTAAAAATAAATGCAAATCTACTTAAACAAGGATCAGATAAATGCTTAAAACTCAATGATACAGTGCAATGGAATTGTGGGAAAGTGACTTCTCTCACTCCTACCGCTACACGTTGACAAAAGAGATGGTTGACCTGGAACGTGGCATGAATGAGAAAAAGTTATTTTTAGAAGAAAATTGCAAGGCATGAATAAACAATAATATATTATATAGAAAACAACATTAAGACACGGAAGGTTGGCCGATGTAGTGCCACAATCTTGTGGCTTGTGGGACAAGGATAATTCGAGAGAATAAAACAATATTCGGCAAGAATTTTGCTAAGAAAACGAAAAAAACAAAGTTACTCAAGTAAAATGCAATTTTATGTTGTTCAGTGTTCACCCAAGGGAAGTCTGCAAAAAAAAATAATAATCTAAAAAAGGACCAACTTTTGTCCTTGACAGTGTGCTTTGCGTACATATACATATAGTACATATGTAGCATATTTGGTTGTTTTTTTTTTTTTTTTTCAATTTTACAAAGGGACCTTTTTAGCAGGCAAATGTAAATGAATATATTTAGGATGATGACTTTTACTCTTTTATTTTTTGTGTGAGCGCACTAAAGATGCAGTCTCTTAAGTGTGCGTTTTAAGTGTCAGTTTATTTCTAAGAAAAGACGATTGTCATAAAGTTTATGATACGCGCTGTGAAGTTTTCAAATTCAATGTGACATATATATTGTCTCTAAAGAGGGAAAAGTAAAATGAATATTATTCTCTTTCACCGAAGATTGAAGACGACGACGGACGTACGGTGTGAACCGCCTGTGTCTTCTTCAGGGAGAGAATGTCACTTTGACAAAAAAAGGCGTTTGATTAAGAATTTATTTGAAAGCTTTTTGAGTGTCAAATGTTGTTGATTATTTTTTATGACATGACAATGAAGATGTATTATAAATGTGCTCTCTTCAATCTATAAAGTGACAGTGAAATATAGGCCCATTGGGATTTGGGGAATGGTCTATTATTATTATCATTAGAATAACAAAATTGACAAAACAGAAGCAGAAAGGCGTAGTAGGAAGGTAGACAAAATGTCATAACATAACATCTACGTTGTATTTTCAAGTTTATTTATTCATTATTTAAGTTCTTGAGAATTGGGACCTGTTGGCTCATACAAGACATTAACATTTAAGTTTAACTTAAACGCATATTATGTGCTACTTTTTCCCCTGCGTTAACTAAATATCTTACAAGTGATAATAAAAATAAAAAATAATTAATTTTGTGGCATGACAGCTTATATGAAACCAAAATTGAAGGGACCTATAATTTTCTGACGAATTCTAACGGCACTTTTTTATGACGAACTTACTTACAAGAGGAAAACCATTACTGTTTCTTATACAAGTGATAATGTTGAAGGTAAAATGTTAAGTATTGATTTAGCAAATGGGACTTTATCCAATAATTTAAATCGGTTTTGAGAAAATCACAAATAAAAAAATGTTTCTATGAGAGGTACCATTCACAGTCAATTTCTTGAATTTCTGAAAATTGTTTTACAATAAAGATAGCCTTTTATGTAAAAAAAACAATTATTGAATTAAAAAAAAAAAGCTGTACCTATTTACATTTTTAAGAAAAATAAGATTTTCATTAATTGTTAAAAATTATGCAGCAGGTATCGATATTTGTGGCCTTGAGCTTAGTAGGTACGAATATCATGCTAAATTTAAGCTCTCACTATTCTCCCTCCAAACATCAGCTTAAGCTTTTGCTAAATTTTGACGTTAAATCGTTGTCGAATATATTCCACGGAAAACAGCTGTTCTCTGAAAAGATTTTTTTTTCAAATTTTTCGATTTTTTTTTTTCATTATTTCAAATGAATTTTATAAAATAAAATGGATTTTTTTCTTTTGCTGTGAGATAAATTGTTTATTCACAAATATTCCTTGGTTTTGATTTTTATTTTCGCAAAATAAAGTTCTCACAAGAATTACAGAATCTGTCAAAATTTAGCTTGAGAATTAATGTGCCGAACATTTATTTCTTGCGCTAAATTTTGACAGATAAGTAGTGTACAGTAAGAAATATAAATTCGTTTTTTTATGTGGAGCTGCGTACCTCACGGCTGAAATGCTTTGCTTAATTTTAGCTTGGCTAAATTTTTGAGAGAATTTTGTATGAAAACTAAAATTTATCGCGATCTGCATACTATACTATGCTTTAACAATAAATGATAAAACGTGTCGGGAGAGTGCCCAAAATAAGGCGTCAGGTCTTTTTGTCTAAATCGAAAAAAGTTGTAACGCCCAAAAATTGTCAAATAGACCAAAAAGTCGACAAAAAAAGTGCCAAAAAACCCGAAACGGATGTCATAATACCCAAATTTATTTTCAAATGAAAGAATGACCATATCGTTAGTTGTCATTTCGCCCAAAAAAAATTTGAATTTGGGCCGCTCACTAAACGGCGTTAGGCAATAAAGCCCAAATCGATTTGGAAATATCGCCAAAATTTGTTTTATCGCAAAAAAAAAAATAAAAATTGGAAATATCGCCCAAATTTATATTTTTCCCAATCTTAAGTTGGATATATTGCCCAAATATTTTCAATGTAAATTGTTTTTTTTAATTTGAGCGTTATTTCCTCAATTTGGGTCGACATTTTCAAACATTTTTTTAATTTTGGGCGTTCTTTCCTAAATTTTGGGTGATGTTTCCAAAGTAAAATTTCAGTGAAACTTGTTGATAAACATCGCCAAAAAAGTTTTAACAGTTCAAATTGCGATAAATTGTGATAAATTATGCTGACTAGACAAAATCGAAGAGAGTTCATTAAGTTTAAGTTCGCCAAGCTGTGAACATCAATAAAAAAAAAAAGTAAATGGAAAAAGACAAAATTCAAAACTTATCTTAATTTATGAAAGAAAATCGTGTTATAAAACGAAATCGCGGCGCATAAACAGTGAGGTATGTATGGGGGGACATGCTGCTCCCCTGCTTGGGCACATTATAGAATTTGGGGTAGGTGCGAGGCTGGGTGTATGCAAAGTCTCTATTGCATTTAAGGAATCTGAATTGAAAGAAACTGCATAAACCCAGCCTCGCACCTACCCCAAATCCTATAATGTGCCCAAGCAGCGGGATTTCAGGGGGACAGCAAGCTCCCCCCATACATACATACCTCACTGTTTATACGCCATTTTAATTGAAAATGAATAACATTTATTTTATAATTATTTTTGCTATTGATTATTGAATAATTGAATTTTTTATTTATTTGTTTTTTTGAATTTTTATTTATTTATTTATTATTTATATATTTTTATGTTATTAAAGTGAAATAAAGTTGATTTAATTTAAAACTGAATTGTTTCAGTAAAATTATTGACAAGATTTTGATTTGGGTGTTATTTCCTTTTTCTGGATTTTTTGGGCGATATTTCTAATTTTGGGCATTATTTACCATTTGACTTTTAAAATTTTTATTTTTGAAATTTAAAAATTGGAAATAATGCCCAAATCGAGAAAAAAAACAACAATTGTTCAGAAATTTTTTTGGCGATATTTCCAAATCGGTTTGGGTGTTATTTCCGTGGGTGTTATTGCCTAACGCTACTACCCTCCCGCAACTCCCGACGGTGAATCCTTCCAACCTTTTTATAATAATAAATCCTCGTTCCTTTTTATATAGCAATCGGAATGCTTCAAAAAATTTGGTGTATTCTAGATTCTAAAAAGGGATTTTTTGAGTGATCTGTCGTGAGCGTTATAATATTTTAAAATTTTTTTGGGCACTATGAATTGATTTCGGGCTTTGTGGCATGTTTTTGATAAGTTTTTGGGCGCTATGATATTTTTAATTGTTTGTATGTTATTACACCTTAGGCAAAAACATCAAACGCTAATTTTAAATTGGAACTTCATAATACCAAAAAAAAACTGTCATACTACCCAAGTCCTAGGTAATATTGCCCAAATTGTACACCTAAGACCTAACGCCCCAAAATAGAGCTAGACATCACCCCCATTTTTTTGCAAAAATTTTAACACAACGTTAAGTGAATTTTTGTCAAAAAAAAAAAATATAAGAAAAAATTACTATATCCAAAATAATTGTTTCCTATAAATTTCCCAGATTTAAGTTTAATTAAAATATTTAGAACAGTTTTCGAAATTAATAATTATAACAAGAAAATCTTAAGAAATTAATTAATGAATACTAAACAAATCGATTTCTTCTTTCTTTCCAATAAAAAGATGTTTCATAAATATAACACTGACATTTTCCATAAGCAACAATATCTACCCCATATTTTTCAGTTTATTTATTTCTAATTCGGATTTACATTTCACCCTTGAAACTTCAAATCCATTTTTTTTTTATTTTTTGGAAAATATAGTTGCATATTTAAGAAAAGGTATATCCCTCATCACTATTCTAACTTTAATTCGAAAACAATTTGTAACCAAACAAAATTGTATAACATATTCTATATCTTACTATTCAGAAACATAAAATCAAAAAACCAATTTAAATATTTATCAGTCATTCCATTCCAAAAAAAAAAAAATCTTAAAGAACATTTCAATGCGGGCCTACAAATCATAATCATCCCCCTAACCCAATAATGTTTCAAAAATTTATTGTTTGGCCAAGCACAAATACAATAAATTCAGGGGCCTTATGGATACCTTTATTGCTTTTATTTGTACCTTTTTTTTTCTTCTCTTTTTTTATTTGTCTTAGCTCTCAGAAACGGAAATTGCAAAATCAATATCCTAACTCCCATTATTTCTTCCGCTACAAAGTGATGATTCACCAAATAAAAACAAAATCAATCCCCCGCAGCTATACACACTGGAATGGCTTTGACTTCAAATAGACAGACGGCAACAGACACACAGCTTCAGTGTCGAATTTATACAAAATGACAGGCTGTTCTGGTTTTTGGTAATAAAAAAAAAACAAAAAACAAAATGGGAAAACAATCATAAAATAGTCGATGAAGACAATCTACAGTAGTTTGTTACCCTATTTTAAATTCGAATATTTTTGTATCTTTAACCCTTTACATTTTTGGTAAAGGGACTTTTAAATATTCACTATGGTTTCAAAATTTTGTAAATTGACAGTTGTGTACTGAACCCTTAAAAAAGGAATATAGAAATCAAAGAATTCGAAATTCGAAAAATCAAAATTGACGAAATCACTGTGAGTTGTATAGATTTTATTATAAACAATGCTAGAAATGTTTAACTTTGTAGGGTGGGACATCAGTGTATTTTTATGGAAAAAGTCGTTGTACCATTTTTGAATCCTTAAAGTTTGTTTCATTGTGACGAGCAGAGAATGATTTAAATTTTTTAAATTATAAATATTTGTTAAAATGTTTTGAGTGAAATTTGAATTTTTTGAGCTTAAATTATATAATTGATTATTAAATACTACCCCAGCGTGCATTGCTGTTCCTTACATAAAGAAATTATTTTTTTTTAAAGTACTGAAAATTGCAGTGAAACAACGTGTCTCGCTTAAAATGCAGCTTACGGCAAACTGCTGAACCAATTTGTTTACCAAAAACCACAGAAAGATTTGAGAGAATACCAAAAATTATCAGAAAAATTAATCTTAATTAAAATTCTGAAATTCTGAAATCTCTGAAAAAAGCTTTGATCACCATCTTAACTCATTAGCTTGAATTTTGAAAATTCAACAAAAGGAATATAAAAAAATTAAAAAAAAGTATTGGGTGCGACCAACGCTAGTAAGTTCCCATTTGTGCGCTTGGAAACTGAACACCCGATGTTGGTTGGTTGTAACGATTATTCCTAATTCAAAATCAGGTGTTCAATATGTGATCAAGTGAAAAACAAAATTGGAGCGTATTATATTTTTCAACTATTTTATAGTAGCATTTTTGGCAGAATTGTTTGCATTAAATAAAAATGTCAATTGAGTTTTTTTTTTATCATAATTATCAGTAATCAAATATATAGCAATGTGTATATAATAAAATCAGTGCAAAGTCAATATCATTGTTTATTCGCAAAATATTATAAAAGGTTTTCCATTAAGGGCGGGTCGATTTTAAAATTAAATAAAACAAGTTTTATATGAGATATCAATAAGGTTTTTGTCTTTATTTGAGGGCCCTATCAATGACATTATGTGTGAAATATAACATTGTTCAAATGGCCGCCGAGGCTTCGCTAGGTGGCACGGATTCGAAAGGTCAAGTTTTCGATGACTTTGGCGTATAAGTAAGGCTGAATTTAACCGATGGCATCGATTATGTTCGCATAGACCTGCGACTTAAGAAAGCCCCACAAGAAAAAGTCCAAAGGGGTCAAATCACACGATCTTGGTGGCCAATTCACGTCGCCTCGGCGCGAGATAACCATGCCATGAAACCGCTCGTGCAGAATATCGATCGCCATCCTGTTGAAACCATATGTCTTCGGTGTCCATATCATCCAATTTAGGCCACAAGAAGTTGGTGATCATCGACCTATAGCGATCGCCGCTGACGGTGATGGCCTGGCCAGCATCATTTTCGAAGAAGTACGGACCGATGACGCCTCCAGCCCAAAATCCACACCAAACAGTAACTTTATTTGGATGCATTGGCACCTCGTGAATCTCGCGTGGATTGGTGTCGTCCCAAATCCGGCAAATTTGCTTATTCACGTACCCATTCATCTAAAAATGGGCCTCATCGCTAAAGATGATTTTTCGACCAAAATTGGGATCAACTTTTAACTACTCCAAAACCCAAAGTTTTATCATTTGCACGTGACGCTGACGCTTACCATGATGATTCGTCTTTAGTAACTGATTAAAAGACGATATTTTGACAGAAAGTATAGGTAAAGGAAACAATATGGCCGCCACGAGCTGTCAAAATCAACCCGTCCCTATTGGAAAACCCTTTAGAACCGAAATACGTTTTTCAACAAAAACTTTCGGTCGATTGTTTTTTAAATTCTTTTCAATTCTTCATTACGTCATTTTGTGTAGAATAAAATGAAGCTGAAGTTGATGGCTAGTTTCAAAATATTTGAGACGAAAAGTTTTTTTGCAAATGTTTTTTTTTTTTTTTTTTTTTTAATGTACGTAGTAAGAGAGTCGCTAATTGATTTTTTGTATCTACGAACGTACTTAAACACACGCATATACAGACATCTCTCTAAAAATGATAAATTCGATTCTTAGGACCTCAAAACGTGGAGATATGTCAAAATGTTTGATTCGACAAATCGAACCAATTACAATAACTTCCAATATAGGAAGTTTATAAATAAATTGGATGGCAATACAGCTAGAAGTGTAGAACCAGATTCTAGTGACTTACAATTCTCAACCATCTCTGTGTGCATGTTTTTTTAACAGGAATGGAGGGGCCTACAAAATAAGACATGACAAAAGACACTCTTGGAAGATTTTTGTCAACTTGTAACTTCGCTTCGCCTCAAGAGGCACTTATCTGTGAAAAACATTTTTGGTTTAAGGTGTTATAAGTTGGGAGTCGAACTCAAGACCTTTGGCGTAACAGTCCTACGCACTAACCATTACCCTAAGGGCTACTACAACAATAGGAATTCCTTTTTTTTTTTTTCTAAATGTTTTTCGATATAATTTGATAGACAAATGACGAAGAGGAAGTTCATTAGCATTTAATTGACATTGACCTAGTATGACATGGACATTACATGGATTGACAGTTTTCCAAATATTATTTAGTCCGGGAGATAGAGATTGTTTTGTAATGACCAAAGGCACTAGTGATGAGTCTTGCTGTGGCACAACCTGACGCACTCACGCATTACCTAACGCAAACCCGCACACAAGCACAACCTGACTGGAGGACCCACACATACTTGCACTCACGCACGATCTATTGCACGTGCATGCGTTAGGTCATGCGTCCTTTTGTCAGGTCATGCATGCGTTAGATCGTTCGTGGTACGTCAGGTCGTGCGTGCGTCCTTCCGTCCGTGCAGGTGTGCGAGCATTTGTCCGTGTAATTCACTGTAATTTATAAACCATGAAATTAAAACATAAAATGAACATTAACATAATAACTAGTTGGAAATTAAATTTAAAGTGAACAAATCAATTTATCATCAAACAAAATTTACACATTTATATGATTGTGCAAAAGCTTTCCAATCTAACTGCGAGTATGTAGTCACACAAAATGTCTTTCTAAAATTGCAATATGTTTTGCTTTTATCGCTGCATATTCACACATATGCATATGCATATTCGTGGCTTTCTTTTATTAAATTAAATTTAAATTTATACTTTTCTGCAAAATATAGTAAAATAATAAAGTTTAGTAATTATTTTTTTCCTATGTTTTTGTTTTTTTTATATGTCACATTAACAGGTGTAATGCCAAAAGTGATTTTCCCAATAGCTAATTAAATATTAAAGCCCTTGTTGTAGATTTTGCATAATTAATTACAATTTAGACTAAGGTTGTCAATGTAAGGGATCTGTTTTGCATGCAAAACAAAATACAAATCTAAATCATATAGAATTACCACTGGTTCATGTGACAGATGTTACTAAGGCTGAAGTTCTACACAATAATTATTAATGAAAATTCATATTAAGTTGACCCGTTCACTTTTGGGGGCAGAAAATAAAGCAATCTCCGACTTAAGGTTTGGTTAGATAATTAATTATTCTAAACTGAATATATATATAGAAGGTAAATCGATAGCATGTGTGTTCATTTTCATGCCAGGCCGCACTTAGTGCGTACAGGAATTTTATATTATAGGCTCTCCTGTATTTTGTCCTTCTTGATAATAACACAAGACAAGACATCCTACTTATGATTTTTTCATTCCAAAGCGCCGCGTTCGCCGCCGCCGCCAGCCCCCACTACGGATTATATTGTTGCGATGACCTAGATTCTGTGAACTTAAGAGATGAAATTAGGACATCGGTATCGGTGAAGAGAGAGAGAGGCTGGGATGAAGTGCAGAAAAGGGTTTAACTTGATTATGTAACATTGACTGAACCCTGTTTGTAGCAAAATAAGGGCCATGTTTACTTACTTCACATATTACACAGTCCATTTTAAATGCCTCAAGGATGTGTTGCTATTTTTTTTTTTTTTTATTATTATTGTGTGGGATTTTGTTTTTATTTTATTATGATTTTCTATTTTTCTTCGTTTGTGTTGTCTTTTGGATTAAGGGTGAAAGTAACACTACACCATCAAAAAAAAAAAAAAAAAAAAAAAAACAAAACAAAATAAAATAAATCGCCTTTCTTAAGCGAATATTTGACTTTTGTCTTATTGCTTTGATTTACTGAGGCATAAGTACCTAATACAACTGAATAAAGGAAATCTTAGGGGTGGTTTTAATTCTTAAGACGTTTCCCTTAAAGAAGTTCCTCCCCTTTTGGAATATTGTAATTTAAGATTATATCTTATAAAGTTGCTCTGGCACATAAATTTTCAAGGAAGAAAATTGTTGGAATTTAGAATTTTTGGGCCATTAAGCTTATTAACTTTTTGATATACATACATACATATGTATGTATGACGATGTTTAAAGGGACTTTTAGTCTTAAGCAAAATAAGTGAAATTTAGTAAGATATTCTGCTTTAGCATGGGTGATATGGTAATCTTAAATAAATTCTCTTTGTCACTCGGGCGTTAAGCATTTATTTTATTTTTTCTGAAAATTAATAATTAGATAATTAAGTTTACAGTATAATTTAAATATGTTTATTTTATCACAATGATTAGTTTATTAGTTAAAGCTTAGTTAAAGCTATTTCCGCTTACTTTGTAGAAATAAAGATAATCTAGGCAATAATTATAACATTTTGTTAACATTTAAAAAAAAATTAATTTGGAACATAATTTTTTAGTATTTATTAATGCGAAATGAATTTAAAAAAAATCATTTGCTCATTTTTAAAATACCGAATTTTGAAAAAAATTTTGATATGCAATATTATTTGAATTCATTACAGAATCTCTTGTATGAAATTGTTTTTAATACAAAAAAACTAATTTTTAATTTTTTAAAACATTTCAAAATTCAATATTTCGAAAATGGGAAGATGATTTAAAGTTGTTTAGCAAATACTAAAAAATGATGTACCAACTTTATTTTATTTTTACATGTTAACAAAGTTTGATATATAAGTTTAATATTTTTTTTAATAGATAGTAAAAAAACAAAAAACGGTTCTATGAGATACATATATCGTTAGTAAATGGGTTAGTAGAAATTAAAAAAAAAAAAAATATTGAAATCGCAGTAGTCTTTTTCGAGAAGAATGATAAATTTTCCTTAACACTTGTAGGTACCGTTTTTATAAGACTTATTTTTGTTTAAAATCCGCTTGATAATATTAAAAAATTTACAGATTTCACTCATAGAGTAACTATGGGGACATTAAAAATGTCTTGTATTACGTCGATAAAACAAAAACATGTCTTATCTTTGCGATTTTTATTTTATATACTATTGTTGCATTATAACTTCACAAACTGTCTTAGAAACCATTCTACAGTCTGAAGTACCAATTTATATATTTAATGTCACTTCCCAATTGGCAGTTAAATTAATGTTGTTAATTTTTTTTAATAAGATGAATCTTAGTCTTAATTGTAGCTTAACTATCGCAATTACACAATCATACTCATTTTCATCCGCACCGGTACAGCACTTATACACGAAATTGAAGTTACATACCTTTTTTAAAAATCATTTATTGAATTCAATTAAAAGATTGCATTCATTGATTTTACTTTGGGACTTCAGACTTCAAATTATGCAATCACCATTCACTCGTAGCAAAAAGATTGCAATCATTTTTTCCTCCCATTCATTTTACAGCAATCAATTGAATGCAATCTTTTGAGAATACATGCATTCTTTGCATTCTTTTGCATTCTTTGAATTCTCTTGTAATCTTTGCAGTCTTTTACATTGTATTGCAGTTGTTTTAAGTCACATTAAACTTTTTCCATTTACGTGATTTGTTATGATTTGAGATGAGTAAGTTTCAAGTTAAAATATCAACATACAAGTAGTAGTGTATTCTTTTTAATTTAAATAAAATGATTTTTTTTTTTTGTGAAAACATTAGTATTATGTATTTTCTTATGTTTGATGTCAGCCACAAAACTTTGTTTAATTTGTGATTTGAACGATTTGATATAAATACGTGAACACATAACTTTCAGATCATTTCTTGTTAGTAAGTTATAGGTACACTATATTGTATACTGTAGTGGAGAGACTTCTCCACTCAGGTTTTGATAGATTTTGTTTAGTTTATATTAAAATTGTTTTTTTTTTGTTTTATCGGGAGTTGAAATACCAAAAGCTTTGCAATAGGATGCTAATGAGATCATCAATATTTAAAAATTATAAATAAAATAATTTAAATATGCATTATTTTAGAGGCGCGTTGTTGATATTTTAACTTAAAACTTACTCATCTCAAATCATAACAAATCACGTAAATGGAAAAAGTTTAATGTGACTTCCCAACTAACAAACTCTCCAGAGCTTAGCTCTCGAAATCTGAAAAAAGTCGCATAAGACTCTTTTATATCCCATTTCTATACATAAGAACTATTATCTTGTTATGAAACTTAAAATAGTCTCGTAGCGTTTTTACTCAAATCTTATATCTAAATAAATTTCTCTTCTTGAAATAGGATTTTATAAACTTATAGTCTTATAATAATCCTTTTGTGAAACTTCAGCTCTAAACATATGTTCGAAGACTTCATGATCCCACAACAACACAATTATAAGAGTTTTAGTAATTCTATACTTATATGAAAACGCTTACAGGATCTGAGTATAATACCTCCTATATCAAGAATATCGGGAGTTGAAATACCAAAAGCTTTGCAATAGGATGCTAATGAGATCATCAATATTTAAAAATTATAAATAAAATAATTTAAATATGCATTATTTTAGAGGCGCGTTGTTGTACATTTACATATACATTTTTAACCGAATATATATTTTGGTTCCCATGTGTGAAAAATAATAAATATAAAGTTTCGCCATTATAACGCATAATAATATAATTGATTGACTTACAAAATAAATTCTCACACAAGCCTATCAGTTTTTTGACATGCGACATACACAAAATAAAAAAGTAGTTTGTTGCTCTCTGAAAAAATGAGAAAGACAATATTATTCTAAGAGAAGGATACATAATTTTTTAAAGTTTACAAATACAAATAATTACAAATACAAATATTGTTCTCTTTTGAGCGCATCTCATTAGAAGAGACGCATTCTCATAGCAAGACTAAGTTGAGGTGAGAGCCTCCCATAACTAGGCCATTTAACACTTTTAACAGTATTTTAACAATCTAGTAGTAGTCTTCAAGATTACTTTTAGCTCCCTTAAATTAGTCTAGTTAAACTCTTGGAGCATCTTATGAGAGCAAAAATGTTACTTGGGTTAAAACAACTGCAATATGTAAAAGACTGCAAAGATTACAAAAGAATTCAAAGAATGCAAAAGAATGCAAAGAATGCAAAAAGAATGCAAAGAATGCAAAAGAATGCAAAGAATGCAAAAGAATGCAAAGAATGCAAAAGAATGCAAAGAATGCATGCATTCTCAAAAGATTGCATTCAATTTATTGCTGTAAAATGAATGGGAGGAAAAAATGATTGCAATCTTTTTGCTACGAGTGAATGGTGATTGCATAATTTGAAGTCTGAAGTGCCAAAGTGAAATCAATGAAACATTAGTTTTTTTTTAGGTGGTACTGGCTGGGAATCGAACCCAATCCAGTACAAAATCAAGTCCATGTTATTCTTTTAGGATATTTTTATCAAAAAACGACATATCAAGAAGACTTTAACTTGTTTGGTTTTGCTTTTACCATAAAATCAATTAAAATATCAAATTTCAAATGTCAAGTGAGTCGTTTTAATTTTGTTTATTGAAAAATGATAAACTTCTATCTTCTCTTAATCCGACCAGAGAAGAGAGTAATATTTGTTACAGCTCATATAAAAATAAAAGTATTAAGCAATTTAAATTCAAATTTCTAGAGACTACATTCTCACTTGTGTTTACATATAATACAACCTTCATAAAATGTAAGCAAAATTTGCAAATATTTTTTATGTTCCAATGGAAATTGTAAAGGATTTTACTTTATCAAGTAAGACCACACTCAATGGATAAATACAGACATATCTCTTACTAGTTGAAGTGTCTTTGAAAAAATATATGCAAAAAGAACATTATTGAATATTGTTCATTGACAACTTTACATAAAATATAACTAGAAGCTATAGGTACCTGCAGGTAAGAAAGTAAGGGAACATCTTAATTTGTTTGTTTTTTTTTCGAAATTATTAATTGCACTGGCTAGTTTTTATGATTTTTCTTGAGAATTATTTGGGTATTCAACTAACGAAAATTTTCTGAATTCTGTGTGTCGTACAATTGAACGATATTCGTTTAATTGAACCAGTCAATCGGCCAATTTAATGATTTTTTTTATAAAACATAGATTTTGTACAGTTAGGCTGCCAAGCTTTCGCACAATCGTATTAATATTCATGGTTTTGCATGAAACAACAACACTTGGGTGAGCTGCCACCGATCGATGACGGCTTGCGCGGCGGCGTGCGTGAACCTTATTTAAAGTTTATGTTGGTTCAATTAAGCGTAAAACTAAGTGTCCAACTTTTATGGAATCACTTATTCCGGTCAACGAAGTTGGAAAATCAATTAAGCGAACGACAATCAAGCACTGAATTTTATATGTACTTGTTCAATAAATTTTTTATAACAATCGCATAGAATCCTTCAATTCTAAAAAAAATAAAATTAGATAAATAATATTGTCTTGTATGAATTTTGTTTTGCTCGGTATATCTATACAAACAAATTCCTTAATAATCTGTGGAGATAATGAAATTAATAAGTCTGAAGAACTATACTTGGAAAATATTCACAAAGGAAATGCTTAAAGTTGAAATAGAAAACAAAAAAATCCCAACAACATAAGCTTAAGCCAGCTTAAGAGTTGTTTGTAATTATTTTTGTTTATTTCATGTCAAAGTCCTTTTAATTTAAGTTATGTTAAATTAATTAATATTTTTCCATAACTGCACACTTAAATCTTTAAAAAAAAAAGAAATATAAGCAGGTTGAAATAAAAGAAAGAAACAAAAGTTTTTCAAAATGCTTAATAAAGTACAAATCGTCGACTTTTTGGGGTAATGTTTTTCATCAGGCCAACATCATAAACAACTCAGCGAAAAATCAGAACTACCGATTTTAACGCAAGGCTATCCTCTTTAAGGCGGCAAGGCTACTCGACTGTATTTATCAAAGTAGATTTTGGTATTTTTGCTTCTTTTTTTTTTAAGCTAGAAGACATACAGGCATCTGGTTTTCGGTGTTTGACTATAAATCGATAAGAGCATTGAATACTAAACACAAAAATATTGCTTAGTAACGTAAAATTTTGAAAAAAAAAAATAGTTTTAAAAAAAAGACTGTTTTTAATTTTGTGTTAAAAAATAAATTTTTCAAAAACTACTGATTAAAACAATTTTATTTAAAAAGAAAATACAAGAATGGATTTCTAGCTTTAAGGAAAGCTATAAGATTTTTTAGTAGGTTGTGCCATTATTTATGTATGGTGCTTTTTATATTTCAAGTTTTTTTTTTAATAAAACTGCCCCACCAATCGAAAAGGGGAGAGATAGGCACCCCCATATTTTTTTCTTCTTTTGACTCAGTCTACAAGCCTTAGTAGTTTAATGCATCTTATGCCAAAGATCCTAAATTTGTTATAATTTTGTTTTTTTGCTTGTTGTTATTAAGAAATTATTGCTAATTTTGAGAAGCTGTATTTTGGAAACTGTTGGGTCTAAAGACTCGATTCATAGCTCAAATTAAAGAAAATTTAGTGAGTTTGAAATCGTATTAGCAAAGTTTAAATCGAAAACTAGTCCTTTAGGGTTAATTAGGGTTAAAATCGCCAATAACTATAAAAAACGCGAACATTTCGCGGTTTTTTCGATTTTTGACCATGATGCGTTCGGCGCTCGAGTTCGAAATCTTGGTTTCTTTATAAGGCCAACATCATAAACAACTCAGCAAAAAATCAGAACTACCGGATTTAACGCAAGGTCTGATGTATAAAGTTACTGTACTATTTTTGAAATATTAAATTTTCAAAATATAATTTTGATTTTTTTTTAATTCCAAAATTTGTTTTCTTTTAAATGTTTGTAGTCAATAATAATAATACTTTATTAATTAAAATAATAACATTAAAATCGGTTAAACATATAATGAAATAGTTGAAATGTAAAACGAATGTCAATAATGGCGTAGTGTAAAAAACGGCTTTAAAGCAGTTTTATAGAAGGAACCATTCATTTTGGCTATAAAAATATTTTTTTTTTTTATAAAAATTTTATTTTATTTAAAACTAATTTTTTTTATTTAGAAAAATGGAAGAAAAATACCCCCGCCTAAAAGAATTTTTTTTGTTTCAACCCAACTTACATATATAGAATGCGCATCTTTTTCTAAACACTCTGACGCAAAATTTTAAACAACCTACATATTGTTAAGAACTTAGCATATTACTAGTTAGCAATTTGTTAAACATTTAGTAATTTACTAGCTCTTGGGAAATTTTATTCCTTTTTGTTCGTTTTACTAACTAGTAATATACTAATTTTCTTTTATTAAAAACGGTGCATCTGAACACGTCCAAACAATGACAGTTCGTGAAAGAAAAATAAAGCAAACAAACCTAAACCTAGGGAACGGAACTAATAATTTGAAATGTCAGAAGTCAAATTTATTTTGTTATTTGTTTATTGTGACAACTATTTTGTTATTTTATTTTGGTGAAATCAGAAGCCCACAGTTTGTTATTCGGTCTTGGATGTTCAGGTTTTCAACCAAGAACCGTAGTCTGTAGTCTTATCAAACCTATACTGAGTAAAATTCTCCATCGTCCATCAAAAGGACTTGCTCGGGACTTAAAACATCGTAGGTACTTTTCTGCACAAAGCTGAGTCTTCGAACATATCAATATCTTCGTCTTCCGAAAACATTTTATTTTATTTACTTTGAAAAACAATTAGCACACGAATCATAAAAAAACACAATTTAACTCTTTGTTAAAAATTTTTATTTGAGGACAATGACAGATTTCATATGGATTTAGCAAGTTACTAAAAGTTAAAGTATCTAGCCATTTTGTGATTTTAACTTTAGTAAAATGTTAAGAGATAGTAAGTTGCTAAAATCGTTTAAAATTAGCAAAACCTTCTTTTTAACTTAGAACCTTACTAAAATGGCTTTAACATTTTACTAAATCGTTGAAAATCTTGCGCCTGTAATTAAAATTCTAAAACAAACACAGCTTTGAGATGGTTGCCCTGAGATTGTTGTAAAATTGAAAATTGTCAGTTCACGCACGATTAGCAGATATTTGTAAAGGAATAATCCGTTCAGTTGGTAAACAAATAAAAAAAAAAACTTTTTTGTCAATAAGTAAATTAAGAAAAAGTGAAATATTAAAAAATAAAAATCCAAATGGAAAAAATGAAAAATTGCACATGCGACTATATTTAGCTTCGTTTGTCTTTGAAAGCAACGAGCGAGGATAATGTATGGTTGTACGGTCACAAAAACAAGCAGGTCCTTGGATTAGCATATTTTAATCTGTAATCTTTCAATTCTATTTATTTATTTAAGAAAATATTCTGTAAAAATAAATTTATTAAATTGTTTAAATTATAGACATCAGGGTAACAGGACCATAGATGTCATTTACGTCGATTTTTATTTAATAATAATAAAAAAAAATGTCTGGTAGAAAATCTGGTTTCGTAATAAAATTAGTCGAAACTTGAGTTCTATTCAAATTCCCTGCCTCATTCTTTGCTCAGATATTTTGTTTATATAGGCAATAGGCATGTCAAAAGAAATTCTGTCTGCCTGTCCATTTGGCTGTAGCCTAAACGGGTGGATGGATTTTCCTTAAACTTGGTACCTAGCGTTTTTTTTGGCATTCTCCCCACATATATTTTTTCACTTTTTTTTTTCAAGACCAAAAATAATGGTACCTGCCGCACAATTTTTTTAACAAAAAATGAAAATTTTATTTTTCTCAAAAATGTGCCCACAACTTTTGAAAAAAAATCCAGTTTTTTTTTTAGAAAAAAATCCGAAAAATGGTTATAAATGGTACCTCCCACAGAACGATTTTATTGATTTAAGATTTTATCAAAAATGGTTTAACTGAATTTGATCAATTTTTTTATAGAGAATTTTTCAAAGAGTTTAAAAAGTATTGCATACCAAAATTTTCAATTTTTTTTTTTTAATTAAAAAAAAAAAATGTTTCAAATTTTTTTTTTGAGAACTTTATAATTCGAAAACGACTTGGTCGATTTTTATTAAACTTGGTATCCAGCAGTTTTTTGACATTATCTAGTAGATTTTTAATACAAATAATTCTTATAGTCTAAAATAACGGTACCTCCCATACAAACCGGTATTGAAAATCTCATTCTTCTCAAAAACGACTCCTAGGATTTTGATTAAACTTTTTATGTGAGCTAATATCAGTATGATCTATCTACTATTAAAAAGAAAATTTTATCTATCGTCTAAAAATGGTATCTCTCATAGAACCATTTTTTTTTTTTGGTTTTCAACTATCTCATTATCTGTTGAACCGATTTCAATCAAATTTTGTACACAACAGCGTCTTATAAATTTGAATAGTACTGCATATAAAAATTTTCAAAAAAAAAAAAATTTAGATTAAAAAAATTCAAAATTATATTTTAAAAATTCGATATTTCGAAAATGGGTAGATGATTTTTTTTCAAAATTAAAAAATGGCGTACCAATTTTTTTTCTTAAAAATATTTTCAAAATTTTATATGTGTAAAAAATTAATTTTCTAAAAAACCGCTCCAACGATTTTTAATTTTTTTTCTCATAAATTAAGA
Organism: Epistrophe eligans; assembly: GCA_951394125.1. NCBI lineage: Eukaryota > Metazoa > Arthropoda > Insecta > Diptera > Syrphidae > Epistrophe > Epistrophe eligans. The sequence goes on along the minus strand of OX596028.1, from coordinate 85,452,169 downwards.
TTTATAAAAATCGGATGGTGCACATTGCGTTGGTGTCAAAATAGTTTCAGAAGTTATTTAATTAATCTATTTGTTATTATATTAATCTATTAACAAGTTTTCAATCTAAAGTGTAAGGACCATGTAATGTATACCTACTTTAAAACCACAGTGTGAACGCACATAAGAGCAAGTTCGTGCGACCCAGTTGTGCATTTTATTATTTTTTTATAAACGTTATCTACTTTATATATGTAGGTAAAGCCCTCCTTACCCTTTAATAACAAAATCCATGCCATAAATTTGAGGTAAACAACATACATATATGTAATTGAATTTATACAATATCCATACATGTACATAAGTGTGTAGTGTATATATTATGTATATAAACATTTGCAAGGACAAAAACCATGCAATCGCAAAAATTTCTAGAATCGTGATATCTGGGAATTTATACAGTATGCCATAAATAAATCTGTCAGGATTTAGGTGATGGCAAATGGAAGTCCACGAAAGAAATCTATGCCAAACATTTTGCTGTGAAAGACTCGGTTTTGATGTACATATTATTATGTAAATAGGTACACTTTTTGCTTGTGGTTTGTTGTTGTTGTTATTTATTGTATGCTTTTGTTGAACCATGTGGCAATACAATGACTTTTCTAATTATTATACCATGAGGTTTGTTTACCATTTAATTAGTTTTCCATCCAAAAAAGGAATCTTGTCATAGAGTTAAAAAGGATGTTTGAGAGAGCTATGTATTTACATAGATAATATTTTTGTTTATTTTTTAAACAGTTTCTGGGCAAAAGTAATCTACTGTGATGTCAAACGACGTGGAAACGATTAGATTTCAGTTTCAATGGAGATGAGGTTTATAATGAGAAATGTTATTAAAGGATTTTGTATGTATGTATTTCCAATTATTGTGATATTTTGAAAGCTAATTTAACAATATAATGATTGCCTTATCTCACTTTTGTAAAGTAAGTTAATAATGTTATTTTGTAAATAACATGATGATTGAAAGTGACAGCCAATATTGATTGTAATTAGATCCGGTTTTTAAGAAGTTTAATTAATCTTTGAAAGTTTTTATAAAGCTGATAAAATATTAAATGACTTACATAAATAATCAATTACTATGTACACGTACAGTGGGAAGTAACGTTGATAGTTCATAATATATTAGTGACCTTTTTAAGGAGTTTTCATCCAAAAGAAACCATGTGAAAACTATTAATAAAAAAATTAGTTTAAATTAAGGATTAAAAATCAGATTTCTGGCTTTCAAAACCGGTATAGAACTTCATTGTACATAAGTGTTGCGGTTGTTATTTAATAATTTATTTTCCATTTTAAGTCACTTTTTTTGTCTAAAATTGTCGCTACCTCCTCAACAGGGCAAGATAGATCCTCCCTCCCATAGTAAAAAATGCTTGTTTTTGACCCCTCGACAAAAAACTGTTATCAATTTTTGGCGCTAAAGTTACCGTGCTCTCCCCCTTTTAACAATATTTTTCAATTTAAACTGTGAGTTCCGTGAATTAATATGTTTGTAATATGTGCAATTGTTTGGCTGTAAAGCTACTTTATTAATTTCAAAGAATTTATTTTAATAAAAATAAATGTTTATACACTTTAGCTGAAATAATTCACAGTCCTACAAATCTAAAATAAACAAAAGTAGAACATTTACATCTAGTGCTAATAATTCTTCTGGAGCGAAACTTACCTGGTAAGAAAAAGTAAGAGAAGCTGAACAAAGAAGAGAACCCGAAGAGCCGGACTCTAGAAGCGATCGATGAGCAGCACAGTCATGCTCTTCACACAAGCATTCGTTTACAGCTCAGGCTGATAAATCCAAACATTCCTGTAAAGGATGCCAACAAAATAAAAATCCGACTCGAAGGACCAAATGTTTGGCTGTAAAGACTCCTTTATTATTTTTAAAAATTAATTGAATAACAATCAAACACGACACAACTTAAAAAAAAAAAAAACTTTTACTGTCTAAAAATTTTAAATTAAATGTGTGGAGATTGACAATACGTGATTTAAAATAAACTACTTTTTTTGCAGGTGGCACAAAATATAAGCTTTCATGAGTAAAGCCGGAACCACGCCTCTCTCGTATGGTGTGTTTTGGAGTGATGAGCAAAATAATCAGAATTTTGTCTTGAAAACTTTAATTTTTTGTTTCGCTATTTATTTATTCTCTTTCGCGAACATACTCTTATCTTTCTCACTGGAAAATTTCGACACAATACACCACAATACATCACACGAGACAAATATGGCTCTACGCTTATTAAATGAAGCGATAGCGGCACACAACTCCACAACACACCACACGAGATAAGTATGGATCCGGCTTAATTTAATTCTTTTAAAATCAGATAACTAAATTTACAATATTCAATAATGAACTTACATAAAAGACGAGCAAGTTCGTTCAATCAAGTCGTGCATATAAATTTCTCGTTTTCCAGCAACATCCTTCCGCTCATGTTCGTGTTTACTCCATTCTTTTTATATGAATTCATAAATTTTCTTTATTATAACTCCTATATACATATGTAGATTGTAGGTACATCGCACTTGAAAACAAATTGATTGATGGAACAGGGATTGAAAAGGTAAAAAAGGCATGGCAGGCGTTTTTGAAAAATCTGTTATTGGGCGTTTTTTTTTGCAAGTCCGAGGGGAATTGTACGAAAAAACGACCACGGGGATTAGCGACAAAATGGAGTTTTCATACAAACTATCGATAACAAGTACCTATAATTTAAGCTGCCGGTAACACAGTTTTTCCGTGTGCTTAAGTTAAGCCTGTAGCATTCTCTGGGTTTAGCTTACGAGGGGATTAGTTGTTGTTGCATTTAGTGTGGTGTTTGTATAGCACCGACGACATCGTTTTTGTTCGTCCAATTCCACCCGGGCTTGCAAAAAAACATGCCCATTATTTCCTATTTTTCTTCTAGAAACTTATTGCGAGTGTTGTTTAAAATTCTATGCGATAGAAGGCAAACGTATCTTTTATCCAAAGCTAAGTCTGGATAACTTTATGTCATTATTATCCCTATGTGAGAATAAAGCTGATGAAAATTTTAATTGAACAACTTAAATTTATGAATGATAACAATTTTTTTGAAGGATTCAAAATTCTTCTTGGAATTTTATTCTTATAGTATACAAATGCATTTGTTTTTCAACTATTATTAAATTTAGATATTAAATTTTCCAATATTAACCGAAAACGTTTGAGCTGTCTTTGGACAAAAAAAAATTGAAATGAAAAATCATTTTATGGCAGCTACCAGTTCTAAATATGCTACAAATTAAATTCGATTTTACTTCTAAGCATTCACATTAAAATGATCTGATCTGTACTAAATGTAAATGGATCTTGACATATGAACAAACGCACAGAGAAACGGACAGTCATGTCAAAAGCCACATTTTTCCACATTTCTCCATCATTGTAATATTAAAATTTTGATTAAATCTTCTAATACTTTTTTAAACTGAAACCAATATTTGTACTTAAAAGTTAAAACGTTAAGTCTAGTTAGTACGCTGCTGATGCGAAACAAAATTTTTCGTTGGTCTCCAACACGACAGCAAAATGCTTTAGAAAACGACAACGAAAAATTACCCTCTCAAAGTGTCACCAAGACACAAATTGCAAAAACAAAATACAAAATCACAGAGAGGCACGCTGATATGAAAGAAACAACATATACAACCACACTCAAATGTCACTTTTCCGTACACAATAAATGATCTGGACAATAAATTCTGTGCGAAAAAAGAGCGGAGATTTCTCCAAATAATCCGCTACAATAATCAATTTCGCTCACCGAACTGCGTACTGCACTGCAAAATGAAAACCAGGACGAAATTTTTCGTTTTTTGATTTCGTTGTGTCGTTTTTGTATGGGATTTTTCGTTTCGCATCAGCAGCGTACTAGGCTTTAGGCATTACAACATTCATGAGAACAACTTGTTCCACATCACATGAATATTCAGATTCACCCTTCGTAAAAGTGACATTGAGTGATGACTGACGCAAATTATATCATTGCTGTGCCGTGTAACTCTAATCATGAATGTGAAAAAATGTTCTTTCGCACCTATATGCCTTCAAAAAATTTACTATTATAGGTATATTTATATCAAAGTATATAACGGGTGATTTTTTAGCTGGTTTGGTTTTGGCAACACTGGTTTTGACAGCTGACGTGTGTTTAGTACCTTGTGTCACTGTCAAACAGCTTTAGTTTGGTTTGCAATTTAACCATGGATCGTCTTACAAATGAACAACGCTTGCAAATTATTGAATTTTACTATCAAAATTCGTGCTCGGTTCGAAATGTTCATCGCGCGCTGCTTCCATTTTATGGACCTTCGACCTTCTGAGCAGTCTATTCGGAAGATTGTGACCAAATTTCGCACCAAATTTACTTTGTTGGACATTAAAACGCCAACACGTTTACGTACTGTGCGTAGTGAAGAAAATATTGCGGCCGTATCAGCTAGTGTGACAGAAGACCGCGAAATGTCGATTCGGCGCCGTTCCCAGCAGTTAGGCCTGTGTTACAGCACTACGTGGAAAATTTTGCGGAAGGATTTGGGCGTAAAGCCTTTTAAGATACAGCTGGTGCAAGAACTAAAGCCAGCCGACCTACCACAACGCCGAATTTTTGGTGAATGGGCTCTTGGAAAGCTGGCCGAGGATCCGCTTTTTTATCGAAAAATTGTGTTCAGCGATGAGGCTCATTTTTGGTTGAATGGGTACATAAATAAGCAAAATTGCCGCATTTGGAGTGAAGATCAGCCAGAAGCATTGCAACAGCTACCAATGCATCCCGAAAAAGCCACTGTTTGGTGCGGTTTATGGGCCGGCGGCATTATTGGGCCATATTTCTTCAAAGATGATGCGAATCGCAGCGTTACTGTCAATGGTGAACGCTACCGAGCGATGATAACAAACTTTTTTTTGCCCGAAATGGAAGTTCTTGACTTGCATGATATGTGGTTTCAACAAGACGGTGCCACATGCCACACAGCACGCGAAACAATGGCGCAATTGCGAGGCGAGTTTGGTGAACAGTTAATTTCACGTTTCGGGCCGGTCAATTGGCCGCCTAGATCGTGCGATTTGACACCATTAGATTATTTTTTGTGGGGGTATGTCAAGGCTAATGTCTATAGGGACAAGCCCGCTTCGATTGACGCACTGGAAGCCAACATCCATGCATTAATTCGTGAGATACCGGCCGATATGTGTGAAAGAGTATGCCAAAATTGGACTCAGCGGATGGGCTACCTGAGACGCAGCCGCGGTCAACATTTGCATGAAATTATCTTTAAACATTAAATTGCAAGGTTCAAACTATCGATTCAAATAAATATTTCATTAATTTTTTCGTTTATTTTGTGTTTTTTTTTTTTAAAGTTCTAAACCTCTTAAAAAATCACCCATTATATAGAGGACAGAGGTAGTCGTATGAAAACATTCCTCTCACACTCGCGCTCAAGCGCTGGCAAACGACGTCGTCGTCACTTGTTTGCGTTACACCAAAATCATGTCGCTAATTTAATCTTGTTTTTTTCTGTTTTTTTTTTTGTTTTTTTTTTTTGTGGCAGGTAAGGTACATAGTACATATGTACGTACATGTGCCGTAAACATACAACTGATTCCTTTTTCTAAAATATAAACAGTTATTTTGCATGCATTAGCATATGAAAACACACCGTTTTATAGATCAATACGTGTGTCAACATTCACATTATAAAGGTACGTGCTTTTATTTAACGAAAAAAGGAAAGGACTATATTGAATTTCTCATTTGATGCTTTGATGGTTATTGGTTATGACAACATTTTTTTTAACTAAAGCTTTTCTATTCAGAACTCGACCTTGACTTGAAAAAAAAAAAATATCATAAAAGGTAGAAATTAATTCTTTTTTTTTAAATGAGAAATAAGTATATTTACATTTTTATACATAAAGGAAAAAGAAGGAAATATAATGTGTAATCAGAATCTATGTAGGTATATGAAATGAAATCGTCTCCCTTAGATTTCATTTCATACATTTCAAGTATTTTTTTTTGTAGTCTATACACATCAGGCACTACAGTCCCAATGGGGGTTTTTGTTTTAACCTTGAATTTTGCATTTCAAACATGTTTCCTCTTATTATTTTAACCATCATTGACAGAATGACAGTATATATGTATATTCCAAGTCTCACCCTTACAAATAGCGTACATGACTGCATAATGTCAGAAGTAATATACATATATATAGTCTTAATAATGCTTTCATTTGTACCACATAATGTGTTTATCTTAATACAAAAAAAAAAAAACACAATGAATTGCAAAGCAGGATTCAGTTTTCACACAAAATACTTTAATGGACACAACAGAAAACACAACCTAACATGAATACAGTAGTTCGTAAGACCTTAAATGTTGGCATTAAATGAAAATGAGGTTGTCATTGTGAAAGCAAAACTGATCTCACCCTTTAGCCTTCAACCAGTTTTTTGTTCCGAATTTTTGTTTTGAGAGATTTCTCCTTTTAGTGAAGTGCTATTTGCAACTTAAATACAAAGCTACATGCTGTTCCCAAGCTGCTATTATTTTACATATTTTGTTAACATGGGCATCTTCTGTTACCTTTTAACGGTATGTACATACATTTATAATAATATCACGGGGTTCCTATTTGATGATGTTGCGATACTAGTACTACTGATTCTTGATGTTTGTAAATTTTAGAAACTCCTGGAGTGCCAACTTCCTAAACAAAATAGAGTGCTGCAGCTGGAACTGGAGCTGAAATAGCTGTCACACGTACAATTTTTTACGTGTCCATACAACGAATCTTTTGATCTAACAATTTGAAACTTAAAAAGTGCTGTACGTGAAAATGGCTAACTCGTCTAGCTCATTCTACAGCTTCGATTACAGCTGAGTTGCGTTGTGTTCGTTGAAATTGTGAGTATTAGAAATTTTGATAGCTATTCCAGCTTCAGTTCCTTTCCAGGTACAGCTCCTCCGTCTCTATTGCGTTCAGGGAGTAAGGTGTACATGAATGGGGGATTTCTTCTTATGGATTTTTCACAAGAGTTCAAGTTCAGAATCTTGCCCCAATAAGAAATTTGTCATTTTTAAAATGTGATCATGTCTTAGATGTTGGATTAGCATCAATTAGCACATGGTCGATTTGTCTAGCAGTTCAAACGTCTTGAGAGTGCCAGGTTGGTTTGGATTGTCGATTCTTATAGCCTTGGAAACCCATAGTGCTTTTTATCAACGTATTACGATATTCTGTTGTCTTTTTGTTGAGTATGAGCTTACCAATTCTCCACCAAATATGTCTTCATCACCGACTTTACCGATAAAGTCGCAAACAAAAATTTGATATCGTACTCAGTTCCGTCCAAGATGTCATAAAATTCATCTTTGGTTAGTTCTTCAGCTCCTTGGGTACGAGCGTAATGCATGCATACATATTATAGGCTTTAGCTTTGAAAATTGGCTCCGATATGGATCACAATTAAAAAAATATTACAATTTAATTTTTGAAAACTCAATATTTTGAAAAACGGTTGATTTTGTTTGTTTGAAAATTTAATTTTTAAGTCTACATAATTTCTATAAGGGAAAACGATTTTTGAAAATTAGATACATTTTTGTTATCTCCGGATTGATAGAAATTGATGACAATGATCTTGATGCTTCTTCAAATTCTGCAGAACACCACCGAATCCTTTGATGTCGGGAATATCATAAGTAAGACAACGACTTATCATAGAAAATATGCAAAACTCAGATCAAAAAGGGGGATAAGATTTTTCAAAAGTCAATTTAAATACTTGTTTAGGCTAGGAACAAGTTTAAAATTTCAATGGCCCGACTATTTAATTGCAAAAATAGAAGATATTCAGCCCTTTTTTGCTATACTCGCATTGGATGGAAACTTTTGATTCACGGGAATAATTTGCCTTATGTTATTTATTTAAAACTTTTGTCTTTTGAGTACAAAATCTTAAACAGTATTTATTTGTGAAATTCTCAAGAAAATCATAATATTTAAATTATATTTTTATCAAATTTATACGACCATTCTTTTACTTTCGGTGAATAGCAGATTTCACACTTTCACGCAAACGTCTAACAGAATATGGCTGAATTTGACAAGACTCTTATTAAAATCACAAGTAAGTGTAGTTACATTTGATTCCATTCGGTCTATTTAATTGTATGACTTTGACTTTGCGCTTTCAGAATCACTCTTTTTCAATGAATCAAGTTTTCTTTGTTCAACTAAGGGGCTTATTCTATCAGCCCTATTCTGCTAAACGTTCATGTGAAAGATTGCACCGAAATACCAATTCGGATTTTCACTCGAAAGACAGAAGATTTAAACAAATAATTTAAGGCAAATTTGAATAAAAAAATTTACGTACAATCGAAAGATTCGAATGAATCGTATATAGCAGAATAGGGCTGCATTTGAAGTAGACATAAATTCGAGTAGAATTAATCTATCTAATAACAAAAAATGGTTCAGTAATAAACAAATTTTACCCGCATTAAATATTAAAGTCCCACGATGAAATTTTAGCTAAATTGCTGTTTGTTTATCGTTATAATTATCATACTTCTATACTTGAGCTTTTTTCAAACAAAATTCACTCATCTTTATAATATTGAAGAAACCGTAAAATTTGTTTAAAGTAACATACGCTTTTCTAGAATAAACGACGCTATGTGAATCAGACTTTAATATTTCCTTCGCGTTCACTACACGCTACATTGATTTGGTTGGTTTCATAAATGCCCAACTTAACGTTCTCTGTGAACAATAAATGCATGAATTCCCATCCCACATGCAACAGGTCTTAATTTTACTTTGATAAAAAAAAATAATTCAATTCACATGCACTGCATAGTGTAGTGCACTGCACAGTGCACACGTCAACGCGTCGGACGGCAATGGCGGCTTTCGTCGTTTTTTATAACGCAAAACACAAAAACAAAAACATCATAGACTTTATTCAGTGAATGAATAAAAAAAAATATAATACATATCTAAATTATTTCTTCCCAGCGTTTAGTTTGTCCTGTACCACTGTCCGATGGAACATTAAGGATGAACTTATTTTTGGTAGCTATTAAATTATGCAAATCCCTAAAAAGACAACCCAAACTGTTGTATAGATTTTTATTATGAACGATATTTATATAGCATAAATTAGAGTCTGACTTATAATTTGAACTAAGGATAACGACTCAATTGAATTTTGAATGCACACTGAACAGTGACTTTTGCTATTTCACTCTTTTACTCGAGTATCTTTTTTTTTCTCAAGGATTTTTGAGCTTAAATTAAATCATGAATTTAATTGTAACTGTAGCTTTTTTCAGTTATTATATCGTCGCGATTATTTGAGTATTTGTTTGTACAAGGTGGAGCAAAAGTTATCACCAATGTACTTTACTTTGACATTTGTGAAGTAAACACATACAAAATATATGTACGTCAGCAAGACATGAATCATGCGCTTAAAAAATGCAGAATAATTGTTTCGATATTGGCATTAATTTGCCGCCATTCTTAACGGGTGCGTAGTGCGTAGTGCGAAGTGCGTAGTGCGAAGTGCGTAGTGCGAAGTGCGTAGTGCGAAGTGCGAAGTGCTACCACTTAACAAAAAAATTAAAATTCCATATTGTTAGAATATAAATATGTACGTTAACAATTTCTTGTGAGGGTTGAAATGGTTCGGGTGGAATTAGTTCCTACCTAATATAGGCTGTGTGAGATATTGTGCAGGCTTCCCCAAGCCGAAAGGCAACAATTGCTTAAGTGCAGATCTTTCCTGAAATGAAATTAAGGCAGACTGATTCCAATGACCTGGGATAAAAATAGAGTATGACATAAATATATGTACTGTTAGGTAGAAAGTGCATGGGTTACAAGCAAAATCCTTAACTGATACGCTACTTTGTTGCATTAAAGATTAAAACTTCGAATGCAGATATTGGCAGAGGTCCCAGCTAGATCATTTTCAAAGCTAAACGATTTATCTACTTCTTGAACTTGATCAAAAAAAGAGAGCAAAGTCAACTCAATATAGCAACGACCAACGTTACAATTTTACACTAACGTCTATTTTGATTAATATTTTGACAAATTTCACAGCTAAGTGCCGCCTGGATATTTTGGAAAATTAAAAGAAAAGTGCCACCCGGGGCCAGTACCCACGGGTGCTCCTGCAATTCTTCGCCACTATTTTTACTTACACTTATTAAAACCACATTCATATAAGATTTTCTTACCCTTTACACCCAATTTATTTCTATATTCGCCATACCTGGCAAACAGACTTTGAAAAATTAAAACCCGTATCAACTGGACATTGATATATAATGACATTTCTCCCCGTAATTTAAGGATATCGATCGTTGTAAAACCACTGACACGAAATAAATACCCATCATTCGAGCACAACTCCTCAAACTCTTTTGCCTTAAGCAATAAATATGTACATATATACATACAAACAAGGAAAAATCTCGACGAAAAACATTGTCGTTGACATAATAGGAAGGATAGGACGCAGAATTTTTTTTATAAATAATATCACTCCGTGTCGGTGTCCTGTCAGCACAACTTCAGACTTGATAAGCACTAAAGTAATTCATTCCGGCGTGACTTCAACATAAAAAAAAAAAAAAACATAATAACAACCTTCACTATAACCAAGAATGAAGAGAACGAAGAAATGCCCAACGGATATTGAAACTGACTGTCATACTCATAATAATGCCATGGCAGGTATAAATACCTACATTAAAAATGAAATGACAAAAATCTGTGTGTAAAAGTTATTTCGTATATGTGTGAAGTTTATATTTTTTGCAATAAATGTTAATAAAAATTAACTGTCTTAAATTGCGGAAACTGTTTTTTTTTTTTGTGTCCATTAAGAGGAGTAACTATGAGTAAATAAAGGAAACGATTACTAACTGCAATATAAATGGCTGTTAAAACCGTCAATATAGAGAAGATGACATCCTAACAACGCTCTATAACTCCTACGATTAAAGCATCTTGAACGTAAATTCATGCGTCGTCGCTTCGTCAACGTTGCACAGTGGATCGACTCCATACAATTAGACGTGAAAAAGTCAATGACTAAAATTACAAAAAATTCTATTTCTTATCTATAACGGATAACTGTTTAGTCTGAAAACACTTTTTTTCCTATTTAAACCAGTTTAGCATGGAACAAATGACACTCAAACTTGAAAATGAAGTCTTTTTTTGATTTGGTGCGTTTAATCTTTTTAGAAAAATAATTGTTAAAATTACAATTTTAAGTGAAATTGGAAAAAAAACAATGGCAGATGTTCGTGAAGTTATTTACTTTTATAAATCTGTGTTAAAATTGTTTTAATGTTTGTTTGTTGATTAAAAAATTTGTGTTATTCAAAGAACAAAAAAAAAATTGTTTTTACCGTGTTTGTTTTGGAAAATCTAAATATGTGCCTAAGGCGTCAGTTATAGCGATCAGGAAAAACCATCAGGAAAAGTTGAAACAGATGGATACGATTTTTTTTTCCTTTCACAAATCTGTCAGTGGAACAAGTAAAAGCTGGAACGCAAATAATTGGAACGATTTGTTCCATTTTGTGTGAAGTGACAATCAGCTGGCACGAAAAATGAATTTACATCAGGAAAACACATTAATGCATTTTTAACAATAAAATAATTGTTGAGTTGAAAATTTTATTTGCATACAAAATTCATTGAGTTTTTTGTCATCGATTAATACAACATTTGCGTTTCAAATCGAATGAAAACCTAGTAAATAATCTATTTGAAAGTTTTTCCTGTTTCGTTTTTCTGATCGCTATAACTGACGCCTAAGGTTGCTTTAAAAATAAATTATGTGTTTTGGATAGCTGTAAACGTCTACCTTCGGAAAATATATGTGATAAACCTCGCAAAGATTTGCAAAGCCTACAAATTTTATTCATCAGAACCCAGAAACTGTTTAAATACTGCCAAACTTTAGAGAATTATCAGTTCAAAATCAGCCAATTTTGATTTAAAATGGAAGTCGGCTGGAAATCTCAGGGAACAGTTTATTCTTAAACATAAAAATTGGCTATAGGTATTCGAAATTTTTAAAGACTTAAACAATATAATAGAAACTGAAAGTTACAACCCTAACGAAAACCCAACCAGCCATTTAACGTCTGGAAGGCCAAAAAAAAGTTTTGGGGCTTGCGGAGAGTACTAAAAGCGTTCCAAAGTGCGTCACCTTGTAGAAAATGTGTCTCAAATGGAATTGCATTATGCTGCTCTAATGGCCACTCGAAAGAGCGGTAACCGAATTGGCGCAGATGTTACAAAAGAGGTAACAACATTTGTACTAGGATCTCCAGAAAAGGCAAAGCAATTTCAGAAATCTCAGGAACATTTAAAGTCGTTAAGGCCATATAGTGCAGACGAAGCTCTTGCATTATATGTCAACACCAAATTAACAAGAAACAGTTACAAAATTTTGCGAAAGCAAGAGGTCACCACTTATACCCATCTATTTATAGCCTGGTTAAGGCAAAGAAAGAGTGTTTTCCTCCTGAAGAAGCAATATATGTGGACGAAATAAGTGCAACTATTGATGTTAAGGGTATAATTAACCACACAACTCGACGCCTTCTAGAAGTTTCAGAACAGAATATATCTCAAGCTGTTTCCGATGGAGCTGTACTTAATCTTTTCTTTAAATGGGGAGGAGATGGAAGTTCAGTGCATAGCCAATATAAGCAAAATTTTCAAAATCAGAACAGCACAGATGAATTTTTATTCGTTACTTTGTTTATTCCCATACAGCTTACGACAACCGATAACCTTAATCAAAAAATTTGGAAAAACCCCCACCCCTCTTCCACTCGCTTGTGCCGACCTTTTAAATTTGTATTCGCCAAAGAAAATGAAGAATTGTGTGTAACAGAACTTGAAAAAATCCGAAATGAATTAGAGAATTTGCAAGATCTTCAAGTTAAAATCGAATCAAAAAACATCACTGTAAAATTCAAGTTTGTTTTAACAATGATCAATGGTAAAATGGCAAACTATTTAACATCAAATAGATCTAGCCAAACTTGCTACATCTGTGGAGCTACACCAGGTAAAATGAACAAAATTGTAATTGACAAGAAACCATAACCAGAATTTTATGAGTACGGTCTTTCCACTTTGCACGCATGGATAAAAGCTTTCGAATGTTTCTTACACATATCCTAACAGGCTAGATGTTAGGAAGTGGGCCATAAGACAAAACGATGAAAAAGTCCTTGTGGAAACACGAAAAAAAAAAATTCAAGCGCTTTTTATGTCTGAAATGGGGCTAATTGTTGACAGACCAAAACCAGGATTTGGCAATACGAACGACGGAAATACCGCTAGACGTTTTTTTCAAAAACCATCAAATAAGTTGTCCTATAAATGGTATTAATAAAGATCTCATAAATCGGTTTTACGTTATATTGAGTTGCATATCCTCAGGCCATAGCATTAATTATTTACATTTTGAAACATATCTTTTAGAAACTAATAAAATTTACTTACAATTACATATATGGCTGGTACTGGCCATTCCGTTGAAGTAATAAAACGATTTATTGTTCCAATTGGTTAATTGTCGGAGGAGGCCCAGGAGGCCCGAATTAAAGATTGCAGACGTGTTCGCCTGTCAAACAAATATCTAAGAGTCAGCACAAACAGGGACTTACTTAATATGCTTCTCATAACATCAGACCCATTATTAAATTCTTTTCGAGAGGGCCCACAAACAAAATTTAAATCCTTGTCTTCCGAAGTTACACAATTTTTGATTGAGCCACAACCCAGCCCCTCACATGTATTTGCCAGAAACATCTACGACATGCAGCCAAAATGATTCACCGTCTGAGAACGAATCTTATTTTTTTGTAAAATTATGTTACCTTTTCATATTTATGAACATTATAGATGGAAACTAATATTTTCAAAGAATATTAGAAATTTTCACGTCTAAATGTATGGAGTCGATGTGGGAGTTAATTTACCATTAGTATGCACGATATTTTGCGGGGATTCTTTATTGAAGACTTTCGAACTGGATAGAAAGAACCAACAGTTTGAGTATATTTTAAGCGGGTTTTCGTGCTTGATTTTCCACAATTTTGCCTTAACTTACATTGCTAAAAAATATACTGAAAAAAATAAGATACTATATGTGTGTTTTGTTGATTTTAAAGCCGCTTTTGATGCCGTCAACAGACAGGCCCTGATGTATAAGCTGGATATGCTTAGAGTGTCTCGGAAGTTTCCGATGCTTTATAACAATTTCTTGTCGTCATCTAATGCAGCAGTTTGGGATGGTTCCAAGTTGTCAGAGTGGTTTGAGACGTCAGCAGGTGTCCCACACAGATGTATTCTAAGCCCTATTTTATTCGCTTTTTTTATCGATTACCTTTCTCTGTCTTTAACAGGAGAAAACGAATGGCACAATATATTCGAAAAAATAATTGCTAAGACCGATAAAGAATGTATGACCAGCACTTAACCAGAGCATCTACGTTAACCTCCAGGTTATTCTTTAGGAACCTTAAGCATTAAATTCCAACTGAGAATAGCTATTTCAACGTTAAGTACTCGTCTGAGGCTATAAGTACTATTTTCAGAGCAAGAGTAGAAATCCTTAACCTGGAAAAATCTAAGGAAAATAGGGGTAGGTAGAAGTAATACCAGGTGTAATGATAATATTGATGTAGATGTATTAAATCAAAACTTTGTTTCACTTCCTTTCCCACAACTTTCTCATAATTCATCATTGACTCAGAAATCCGTTAATGTTTTTCATCCAGATATATCATTTGATTTCGTTTGTATTGAAAGTACAGATATTGTTGAAAGCTTGCTTAGCATCAAATGGAACGCGGTTGGAATCGATGGCATACATCCAACTTTTGTGAAGGCGATTTTGCCATACATCCTAACTTACTTAACTCATTTATTCAATACTATTATTATGACTGGGATCTTCTCGACTGATTGGAAACAGGCAAAAGTTATTCCAGTTCCCAAAGGTCGAAATACGAATGAATATAGGCCCATCTCCATATTACCTTTCCTGTCAAAAGTTTTCGAGAAAATTCTACAAAAACAGCTCAATGCCTACATCAGGTCGCAAAACTTGTTGTCAAGCAAACAATTTGGCTTTTTTGCGAAGCATAGTTGTACGACAGCTATAATCAATGTAGTTGAAGAAATAAGATTGGCATTAGATAAAGACCTTGTAAGTTTTCTAGTATTACTTGACTTTTCAAAAGCCTTCGATACAGTGGACCATCAAGTATTATGTCAGAAACTTTCAAGTAATTTTTGATTGTCTCCTTTGGCGGTTAACTTAATGAAAACGTACTTGCAAGATAGAGTACAATCGGTCTCAGTAAACAGTAAAATGTCTACATTCCTTTCCACAGTCAGAGGAGTTCTCCAGCGTTCTATCTTGGGGCCCCTTCTCTTCTCTCTGTACATTAATGAAATTCCAACTCTGATTTCGGGATGTGCGCTTCAAATGTTTGCTGATGATGTACAGTTGATTCATAGTTGTCCCCTTGAACTAATTGAAGATGGTGCACATACTATTAACCATGACCTCGCGCAATTTTTCAACTGGTCTCAGAATAATGGTTTATTCCTTAATCCCATTAAGTCTAAATGTGTTGTCATCAGTAAGACAGTATTAAATCTTGAATATTTCCCAAGTATCTCATTGAATGGTATACCCATTGAATTTGTATCCAATGCACGAAATCTAGGTATGTTGTTCAACAGGAAGCTTACTTGGGACAGCCATATTAACGCGGCGGCGGCGCGGCGGTGGCGGTGGCGGTGGGTAAAGTGTATGGAGTTCTCAGAATGTTATGGTCATCACAACATTTTGCGCCCTTGAACATTCGGATGATGATTGCCAAAACGGTTGTAATTCCTATGTTAACATATGGATGCGAAATATTTTGCAACTGTGATGCCAATAGTAGAAGAAAATTGAATGTCGCCTTCAATAATACAGCTCGCTACACTTTTGGTCTACGTCGTTTTGATCGTATCTCGAACTTCACACGTCAAATTTACAATTTTTCCATCGATCATCTTATTTGGTACAGGATACTTCTCCTTCTCCGTAACGTAATCAACACTCAGCAACCCTCTAGTTTATTTAATAGGATTCGGTTTAGCTCCTCAAGCAGAACCTTAATGCTTCTACACCCTCGGTATTCCTGTCGTACCTCTGAACAACAATTTTTCGTTCATGCTATTCGTCTGTGGAATCTCCTCCCAATAAATTTAAAAATGACAAGTGGCGCAGCTAGGTTTCGAATTGAACTTCGAAGTCATTTTCAAAGTGCCTAATTTTCAAAGACTTCTTTATAATAGTTAAGATGTGTGTATGAATATTATATTTGATCTTAAAATACAGTACTGAATTACTCAAATATTTTTATACATATGTACATAAATATATATATTAATTGTAATTTTCTCTAGATGAAATTGTTTAAATTTAAAGAATAATTTGAAGAATGAGATAATTATGTTTATATAAATTCACATATCAAGTAGCTTGTTCACCATTTTATGTAAAGAATTTTTTAGCATAACATTAATTTTATAAGATGTATTTCTTACTGTGTATGCATTCAATGAATAAATCTAAATACATCCCATATAGAACTGATCTTCAGCAGACTTGTGATTAATGCAATAGAAGAGAATATGTGAAGATGTTTACCAATGAAGTGTTAGGGCTGTTTGCCCTACATAATAAGAAATATGACACTTATATTTCCAAAAAAGTTTTATTTCGCTCATTACTTGTATGAAATATTAAATGGCGATCGTGGATGGTTTAATTTAATACATTTTGCAAAAACGCTTTAAATTATCGGAATAGTTGTTGAAATTTGTATTGTCTACGTTTTTTTTTTAAATTATTACTTTTTATGTAGCAAATCATTAAAATTGTAAAATATACCAAATCATTTAAAATTATAACATTTTTTTGTGGCAAATCATTAAATTTGCAAAAAAAAATCCAAATCCTTTAGAATTATTACCTTTTTATGTGTCAAATTATTTAAATTGCAAAAACCTCAGGGTTATCGCTCTCCCATTATTTATCTAGAACTTAAAAAATTGTTTAAAAATCAATTTATTTATTTAGATATAAATTGATTTAACGACCTATCAAAAATGGTTTTTGACATCAACGCAATTCAATGGACAAAATCTCAATTTAAGTGAAAAAATTTTAAAATCGTTAAAGCGGTTTTTTAAAATATAATTTATTATTTATATAAAGTTTTTAAAACATTTTTAAGAAAAAAAAAATTGGTATGCCATTTTTTAGTATTTACTGACGTGGTGTTCAAAGAGTAATTTAAAAAAAAAATCATCTACCTATTTTCGAAACGTCGAATTTTGTAAAAAAATATTTTTAAAATTAATTAAAAAACCCAATTTTTTTTTTTGAAAATGTTGGTATACATTATTATTTATCAGAAGAACCTATTAGAAGCTCTTGGGCAAAAAAATTTCAAAAAAATCAGATCAATTTAGTGAAACCAAAAAAAATGGTTCCATTAGAGATAGTTTCAGAAGTTGCCAATTCATGCACAGCCTTGTTCATAATAAATAGATCTCCAGTATACCTCTTCGAAAAAATACAAATTATTCCAATCAACCAGAACCCACAATTTGATTATGCCCTCTTTTAAATACTCTTAAATAAAAAAAAAATGTTCTATAAGAGTTACCACTTTTGGAACATTTTTTGGTAGCCTTTTTATAAAATAAAATAATTTAGAGAAAAATAAGAAGTTCTTTCATTGCTAAAAAAAATTTGTACTTCAGGTACTGTTATTTTTGGTCTTAAAAAAATGAAAAAAACATGTCGGGGAATGCCCATGTAATTAAGAATTCTTAAAAAAAAATAAGATTAAGAAAAACCTGAAAACCGTTTAGGATTCAATTAGATATTATTAATTTGAAAAGGTCAGAAATTGATTAAAATTTTATACAAGAGGTCCTTTTAAGTAGAAATGACGTTGAATATGAATTTTAAAACTTTAATATTTTTCTTTGAAAAATTAACATTTTTAAAATGTTTTTTTTTTTTTTTTTTTTTTTAATACGTTCAACGGTGTACGTTTAATAATTAAATACCTAAAAATGTCACAATTTTTACATTTTTCTCAAAAACGTGCCCACAACTTAACAAACATTTTTTTTTACAAAAAGGCTACCATTTTATAAAAAAAAAATTCGGAAAAATGGTTATAAATGGTACCTCACATAGAACCATAGAACAAACGGCTCAATTTATTTTGTCCAATTTTTTATAAAAAATCTTTCAAACATTTTTAAAAGTATTTTATACCAAAATTTTCATTTTTTTTTTTTGATTTTTAAAAAAAGTTAAAAATTTGTTTTTTTTTTTTTGAGAACTGAATAATTCAAAATCGACTTGGTCGATTTTGATTTAACTTGAAATTTTACAGTTTTTTAACATTATATAGCACTTTTTAAATTAAAATTATTCGTATGTCCAAAAATAACGATACCTCATTATGATTTTTCTCAAAAACTGCTCCTTCGATTTTGATCATAAATTTTAATGCAAGCTAATTTTAGTACAATATACCGAAATGGTACCTCTTATAAAACTATTTTTTTTGTTTTTTAGATTTCGACTAACTTTTTATATGTTGAACCGATTTTAATGAAATTTCTTACACAAAAGCTTCTAATAAGTTTAAATAATAATGGATATCAAAATTTTCAAAAAAGCAATTTTGGACTTAAAAAAAAAATTCAAAATAATTAAAAAACAAAATCGATATTTCGAAAATGAGTAGATGATTTTTCTTCAAAATTAATTTTTGAACTCCTAATTAATAAATACTTCGAAGTGGTGTACCAATTTTGTTTCTTAAAAATGTTTTTAAAATTTAGTATATAAAACATTATTTTTTTTTTTAAACTGCTCCAACGGTTTTTAAAATTTTTTTTCTCATGAATTGAGATTTGTGTTAGAAATCAGATGGTAAACATCGCGTTTCAGAAGTTGTTTATTTCTAATCATATTGATTTTTTAACAATTTTTCAGTCTAAAGTACAAGTTTCATCCATATATGCAACACGGTGCTGCTTTGTTCATATTAATGTACTCACATAATACTTCCTTAAAGTGAACTACGTTTTTGGTAGACACCATAAAATAAAGGCTCTCATAACTAACTTAAATCATACTTTAAAACAACAGTGTGATCGCCCAAGAGCAAGTTCGTGCGACCCAGTCGTGTATTTAATTTTTTTCAATTTTTAACACATTTTTTATACCTAAAATATTAAACAAAAAAAAAACGCTCGAACGATTTTTTTGCATATTTTTCAAGAATTTAGACGATGTTCTTCATTTTGAGATTAAACTTTTTTTGGAGTTTTTTAGAAAAAGTTTCACACTACTTCACCTAATATCTAATTTATTTTTATATATTTATAATAGGTACATTACATATAATTTTTTATTGAGGCAACTTCGACATTTCCTTAGCAAAAGTTTACATCTGAATTTTTCTTAAATACAATTTTAAAACTTTTATAATTATGTAAAATCGGTCTTTTCTGGTCACTTACTTACTTGACACGACGAATAAAGTGGGTCTTCCAATTCTGTTCATCTTTCTGCTTGTCCGTCTATTCGGCTAAAGTCTAAACTGATGGATCGATTTTCTTCAAATTTGATGTTTATTATTTTGTGGACATTCTTCTGAATTTTTTTTTTCATTTTTTTTTAAATCGGAAATAACGGTACATATGCAATATAATTATTAGTATTTTTGAGCAAAAATTGCTCCAGAAAAAAATTAGTTAATTTTATAAGATAAAGACTACTTTTTGGCGTAAACAAAAATAATTTCCAGAAAATGGCTATTAATGGCAACTGTACCTTTTATTTTAGCTGTTCTCCAAAACGGTTTAATTGATTTATGTAGGTATTAGTCTTTCTATGAATATGAACAATGATTTGAAAATTTTAAATAGATGATACTGTGTACCTAACCAAATTTTTCAAAGTTAAATTTTATCTCCTCTCCTAATTTGATTTTCAACTATCTCTTTAAATTATTATCCGATTTAAATTAAATTTTCTATATATAAATAACATTCAGCATTATTCTCATATACCTACAATTCGATCAAAACTTTTCACGTGAATGTTTCATATTAAATTTGCCTTGAATTATTTTTTTTTAAATCTTCTTTTTTTTTAATCGATATTTATTTTTGATATTCTGAAGAAATTCTTATTGTTAAAAATTTGTTTTATTGTTTTTTTTTTTGACTGTATCAAAATTTGTGAAAAATCAAATTTTGGATATAAAAAATATCGAAGTTTATTGAATATTCAATATTTCAAAAATGGCTCAAAAATATTTTTTCGAAATTGATTTTTTAACTCTGCATTAATTAACAACGTAGTAATTTTTTTTCTAAATTCTATATAAATATTTTTTTTTTTAAAACAGCTGCAACGATTTTTATTATTTTAAAATGTTTTTTTTTTTTTTCCAATAAATTAAGATTTGTTTGTTTTGGCTCCGAAATATCGTATTTTTTGTTTTAATTTAAATTGCTTGAGAGTCATAATAGTTTTTTGCAGTATGGAAATTCTATATGAAATAATTAATATTTTTTTTCAATTTTTATGTGAACTGACATTCAGATCATTATTTTATAATGTGGTTAGATTATAATATAGATGTCATCAAACCATTATTTGATTATTATGTGAGATTACCATAATTTCCCACTTTTATTATTTTAATTTTTAAACAACAAAGACTAGACTCCATATATTCAGAACATATAATATGTATATTAATTAATATAAATCAAAACATTTAAATAATGATAATGAAAATGTTTTGGTGTTTTAGGGTTGGCAGCTATTGTTAGCTCATAAGCCTTACCTCCATTGTTTACAGATTGCACGCCAAATATCGCAAAATTAAATTCAAATAGTGTAAAATGTTTCCTTTAACCTCTTTTTATTCCATGGGAGTGTGTTATAATGACTTTTTTTATTTGTTTTCGAATCCGTTTGCGTATATGTAATTAAAATACGGCCTCTATAGCCTATTTTTACTGAAGTAAAGTTAGTTCCATTCAATTAGTAGGTACCAAGAAATTGGTAAAAAAAAAATTACTTGCTGCCTCCAAGCAAATGAGATAGAACTAAATATAAACAAACCCACGCTTAAGCGATGTGTACCCACCAAGAAGATGGTACTTCTGGAATTAAGTCCTGTTGATATTCGACATTGGGGATACAACACATTAATTATAATTTTTGTACAATTATTGTTTCTTCTTTCGTCCTAATTTGTTGTAGGCGTATCCCAAAATCCTCATTTTCATCTCCCCTTTCTTATTATATCAAGGTAATTTCCTACAGTTGGGTTTATGTTTGATTTGATGAGCATGAAGAAACCTTAAGTTAAGATTAAAATAACAATCACTAAATGAGTCTTTGGTGTCGCATTTATTAAGCAACAATGATTTCCATATTCTAGAGGTTATTTTCTCTATCTTAAGAGGCCCACAAATTTCTTTACTGATTTTCACCGCGCCGCTATACGTAGGTACAGTGGGACAAATGTTATATGAAAATTTGATGATATAATGTTTAAATGTTGAGCAATAATAACATGACTTAACTGTTGTTGGGGGGAAAAGCAATGAGTTTTGAAAATAATAACAGTAAAACAGAATTATGAGACAGAGTTTTTTCAATAAAATGTACATATGTCCACAAATCTTTCGGGGCAGAAACCAAATTTGACTTTTCCTAAAGCTTTTGTCTATGTGTTGAATTATAATCAGAATCAAATTTCTCTCAAAATCGTAATAGAAGTGTATTTTTTGTGACGGACGCTTCCGAGTTTATTACATTTTTATTATATTTTTGTTTTTGAGATTCAAAACATTTTTTTTTTTATTAAAGAGCACAAATCTCTCAATCTTGTATAAATCTAAACTGTCTAATTTTTTTCCTTTATTTCTGATATTCTATCCCACTATGTTTACTTTCATCGACGTACATACATACATATATATTCATCGTTTTGGGTTAGAATATAATTACACGGCACAAAGAACCAGCAGCGTGCAGCGCGTACGCTCTATACTCACACATTGAAATACCTCAGCCATTTTGGCATGATAATATTTTATTTAAGAATTCAAGTCAGGAAAAGTTGAGTTTTCAAAAGGAGTGGAGTTAATGTACGAGGCTGCTTTGGTTGTTGCCAGATAATGGAAATTTACAAATCAATGAAAAAGCATCACCGTGGGTCTTTAAGTGCTTTACGATATGTATACATACATACAAATTATATTAGATAAGTATGTAGGTGGGCTTAAGGGGGCTCTTTAGAAACACTTTGTATAAAATTTAAGAATATTCTGTTTGTTTTCTTTTTTCTTGGTATTTAATTTTTGTGGTAGATACTTTTATTTCCTTTTTTTTTGTTAATGAAGAAAAAAATTTATTGTTTATGGAAAGCAATAAAAATAAGAGGAGTTTTATTAAGGATTCGAGAAATTTATAGTCTTAAGTGTTCCAATCTTGATTGGTACAGGTGAATTGATTGAAGAAGTATTATTTAAATAATTTATAAATATGTACTATATACATGTAATTTTTTATTCAATTGAATTTTTTGTTTAAATGAAATAAAATTTAAAACTAAAAACTTAATTAATGCTATGAACTAAAAAGTACTAAAATGAAGACTAATATAGAACGCAACAATAACGTGGTAGTACGAAACAGAAGGAATACAAAGAATTGAAGCGTCTAGAATGAGAAGGTGTTAAGTGACATTGACTGATATTTGTCTAAAACATACTTATAATTTGAATTTAAATAAAAACATCACAAATTATACATTTTTCTCTATTTGTATGGCCTTTTTCTAAATTTCTCTAGCCTTAAGAAAAAATTTCTAAGCAGTTCTAAGAAATAAAAGTCGTTTGAAGACCATAAATCAACACATTAAATTTTGTCACACACCACCTTCTAATTCAAAACGCTTCAATTCATATGGAAATCCCCATATAATTGAAATTTGCTACTTTTCGTCAAGTTTTTGTTAAATTTTCCCCTTCTGAAGTAAACATTGCTCACTGAATGTGAAATTGACATTTGGTAAAATAAGAATACAAAAATGATAAGTGATTCCATTCCACTTTATCAACAAACAAAATATAATCCTTATTGAGTAACCATTATGAAGTGCAGAAGTGATTCGTTGCTCTCAGTTTCGTTTACACTTTTACACTACGATGAGCGCTCTTCACTACTGAAAGCGTAAGTTATCTAACAAAAACTGGACGAAAAGAAAAATATGAATTCACGAACGATCACTTACATACGTAGCCTTCCAGCTATTATTGTTCTACCTAAGGGCCAACCATTTGATTTTATACGAGGAAACAAATTGCTGATGGTGATTTTTCTTTTATTTTTTTATTTTTCTAAAATCCCTAAATCGTAAGAAGTTAAATCTGAAAAATGTTCCTCAAATCTTTAATCGGGGCAATTTTGTTCGGTCCCCTAACCTCCTAAAAACTGAAAGTAGCTGGAAACTCAATTTTCTCGTGTAAAAGGGAACATAGCTTTTGACAATCTAAGAGAAACAAATTTGGATGGTCAGACAACAACTGTAAAATATGAAATTTATATATGTACATACATAACGAATGATCTATTCCTATCTTTCACTCTCACTAAAGTTCACTTAAGTTATCGAAACTGAACGAATCGAAGCAATGGGCGTTTTTCTTTTTTAGTTCAGTGAAGAGCTCTGAATAGAGTCTGAAACTAAACACTCCGAACATACTCTGAATGATCTCTGAACTGAGCATGCTCTGCTCTGAGAGTTCAGATTTATTTAAAGAAACACGCTCACGCATCTTCACTTGTCACAATTGAAAACAATAATTTTATTATTATTAGTAAATTTATTAAATTATTTTACTTTTTGCAGGTCGACTATCCTCAAATTTGTGTTCAGCTATTTAACTCCGTCTGCTCTATTAATTCATTCTGAGCTCATAGAGCGCGTTCTGAACATGCTCAGAGCAAAAAAAAGAAACACAAAATTAAAGCTCTGAATGCTCTGAGCTAAAAAAGAAACACAATTCTTTTTTGACAGTTTAGGCTCAGAACTTTCTGAAAAGAAAAACGCACAATGTGACTCCTATTTGCAAGGTCATACAACAGTTGTCGTTGTCTTCCATTGGACCTTGAAAAGTACATTTTAGAACTTCCCAGTAGAATGAATGAATGAAACACTGTATAAATGTATCTGTCCCAAAGTTAGTTTCCGATTAAATATCATTTCTATGTTTTTATCAGTCTGCACAGATTCATCTTTTGTGCAAAGCAAAAAGAACTTTTCTAAATTCTCATAAATAATAACAGAGGACCGAGATTTGATGAGTGGGGAACACTTCTATAAATGAAGAAAGAGAGTTTTTTTTATAATTTTCCATTCACCAATACAAACTGTATTTTTCTTCCGGTTAAATATGAATTTATAGGAGCATTAGACAAAGGAGCACGTACAAGAGCATAGCTTTTTGTAAATATTGCCATAGTCAAACCTGACAAATGCAATACCACATCAGCTTAGAGTCACTTTGTTCACAGCTGATTATATTAATCAATGATTAATACAACTAGTAAATCATCATCATCATGTCCATATGTTAACCAACATTTTTATAAAAAATAAAATTAAATAAATTGGTCGGCGCGACAGCTCGTGTAGAACTAGGGCCTAGTGACTTACAACTCTCAACTATTCCTGTGTGCGTGTTATTGGAAGGAATAGAGGGGACCTACAATTTTCTGCCGAATCCAAACAGCTAGGGTGAGAAGCAGTTTTTCATGACAAGAAATACTTTTGGAGGAGCTATTCTTAGACACTCTAAAGCTTCATTTGAAATATATGTACATATATTGAAGCTGCTGGAGATGAATAAAGGAAGACTGCCCTATATTTGGTCCTGAATTCTATAATCACTTTGAGAGGTATAACCTTGTCAAAAACTGAGGTTTAATTGTGAAGAAAGAGTTCAGATTCAAACAGACTTTAGCCTCGTTCATCTAAGAAACTTGTTTGGTGCAATTCGTTCAGCTTACACCAATTATGTCATTGAAGCTCAATCTTGATCACCCCATGGTCAACTACAAATTTAAAGAAAGCTTTTACTTCTGAAATCAATTACCCGCTTTCAATGATAAGTGTGATAATTAAGGTAGAAGAGGAAAATACATTCCACATTGTCCTTAACCTATCTATCTTGTGTGATATTTGCAACCTCAAAGAAAGAGAAGATCTTTACCACTTTATTGCCAGATGTTTGATTCTAAGAGTGTCTCGGTTGGTAGAAGTTATACCTAAATACCCAATGAAGGCACTGAATTATAGAACCCAAATAATTGAAGGTGACTTTTAAAAGTTTAATATATTTTTTAAAAGAATAAAAAATATATTAAGTTATAATAATGTCTTTCTTTCTGGTAGACAGCCTTAGCAAATTTTGCACTGATCAGGGAAAATTCCTGTTGTTGAAATTTTATTGTCAAAATTAATATTCCATACCATTTAATATTAAAAAAGTATTTCAATATTACAAACAGCTGTAAGAATATGAAAATCGATGCACCAAAACGTAAGCGATTTAATATAATTACAAATTAGGTAGGTAGACGATATTAAAACAAAAACTTGTGTGTCTCAAGTTTTTCTAAAATTCTAAAGAACTATCAACCCTGTCGTGCATACATATATTTTGTTTTTTTTTAAATCAAGATAAAAACAATACATCATTACAACGATGCAAAAATATATGTATGTATATTTATAGTACGTAGGTATCTATTCTTCTTTCAAAATGAAAAACAAATATATAACTCCAGAACAGCAAGAATTTTCCAATAATAACCAACAAAATCGAAGACTGGCTAACATTTCTTTAGGTAATCTTCTTTCTTTAGCATGAATCAAACTTTTATCCTAGAAATAAAGTTATCCCACGTTCTTTTTTTCTTTGTGATGGATGAAACAAAAAGAAAAGAAAACTGTTCGAAAAACTTTTCCTCTTTTTCAACAAATATAAAAATAAAAGTAAAATCCGACATGTCAACTCATACCTAAATTTATTTTCAACCATACCCCAAGACCCCAACACAAACGACCCTTGTCCTTGTCATCGAATACGACAGTGAGTCCTTGAATATACTTTGACAAATATGTAGTTGAAAAACGCCAACCGGATTCTAAACATCTAACTCAATCTAACAATCATCCAACCATGAAAACTTTCCTGAATACCGGCAATTAACTCGTCTTTCCCGCCATTCGTCGTCGTCATCAATGTCGTCGTTGTTGTTGTTGTTGTCGTTGTCGTCGTCGTATATACTGTGTTTCACAAACTCCATCATGAACAACTATTGCCTGAGTTTACACTTTGCTTTAAGAAAATCTTGATCCCTCTCGCTGTAGATATCTGTCTCATTTTCATTTTCATATGTATCCTGAAAACAAATCACTGACGTGTTTTGTTTGCTTGTATGACTTTGCTTGCCAAAACTAACTTTGTTTTTGCCATGTAGGTATGCAAAATAGTTTCTTTAACGCTTATAACAATATCATGTCAAAGATGGATTCTACCCCTATATACAAAACCACTCTGGCGGGCCAGTTCTATGTCTGTATAGTGTACATATATAGACTTCTTCACACACTCTAGGCAAGGGTAAGTTTTGACTTGATGCTCGTTAAAATTCACAATCCTTTACCCACCCAACCCGCCACCCTCTCTCAAAGGAAAGGGGATATTCCACTACAAACACTGACTTAATAATAAGATGGGGTGTTTTTGGAATAAATAGTGAGAGAGAAAGAGAGAGGTGAAACTTTAACTCTGCATTTTCATCTCATTTCAGCCAGAAAACCATACATTTATATATTTTTTTTTCAAGAATAAACTAAGTGTGCATTGAATTGTTATTTTACCAGCTCATGTCGGATGTGGATGATTGGATAAGAGTTAAAAAGGCTAAGAAAAATAATAAATTGAAGGAGTAGTCAACAGAGGCGTGCGTTTGAAAGAGCAAGAGAGGGACGTTTCTCCTTTACTCTGGGCCCTGTAACACCCTACTAATGTTTTTTTTTTATTTAAATACTACAAAATTTTGACAAGTAATATACAACTAAATAAATAAATAAATTGGGTGGCTCAACAGCTCTTGTAGAAACAGGACCTAGTGACTTGGAACTCATAACCAATCATATGTGTGTGCGTGTTTTTGACAGGAATGGAGGGGACCTACAATTTTCTGCCAAATCTGAACTTCTATGGTCAGAAGCACTTTTTCATGTCAAGAGATACTCTTGGAGGATTTGTCAATTCCTCCCAATTGGCAGTAACCCCTGAAAAACGTTTCTGTTTCTGGGTTGGAAATTGAACCCAAGAGCTTCGGCGTAAGAGTCCATTATATCACGAACTTCCTACTACTGACAAGTAAAACTGTTTTCTTATATTTGTTGCTGTTCGAGGTCATGATTTGTCACCCTCCCGTGGCTCTGCGCCAAGCAGAAAAATCGAAGTATTTCCTCATACTTTTTAAATATCAAAGTCTATGCCTTAATCCTCCCATTTCTCTGCATTCCACCAGAAGTAAAAAAACTAATACTTTGTAAAAGAACTAAGAAACAAACACATAAAATCTTCTCTTTTTTTAGGTTAGGCTGCATTCAGTGGTTCTGCACTTCAGAAGACTAATAGACTTTGTGGTGGGATAATTACGTCGTATGTACAAGGGGACTTGACACCGCTAACGGTCTCCAGTTCAACGAACTATCAACTGAATTCACGATTCTCGTTTGCTTGATGTTCCACTTGGTACTTGAGTATCTCAAGTGCAGATGCGAATATCCAAGCGGATGGTTTGAAACACTTTGACATCGCAACGCAAAGCTATGTTAAATCGCACTTGAAGTGCAGTGGCGTGACAGTACTTGATAAGTGTTCCGACAACGAACTCAGCCTGAAAGAATTTGTGTCAGGAAAAGATTTCATATAAGCAAAGGGACTTGGAGTTCTCAAGATCAATGTAACGTCAACCAAAATTGATGATAATGTGATTGACCCAAGACATGCTTCCAGTATCCTTGATGTTCGAACATTCGAAAGGGCCAATATATAGTGGGACTACTATTTGGTACTTGCTCGAGTACGGATGCAGATATTCATATAACACTTTTTAACGCCGATTGGATGCTGTGAAAAAGATTGAAGTCGCAAAGATTCCACCGCAAGAGACCTTCAAAACTTTTGCTTAACGCGTCTCTCTTAATCCCTCAGCAGGCTTGAAAAGCTAAAAATACAACCACTGAGTTGGCTGGCAAAAAGAAGTATAAATATGCACAACCACGCACCAATCTTCTTCGAAAGTAACCCCTGAAGACTAAACTCCAAAGGAAGACTCCATCGAACGCTTGATATGCCAATTGGAGACAGCTAGCTAAGGACTAGTCTGGCGGAAGGGGTTTGTTGAAAGGGGTTATTGGATTGTAAGCGCCATCTAAATTAAAACAAGCTGGTAATTTAAAAAATCTCCAAAGCTAAAACAAAGCAGATAGGTTTCACTTTTAATATTAAGTTCTAACAACTTAATCCGGATCGTCATGATTTATGTGTTAAACGTAGACTTAGGGAAAATGACAGAATAATTACTTACTTTATTTTTTTGGCGCTACAGCGCGGGGTGATCTTTGCTCGATCCCTTGCTTTCTGTCTCCAATTTTGAATTCCAAGTCAGCGAGTATCTCCCTCAACTTGGTCACGCCACCGGAGATGAGGTCTGCCTCTGTTTTTGTTCCCTCTGGTTAAGCGTGGATTTTCGGAAGATAGTGCCAGTTGTGTTGGCATAGGTATTGCGCACCACTCTCTCAAAAACAATATTAAAGCAGCTACATGAAAGCACGTTGCGACGTCGCCTTGTCGCAGCCCTCTGGTCGTTTCGAAAGTTTCGGTTTAATCTTTTCCAATTTTGACAGAGCAGAGAGCATTCTTCAAAGTCATCCTGATAAGACCTATAAGCTTGACAGGGATACCAAAACTCAACATGGCACGGTATAGCTCATCCCTGTTAACACTGTCATAAGCTGCTTTGAAATCGATGAGAAGGTGGTGTGTATCGATATTGAATTCTTAGTTCTTCTCCAGGATTTGGCGTAATGTGAAAATTTGGTCGATGGTAGACGTTTCAGGCCTGAAACCACACCGATAAGAGCCAATCAGTTCGTCAGTAAATGGCGCTCACATAATAAGCTTGACAGGATCTTGTAGGCGATGTTTAAAAGAATTATGCCTGTGTAGTTGGTGCAGAGGAGGTTATCTCCTTTATTATGGATCGGGCAAATGATGCTAAGGTTCCACTCATCGGCGCATACTTTCCTCTGATCAAATTTTATTTACGAGTTGTTGTCTGTTCCTTACCAGAACATCCCCAGCGAGCTTGAAAAGCTCCACCTGTAAACCATCGTCACCGGCTGCTTTGTTAGATTTTAGCGTGATGATGGTAACCTTGATCGCATTTAGGTCCGGTGGGTGAAACTCCAGATCATCAACCAAATGGACTTAACGGGGCTGCTCAATGATGGTTTCTTGGCCTTAATCGCCGTTAAGCAGCTGGTTGAAGTGACAGAATAATTACCTTTAACACAAAAGTCAGAAAAAATTCCCATTTAAAAAAAATAACAGAGAACAAAATTGAACTCAGTTTACCTTTTATATTCATTTCATGGCGCTTTTAAAGGGTGGTTAAATTTTAAGGGCTGATGTTGATTTTAAATAAAACACAAATTATTTAGGAAATTATTGTCATTTCTTATTATTATGATAATATTGGTATGGTTCAATTTGGAACAAAATATCGGCCATATGGCCGCCGCGACTTCGGCGGCACACCTCCATCCGATGGTCCAAATTTTCGAAGACGCTGAAGCATAATTGAGGTTCTATGCCGTTATTGAACCGAATTATCTCATCCTTTCGCTCTTGAATTGTTGCTGGCTTATCGACGTACACCTTTTCTTTCAAATAACTCCAAAGAAAGAAGTCCAACGGTGTCAAATCACATCATGATCTTGGCGGCCAATTGACATCGCCACCACGTGAAATTCACGGCAATTCATCACTGAATATGATTTTCTTCGAAAATTGATCATCCACTGTTGTCCACTGCAATGTCAAATGAAATGTAGAAAAAAACTTGACGTTTAGGTATGGTTCACATTCAACATCGGCCCTTAAAATTTAACCACCCGTTATTAAAATTCTCTGAAGTAAATTTTAAAAAAATAGTTGCACCCGTTAAGGCTTTAAATCGAATAACATAGGACGCGCAATTTCACAGTTGATCCTCATTACATTTTCTTTTAAAACCAGAAGATCATATAGAGAAATGTTGAAAGGTGTTTCAAAGTTTTTCGTCACCTTAATTCCGACAACTAGCTGAAATAACCCTCTAGAGACGGTGTATGTAGGTGATTGAGCTTTATGAAGGTAGCATACATCCTTCATAATTCCCTGTGGGTTTTTCATGATGATTTTCAATTCGATGATGTTGCTTGTGGCTGCAGTAAAGGAAGCCATATATGTAGCCAGATGAGGTAAAAATGACTTCGTATACAAGACACGTTTCGGGTATAAGGGTATCACCTTAAAGATTCTCATTTCAAACTACCCCCTCCCCACCCCCAATAAAACTCAGTGAACAAATGATAGAAATTATATAGTGGTTATGCGGGTGATGGTTGAATGTTTGGCGAACGTAGATAACCCTCAGAAGAATTTTGCAATCTTATGGAACGATACTAACCAACCATAACCTATAATATGTGTGAAGTTTCCTTAAAATGTAGGTATATATGTAGTCTAGGTACGAGCGTGCGGTTTATCCACATTATAGTAGCGCAAGTATTGTATGGTATGGTACTATACTAAATATGACTTCTCAGGTGGATATGAAGATAGACAATATTCATACATATTTCATTTTTTCCAGTGGTTTTCATGAAGAATATTAAATACATATATACCAAACTATAAAAGCTTCTGGGGCATCATTAGAGTCATGTAGTTATATATTTATATAATCTTTAGTACATAGATCCTTTCTGCTATAGGATATAATACCCTTGTGTGGCGGCAATCAGTTCTTTCATGTTTTGAATGTGGAATAGTTTGTCACCTGCACCGAGTATAGTCGTATTGTTTAAACTTTATTTGGTTGTTTTTTTTTGGTTTAAGGATATTTTTTTTAATACAAGGGAGATTTCGTTGAGTTAAATTTTATGAAAAATTAAGGTTTGGTGTGCTGAAATAAGAAATAAACAAGATTTGTAAAAGAATGCAATCTTTTGTGAATGCAATCGTTAATGACATCAAAAATAAAATTGCATTTATTGATTTCACTTTGAACTTCTAACTGCAAATTATGCCAATCACCATTCACTTAAATCAAAAAGAATGTAATTATTTTTTTCTCATTCTTTGTAGGTATAGCAATCTTTGGGGAAATAATGCATTTTTTTTATTCTTGCATTCTTTTGCATTCCTTTGTATTCTTTAGGGAAATGGCAATGCAAAGAATGCTATAGACTATAGATATATAGAATGCTATTTGATTGTGAGTGTTCGCCACGTAGTGACGGCAGTTTGAAAACGGTGAAGTGGAAAGGGAGCGATAGTCATGTTTCATATCCAAAATGTTCCATTTTTGGTTTGTGCCTTGAAGGGGAAAGTAGACAAGAATTAAAAAATTAAAAATGTAAGGAACGGGTTATTCATTTTTCGATTTCGAAAGTAAAGCTAAATAAAACCCAAACAGCGATACATTTTTGATAAAAATTTCATTTCATTATAAAGTTTTGACTTTGCCATTAAATGTGAAAAACAATATCATTCGTATGGCCGCCTCGGGAAGATTAGCAGCATGCGATTCTTTCTCTTTAACGACTTTTTCGCACATTTCGGGCAGTATCTCGACGATAACTTGAATAATGTTGGTTTTAAATCCCTCTAGAGTTGGAGGATTATTCGCGTAAATACGGGTGTTTTGTCTAGCCCCACAGAAAAAAAAAAAAAACTAACGGTGTCAAATCGCATGATCTTGATGGCCAATTGACGTCGCCAAAACGTGAAATAACGCGACCAGGAAACTTTCTTACGCAATAAAGCCATAATTGGTCGTGTTGTGTGGGTTGTTGCCCCGTCTTGTTGAAATTACAGCAATTGTTGAAATGCAGCAGCAATATTTTCGACTGAGCGTGCATTACGATGATGCGCAGGTCTTACGACATTAGTAACGCTTTCACTCTCTTTAAATTTTTTTACAATTTAACTGATTGCGTAGTCGGTCGATTATGACGACCATCGCGTAATGCGTGAAAAGTGGCTACGTTTGAATCTCCACTTTTTAGTTTGAGTTTTAATAATTTTAACGCGTTGTTTGATTGTTAAGCGATCCATTATCGTAGTAAGTGGCAAACATTCAACTAATATTATGACGCTTCAAATGACAGCTGAGTTTGACAGGTGCCAAATGCCAGCGCTACCAACTTGAAACCCCGAAATGAATGACTCGCTTATAATTGGTCGTTGGTAGAATCAGAAAATACTTCTTTTTAAATTGTATTGATAAAAGAAATGATGCTGAGGTAGATTTAATTGCTACACTGGCAATTTCTTCCATATTTTGCAACTACTTATTTATTTAATATTCAAACTCAGGATTCATATAGAATCAAAATGTTTCAATTCACAAAAATTCATCAGAGTTTAGAGATTGAAGCATGAATGACACTTTTAAGTGTAGAAACGTCATGACTGTTCACTACGTAGTGAAAACTCACAATCTAAACAGGGTCATAGAATGCAAAAGAGTGCGAAAGATGTAATAAAAAGAAAACTTGCCAAGTAAAGCCCCAAAATTTTCGGCAGTAATTATTAAAATAATAATAAATTTCTTTCATAATTTGAAGTTGTTTGAATATTACTCTACTTTTTATATTTGATATTTAATCTTCATAAAGTAAGAACTTAGCGTAGGTACTTATAGATCTAATTACTTTTCACGGCTGACTTGTTACATACAGGTTTTTCTACAGAAGAACTAGGCTTTTTTTTTAACATTTATGTTTTTGGTCTGATTTCACTTCTTTTTTTAAAGATTTTTATTTTTTACCATTTCAAAGTGAGTGAGTCAGTCAGTTACGGTTTTAGCCTATATCTAAGGAACAACTTATGTTACGGTGTTGAAATTTGGTGAAGCGCCTGTGCTTGGCCAGCCTAGCAAATATTCTGGATTGGAATTTTCTAACTTTATTGGTAATTACTAAAGTCCCGAGGGGGTCGAAAATCGCCTGAGTTTGATCCTGTAAAAAGGGTGTAGTGCCAGAACTTTGCTGGGCACTACCATGCCCTTTGATGGGAATGATTGAAATCGTTTTGATTGAAATGAATGGTGATTCTGATTGCATAATTTGAAGTCTGAAGTCTCAAAGTGAAATCAACGAATGGAATCTTTTAATTGAATTCAATAAATGATTTTTAAAGACTGCATTCTTTTTACAAGCCTGAAATCTTTTTTTTGTTATATTTGATTTAACCTAAATATCTAATTTTTTCAACTAATTAATTAATTCATTTTATATTTCTCTATTTTTTCAGCAATAAAAATCTGAACTAGAATTAAAAAAAAAATAAAAAATAAAAAAAATTATAAAACACCTCAAACAAAGAACATAGTGTTCAGCCTTTTCGTTAAATCGCACAAAATTTAATGCAATAATAAAGCATTAAATTTAAAATTAATACAAATTAAAATTAAAGCAATATAAATATAATTATTGTAAAACTATAAATTATATCAAAGAACAAGGCTCATCAATCATCAATTTTTGACATTAATTATAATACAAAAATAATTAAAAAAAAAAAAAAAAATTATAACAAAATAAAATTGAAATATTTTAATATCTCCGCGGATGCGGGCAATTGGGAATAAAACGTTTTTGAAATTAAATAATGTGGAGCACAATATCACCAACAAATTCAAAAAAATTACTCATCGGCAGTTCACGAAGCGTTGATTATGTTGGTGATAGTACGACAACGACGACAAAAAAAGGAACAAAAATCTCAATCGCAATGGAAATTCATATCCAAAATAAGTGTATCTCAGCATAGCGCATCACTCTGGAGGGTGGTGCGGAACCCCCATGGCTGCAGGGCCCCCTTAAAGCGGCATTTCTGGGGGCCTCAGGAGTCGGCAAAACAAGTGTTTTACAGGTAAGTTTTTTTTTTTTATTATATTATTTCCTTAATATTTCTTAATGACAATAAAACAATACAGTCTGATAGAATGTTGATTCGATTATTATTATTATTATTATTATTATTATTATTATTATTATTAGAACTCAGAAAAAATATAGTACTCCAGATTTTAGAATTTTTTAATATACAGATATTTAAAGATTCAATTTAAGAAAAAAAACAATCAACCTATTTTTGAGCCATCGAATAATAATTTTGATTTTTTGTTTAAATTCGAAATATAATTTTTCCAAAATTTTGATACGAAATACTAGGGGTTTTTATTGGTAATTCTATAAGGCAGCGCAGTAAAATTTTACACAGTAAACAATAAAAAAAGAAATAGCTTAAATAACTTAGTCAGTGAATATAATAGTTGGGATAACATTTTGGAGTGTCTGGAATAGTTTGACAATCAATGGGATTGTAGAAAAATATTTTTTATTGAAGGTTGGCATTTAGCGATGCGTTCGTTGATATTTTTCAATGTTTATGCTTTGTTTTCAATAGAATTAAAATTTGTTGGTTTAGAAAATTAAGCTACGGTCAACGTAAGACAATGTTATGTTAAAAAACAAGAACAGCGATCAATTAACTTAAGACCAGGTTCATCAATAAATAATTGTAAAAGCAACTTTGTGAAATATTAACTCAACAGGTGCATACAGTAAAATTAAAACTTACCATAATGCAGTATCAAAAAATCTCAAACAAAGAAACAAATTTTTCGCGCTTGTTTTTTTTTTTTAATAACCCCTGGTAATGCTAACTTGACGGTCAACTTAATAAAATTCAAAAAAAAAAACGGAGTATGTCATTAAATGTCGTGAATTTGTCGTAAATTTGTAGTGAAAGAAAAAAATTTAGGAATTATTTTGTATGCTTTAAAAAAATTTTAAATTTGCATCTATGAATACGGCACTACTAACACAGCTTTGATTGGCTATATGTTTTTCCTACAAGATTTTTTGATGTGGAATTTGTTTAAACAATTGTCGCTCGACGTCCTTAAATAAGTTGTGTCAAAAAATAACTTTAATTTTAACAAGACACTTGTTTAATTTAAGCAGATATTTTTCTCTAAATGTACCTTATAGAAAAAAAAAATAATCAAAACCTAGGAGTGGTTTTCGAGAAAAATAAAATTTATCTTATCGATTTTTAAACAGTTTTATGGTGGGTTCCTGTAATTTTGAAAAAAAAATCATCTACCCATTTTCGAAATATAGAATTTTCAAAAAAAAAATAATTTTGAAAATCTTTTTTAAAATCCACAATTTGATTTTTTGAAAATTTTGATATGCAATATTATTTAAATTTTTTAGAAGCTTTTGTGTAAAAAATTTCGTAGAATCGTAGAAGCCGTTTTTGAGAAAAATTATATTTTCCATTCTGGTTTTTAAACACTTGTATGCGAGATACCGTTATTTTTAGTCATAAAAATAATTTTTATTTAAAATTTTCTAGATAATGTTTAAACACTGTTGGGTGCCAAGTTTAATACGTTTTTTGTTGAGACTATAACTGTATCGAACTGCATGAGTATTTGAGACTCTGCGTTCGATTTACTGAGTTTTATTTAAGTTATACAGGGTGTCCGCCGGAAACGTATACTACTTTGTTTATAATTTTTGATTAAATGAAAGAGAATGGATCTTATATTGATAAATGTTTTATTTAATGTCGGCAATTATGTATGGAATACAATATCAGGTAAATGTCCGCCTCTGTTAGTTTCACAAATTTTTCATTTCATTTTCATTACATTCTCACACATTTCACGCGGTATTTCATTAATTTCATTACGAATATTTTGTTTGAGTTGCTCAAGCGTTTCTGGTTTGTTTGCATAAACCTTGCTTTTCAGATATCCCACAGAAAGAAGTTCAGAGCAGTCAAATCAGGCGACCGTGGAGGCCAATCAACATCACCATTTCTTGAAATAACTTGTTGTGGAAAGAGGTCTTGCAGTAATTCCATTGTAATCCTGGCTGTATGTGACGTGGCACCGTCTTGTTGATTGTTGATACCACATGTTAATCCAGCCCAAAGCATGCAGTTGTGGCATTAAAAAGTTTTCAATAATATCACGATATCGCTCCCCATTCACAGTTACCGTTACCGCGCCGTTTTCATTTTCAAAGAAGTAAGGTCCAATGATTCCTCCTGCCCAAATTGCACACCAGACTTTTAATGGATGCAAAGGTGACTGATGAATAATTTGAGGGTTTTCCATTGCCCAGAACCGACTATTCTGTTTATTCACATATCCATTCAAATGAAAATGTGCCTCATTATGTTTTTTTTCACGTAAATTTCTCATCGTCACAGTAATCGATGATTGATTTTGATAAAATGTTTTAACGATTAAATCACGTTGGTTTATCGAATATTTTTCCATAAAAAATTTGCCACGTGTCTACTTCACGACTGCAAAATATGAACTGTCAAGACTAATTTTTACCAAAATGGCGGCAAAACAAAGTAGTATACCTTCCCGGCGGACACCCTGTATAAGAAACTTAACGAAAGACAGAGCTTGTTAGTAATGAAACGAAAGTTCTTGGTAAGATCTCGACCAAGAAGGTCGACCCCCGAACGAATTAATAAATAAAAGTGGTTTTTGTATATTTTCCACTCTAAAAACAACCCTTTGTTTTACTTTGTACGGAAATTATTTTATTTCAGCCGATAGTCATAATTATTGTTGTTTGCAATTTCTTTTCTGAGCTACGATACAATCGAATTATCTGTGCAACCGATTTAAATGATTTTTTTTTTATAAAAAGGCTTCTAATAATTCCAAATAATATTGCATATAAACATTTAAAAAAAAAAACACAAATTTTGGATTTTAAAATAGGAAAATAAAGCCCTCCCCCTCCCTGAACAATTTTTGTCTTGAATTGATCCAACCTATAGTATGCCCTAGCCTTTTGTCGCAACAAACACCCTGTATAATGAAAATTTACAAAAAATAAAAAAAATGGTGTTGATTGTGAAATAGAAATATTTTTGAAAACAGCTCAAAAACAAATATAGGAATGTAATTGTTTTTGTTTTGGCAGAAATAAATACCGAGAGTTCTTCCGACGGCGCGGCAACTTCCGATTTATGTGATTCTACAGTGGAAACTAAATTCGTAACATAGTTTTCTTAATATCTATAAACAAAGTACAGACTTCTTTCTATTGTTGGCTGTTGGCAACCATCACGAAAAAAGCTCAGAATGAATTGTGGAAACATTCATCTGTACCTACCTAAGCAAAAACGTTGTTCATTTATTGTGACTTGAGTTTTTCTCAGTGGATTCTATATATACATACATACATAGGAGAATATACTCTTAAATTTCAACTCAAAATGGCAGTTTCAATGATAAATTTTTATATCCCAAAGAATTTTACATTTGCCCTTCTTTTAAAAAGTTAAGAAAATACTCTTTTAAATTTTAGGTTGAAATACACTTTAAGAATCATGAATATTTGGGTGTGAATTTATGTGAATGTGGTTGCTATTTGGTTTTGTATGAGCTTCATTCAGCAGAGAAAGTAATATCGACCTGACCAGAACCAGAAGACGTCAACGATGACAACGAACCAAAAGCAATCTGTTTGTTATCAGAACGATGCTACTTGGTTGTCTTTAAATTTATCTTCTTAGCCTGAGAGTATCTATAAATATATAGGAGGTGGATGTGGATACTTCTGGTTTTGTTTTACGGTTACAATGTTGCCAAGAACAACAACTGTAGAGGCGGGATCTTAATCGTCTTATTAAATATCTTGATATCTATTTTAGAATATTGAAATGCTACTTAAACTTCCTGAAAATCTTTAAGGTATAAATTTTTAACTTGGTATGTACATATATATATATATATATGTATGTATGTATGCTATGTTGTAAATGAATCAACAAGGGTGTACTTTTTTTTTTTTTTTGTATCATTAAACGTGATAGAATTTTGTTTGAGGTGGAAGATGATATCGTACTGTTTTTGTGATAGCAGATGTACTTTATTGAGATTTACGTTAAAATAACGAAAGAGACTTTTAGCTTTGGTATTATATATTTGATAAAGAGACATTGTATGAGCATACGTGACATATGAGATAAATTATCAAAATTCAGAGGTTGTTTATTTTGTTGTTGAGTATTAAAATATGTACATACAGTGCTGAAAGAAATTGAGGAACACAATTTTTGGCAAATTTTATTTCGCAATCAATAAAAATAGCACGTGAAAAAAATCGTTGAAATTATTATTTTTTTTTTTTAGAGACCATGGAATTAATGAAAATTGTATTTCATTGAACCAATGCATTAACCAAATTAATTATTTATTTAATTTTAATTTGGTATTTTATTGTCTTAACTGAGTTGGCTCTTTTCGTAAAATATCTGAAAAAGAGCTTTTATATCGAATTTAATTTGAAATTTGTTTATAAAACAAACCATCTTTTGCTCCCTTGTTACAAAAAGAAAAGAAAACAAAAAACAAAAAAACAACTAAATTTTCATCAACAACTGACTAGGTTCATTTAGAGAGTTCCGTTATTCATGAAAACTCATCGAAAATTGTCAATAAGGTTGTCTAACAAGGCTTATAACTTCGGTTCTTTAGGCAACGTCATTGTGTTATTTTGATAGTAAAATTATTTCGTATTGACAGAAAAACTTATGGGAAAAATATATTTTAGTAATAAATAATTTTGTTATAATTATAAATTCAAAAGTCGATGAAAAATTTTGAATAAAAAAGAAAAATCGATTGTAAATAAAAAACAAGGGACATGGTTTCATTATAAATAAATAAATTGGGTGTCGCGACAGCTTTTGTAGAAGCAGGACCTAGTGAATTATATACTATCAACCATTTCTGTGTGCCTGTCCAAACAGCTAAAGTGAGAAGCACTTTTTTATGACAAGAGATACTCTTAGAGGATTTGTCACTGCAGTAACCCGTGCAAAAATATTTTAGTTTTTATTTGGTGGAATATAGGCTAGGAATCGAACCGAAGACCTTCGGCGTAACAGTCCTACGCACAGGCACGTAGCCAGGGGGGGGCTTGAGGGGCTGAAGCCCCCCCCCGAAAGTCTAAAATAAAAACTAAAACTTTCTAATATACAGTATTATTTCCTTTGTAGAGCTCTTCAAATGCATCTCAATAAGTCTTGAAGAAATAACGAGCAGAACGTGGGCGATGTCTTCGAAGGCATCAACACTTTTGGCAGCGGTCCAAAAATGTGATTTCCTAGTTAGCCCCATTGTATGCGAAAAGCTGTTCAGTTTAACGCTGCCCTTATCAGTTTTCCTACAGGACAAAAATCCTTAGATTTCGTTTCTGCAATCGACCGCACCAAAGAAGAGTTCTGAATTCTCTTGAGAACATCAGAGAAAAAGCCGAAGATTTTTTCAGAGAGGCTTTTCAATCCGTATCTAACCTTGCCGAGGACTTATTTAAAGTTGAATTAAGACTCCTTCATTGACTTCATTGAAACAAACAACGCGTTCCAATCCAGAAACCTCTTCTACTGAATCCTATTTATGAGTGTCTGTATTGATTCCTTGCATAGATTCGTTAATACAAAATCTTACGGACAGATTCATGGTCAACGAAGACGTTCTACCATCGTTTCAAGCTCTTCTCCAAGGTTTTTCTGCAGTTGGGCGATTCAAAGAAATGGAAAAGATAACATGTTACTTTGATAATGCAATTTCGTTGTCAGCTGTGAAAGCTGAATACATTCTCTGGTGCGAAAAAATATCGTCGATTGATCCTTCTATCGAAGTTTTAAAATTGCTTGATATACATATGTGACAAGACTTACTTAAGAGGTATAAACTTCTTGCTTACGGTTTTGGCCACGCTTCCAGTGACCACAGCTAGTGTTGAAAAACCTTTTCAACTATGAAAAGAATTAAAACAGTGTCCCGAAGCGTTATGGGGAATGCAAGATTAAGCTCACTTGCTATGATATCTGTTCATTCAGATATTAATGTGGATCCAGAAAAGGTGATTGATCTCATGTCAAAAAGAAAATTAAGACGTCTTCTGCTTTGAAAAAATGTGTGTATAAAAAAATAATTTAAGT
Organism: Epistrophe eligans; assembly: GCA_951394125.1. NCBI lineage: Eukaryota > Metazoa > Arthropoda > Insecta > Diptera > Syrphidae > Epistrophe > Epistrophe eligans. The sequence continues at coordinate 85,411,477 of OX596028.1, read as the reverse complement.
ATATGTTCGTTTAAGTACATACAATTTAAAAACTTATAAAAATCAATAAATTGGAATATATATAGTTTTTTGTTTAAAGAATTCCTCGTAAAATTTGGAAGCAAGCCCCCCCCGAACCAAAATCCTGGCTACGGCACTGCCTACGCACTAACCATTTGGCTACTAAATGCGTTGGGTTCGATATCCCGCTATATATAATCTCGTTTTTTATAATCCCAGTTTTTAAAATCCCAGTTTTTAAAATCCCGTTTCTTATTACCACGCATTTTCCAATGAAAACTAATTGTTTTATTTTTAAAAATCGCGCAGTGAAAGATTTTTTCAAATGTATTTGATTTAAACGTATAACAAATAATTACTACAATATATCAAAATAAAATCAAAAAAAAAAACTCTAAATAATTAGCAAGATAATATATTTTTTATTGTGATTAGTTCAACTGTTACTGCAATAGATTTCACTGTAGTTCAATTTTTACTATTAATGTTACTATTACTGCAGTAAATGATAGCGGTAAATCCTTTAGCAAGACGTAGAATTCTCGTGTGCATACAAAATTTATGCAATGAGTAAATACATATATAATTTTGATATTGTGTGCAAAAACAAAAATGTGTACAGAGAAACTCAAAAACATATTTTCTTTAAGTCGAGTAATTTTTGTATTTTTTAAGATGGATTATAAATTATAATGAATCGGGATTTTAAATAAGCGAAATTTTAGAAAAAAAAGGATTTTGAAAATACAGTATTTTAGTAGACGGGATCTTAAAGTGTTTTTTTCGAGAAAAAACGAAATTTTAAAAACCGTGATTTAGATGCGCTTCCCTACTACACATGGTTTCATTAAATAAGATTTTGGAAGGATCTTCAAGATAAAAATTTTAAAATACTGCAATAAAGATGAGCATTATGCTATTTTAAACAAATATTTTTTTAAAATACAAAAAATCAACTGAACCCACAATAAAACTGTTTAAAAACGGATAAGGTAGATTTTATTTTTATCGAAAACGACTCCTAGGTTTTGATTATTTTTTTTTAAAGGGTTTTCTATTAAGGGCGGGTCGATTTTAAAATTCAATAAAACAGGAGTTCGATTTTTTTTTACGAATCCATAACTTGCAATATAGTAAAGCCTTTGACAAGCTATGTCACAATACACTAATTCTAAAACTATACCATCTAGGATTTAACAACAATTTTATAAATTGGATTTCTTCATACTTAAAAAATCGTCGTTATTCTGTCTTATTTCGTAATGAAAGTTCAATTCAATTTGTTGTCAATTCTGGCGTCCCTCAGGGCAGCCACTTAGGTCCTATTTTATTTGTTTTATTTATTAACGACTTGGTTTCAAACTTAAAAAACTCGTCTGTCCTTGTTTATGCTGATGACATTAAGCTTTTCAAAAGTATAAAATCCTCCTCTGACTGTTTATTATTACAAGAAGACTTAACAATATTTAAGGAATGGTGCAATAAAAACCGACTTGTTTTAAATGTTGACAAATGTAAAACTATGAGTTTTACACGTAAAAAATCTCCGTTTTTGTACAACTATACGTTTGATTCTTGTCCGTTATGTAAGGTTTCTATGTTTTCTGACTTAGGTATTATTCTAGATTCCAAATTATCATTTAATGATCATTTAAATTATATAATTAAAAAAGCCAATAGGGTTCTTGGATTCATTAAAAGATTCGGTCGTGATTTTCGGGACCCTTATGTTCTTAAACTTCTATTTATTTCGTTTGTTAGACCAATTCTAGAATATGGCTGTGTAGTATGGTCACCTTATTACTCGATACATGTTACAAGAATTGAAGCGATCCAAAAAAGGTTTCTGCGTTTCTGTCTTCGGTCTCTTCCATGGACAAGGGAAAATCTACTTCCGCCTTATTCTCAAAGACTAGCTTTGATCAGTCTCCCTTCTTTCACTAACCACAGAAAATATATACAATTTTGTTTTATTGTTGGGATTATTAATGGTTCGATATCATTACCATCAGTTCTAAGTAAATTAAATTTCAGTTTCAGTCGTTCTAGTTTAAGGCGACAGCAACCTATTATTCAAATATTTAGCAGATCAAACTATGGTGTATGTAGCCCATTCAATCAATTAATAACAATTTATAACGAATTTCATTTTTGTTTAGAATCTGTAAATGATAATATAAAATGTAATAAATTTAAACTTATGTTTTTCAACAATGTTTAATAATAATTGTAAATTATGACATTAGATTATATTAGATTATAAGAACTATTTTTAACATTGTTAACGTTAGATTTTAACGAAATAAATAAATAAAAACTTCCAAACTAAAAAAAATATATTATGTTGTCCTTCATAACACACATATATAAGTACATACATATATACATATCCCGCTTCTAAGTTTATTTAAAGTTGACCCAATTATTTTTAAGATTTGTCGCAAAAATTTCGTATTTTTTTGTTCTCAAAGAACAACAATAAAATAGTGGCACACTCGGGCGTATACGTACTTTTCTTATTTTATTGAATGTTATAACAATTTTTCATCAATTTATGTTTTTTGTTCCTTGAAATATTATAGTATTAAATAAAATGTCTTGGTTGCGCTTAATTCAGATGTTACTTTTTTCTCACACTATCGTTTTTCAAAAAATCTATGATCACGCGTTGTAGATACTTGGAACGACTTCTTCTTTTTAATTCAAAAACGACTTATGTCCTAATTAAAAATCGGCACAAGCTACCTGAAGATATGCTCCAATTTACCAAAAACGCCACCTTTCAGTGGTCAAGTTATTAATACATATTAAGTTTGCTCTCTAAAATATGTACTATGGATTAAACTTAGATTAAAACCTGAGATGAGTGATGCGAGATCAACCCGGATTCAGAGTAAATACATAGTAATTTTTTAGCTAAGCTTAAATTTGTCTAGCCGTGTCAAAACAAAATTGTTCATCTAGAAAATTTATATTTCTTAAAGAAATAGTATGACAAACTAATTCAGAAGTTCCTTACTCAAATATGAACATATTTTCTTATTACGTGGATTTTTTAAAGATTGTTCAGTTAAAACTATTAGATCCATGCACCTTTTTTTCCACATGGGGCTAAAATGATATTTTATCCTTAACTAAATTATTGTTTTTTTGATGTGATGTGCATAAACCAGATGAATATAGCTATGTAATGGGTGATTTTTTAAGAGGTTTAGAACTTTAAAAAAAAAAAAAACACAAAAAATTCGAAAAAATGAATGAAATATTTATTTGAATCGATAGTTTAAACCTTGCAATTTAATGTTTAAAGATAATTTCATGCAAATGTTGACCGCGGCTGCGTCTCAGGTAGCCCATACGCTGAGTCCAATTTTGGCATACTCTTTCACACATATCGGCCGGTATCTCACGAATGAATGCATGGATGTTGGCTTCCAGTGTGTCAATCGAAGCGGGCTTGTCCCTATAGACATTAGCCTTGACATACCCCCACAAAAAATAATCTAATGGTGTCAAATCGCACGATCTAGGCGGCCAATTGACCGGCCCGAAACGTGAAATTAACTGTTCACCAAACTCGCCTCGCAATTGCGCCATTGTTTCGCGTGCTGTGTGGCATGTGGCACCGTCTTGTTGAAACCACATATCATGCAAGTCAAGAACTTCCATTTCGGGCAAAAAAAAGTTTGTTATCATCGCTCGGTAGCGTTCACCATTGACAGTAACGCTGCGATTCGCATCATCTTTGAAGAAATATGGCCCAATAATGCCGCCGGCCCATAAACCGCACCAAACAGTGGCTTTTTCGGGATGAATTGGTAGCTGTTGCAATGCTTCTGGCTGATCTTCACTCCAAATGCGGCAATTTTGCTTATTTACGTACCCATTCAACCAAAAATGAGCCTCATCGCTGAACACAATTTTTCGATAAAAAAGCGGATCCTCGGCCAGCTTTCCAAGAGCCCATTCACCAAAAATTCGGCGTTGTGGTAGGTCGGCTGGCTTTAGTTCTTGCACCAGCTGTATCTTAAAAGGCTTTACGCCCAAATCCTTCCGCAAAATTTTCCACGTAGTGCTGTAACAAAGGCCTAACTGCTGGGAACGGCGCCGAATCGACATTTCGCGGTCTTCTGTCACACTAGCTGATACGGCCGCAATATTTTCTTCACTACGCACAGTACGTAAACGTGTTGGTGGTTTAATGTCCAACAAAGTAAATTTGGTGCGAAATTTGGTCACAATCTTCCGAATAGACTGCTCAGAAGGTCGAGAATGCCGACCATAAAATGGAAGCAGCGCGCGATGAACATTTCGAACCGAGCACGAATTTTGATAGTAAAATTCAATAATTTGCAAGCGTTGTTCATTTGTAAGACGATCCATGGTTAAATTGCAAACCAAACTGAAGCTGTTTGACAGTGACACAAGGTACTAAACACACGTCAGCTGTCAAAACCAGTGTTGCCAAAACCAAACCAGCTAAAAAATCACCCGTTAGTATAGGCTTTAAAACCACGGTGCGAACGTGAATAAAAGCAAATACCTCTACATACATGCGAACCCGCCATTCTCCTAATTTTTTCTTTAACACTCTCTAACAAAATGTTTGTTATATGTTTTCCATAAATTTATAAATGAATGAAGTTAGATGGCATAACTTGTTTTGAATTAAAAATTATTTAAGAAGCTTTCTTTGGCAAATTATAAAACGAATTTCTTTTCTTTTTTTTTTTTTTTTTTTGTATACCATTTCACTAATTACTTACCTTAGAAATTAATTTTTTAAGAAAATTCATACCATGCATACAAAATCTTCAAATGTCATGACATTAATGAAGCCAACGAGGACAAAATATGTTAGGGATTAACTTCATTTTGTCCGAAACGATGCGAAAAAAAAAATAAATAAAACAATTTTAAATTTAGAAAAAAACAAATTTCAGTTCTTAATAGGTACTCGAACATATACATTAAATTCTGACATAGCAAAATTAAATTAATATCTAAATTCTAAATAGATATGAATTTTTCAAGTTTTAAACAATATATATATATATACATATTTATCATTATTTATGACTCTTCTATATGACTTCCTAGACCTATCATTTTTGTTTCAAATTTACTGTCAGATATTAAAAGCTTAAATAACTTACACTCATGTATATGTATGTATGTCTTAACTTATCAGTGTGGTATCTAAAGCACTTTACACAATCACACACCCTATCCACCTACCAAAACCACCCCTTTAAATATTTACATTATCATTTCTATAAACCACACAGGTATATTTTATCAACATGGTATATTTGAGTTATAGAGGCAAACGATATATACATATTTATTATGTATGTATAAGAAGACATCCTTGTAAGAAATTAGGCCATTCAATGGTTATATGGAGAAAAAAAAAAAAAACACTCATAGAAAGATATTTTCATATCTCATTTCTCACACTCCCACAAAATAACAAAAGTTTTATAATTACATACATGCCTATCTCATATAAATAAAGGGTAGGTTTGGTACTTATGACACTTGATGGGGTGGGCTTTGTGGATATTAGAAGTAAAATGTACGATAGGTTGGCACGTATACTTGTTCAATAGGCTCAAAGTTATGTAGAGGCCTTTAGGATAGACTTGAAATAACGATTTTGCACATGAACGATCGCAGTGAAGGCACAATGGTATTAAATGTATCCGCGCACTTAACGACTCACGAATTGGCAGTGTCCTTTATTTGTGCCAAGTCAAGTAGATGACCACATGGACCACATAATTTAGACTTCCAAAAATATTATATTCTATTCTTGAACTTAAAATAAAAAGTATGACAGTAAATTTGAAACAAAAATGATAGATCTAGGAAGTCATACAGAAGAGTCATAAATAATGATAAATATGTATGTATATATATGTATATTGTTTAAAACTTTAAAAATGCCTATACATTTGGAATTTAGATATTCATTTAATTTTACTATTTATTGGTTCGAGTATAAAAGTAAGATAAAAAACCACCCGAACCCGGTGGAGGTACAAAACGAACTTAAGAAGGACCAGGCTTGGTCAGAGGGTGATGATAAAAATTATTTATTATTTCGCACTTAGTGGTCCCATGTTATAAATATTTAACTTTGAATTAAAAAAATAAGCTAAATAAGAAACTTTTTTAATGAAAATAATTTCAAAGTTGCTAAGAAAAAAATTTCGATAAGAGCCCAACTTTTTATAGACTTTTTAAATAAAAAATATAATGAAGGCAGAATTCTTTTCTATATATGTATCTTCAGTTTAAAATGGACGACGCCACACGTGGTATTTCATGAGATAATAAATTCCTTAATTCTCAGCCTTATTTGCCAAGAAAAAATCATTCCTAATTTTCTTTTCCTTCTAACTATAGTGTCTTGCAATTCAGGTTGCATTTAAAATGTCCTTACATTTTGCTGGAATATATTTAGTTAAGATTATTTTATTATAGCGCTATAATGAAGACCCTTGCAAAAAAAAAATAATTAATTATATAATTTAGATCAAAAAAGCTTTATGTATAAATTCAAATAAATTTAAAATTTAAAAAATTTTTAATTTACATTTTGGTTCAAAAGCCAGAAAAGAAGAACTATATCTCTGTGAAGATTGAGTTGTCTTATTCTTAAGCTTTATGTTTTTGTTTTTTGTTGAGATATAAGAAGCTTCAGGACGCTTTTTGTATTATCTCAATTCGACCATTTTCACAGCCCTCCAACCAAAAATTTAAAAATATCTAACAAATTTTTGTTCACTAAATTAAAAAAAAAATATTGACTTCATTTAAAATAAAATACAGGACTAGGTAACACGAACTTGCTCTTATGTGCGATCGTACTTTGGTTTTAAAGTCTGAATAATTTAGATCTATTTATCTGATTTTAAAATAAAATAAATTAATTATGGGAGCCTATATCACAAACCACACATCACCATCAATTATGGACTTATTTCGTAATGTTAGGTTTTACGAAATAAAAAAACAGTATTTGACAACGTTATAAGCTGTACTTTATTCTAAGAAGAACTGGTAGAGAGTAAGTTTTAAATATTAGAATAACAATTAATACGGTACAATTGCATTGATATATAATTGACGTGAATTTAGATTGGAAGTATATAAACTAAATAATTCTACACACAGTAGTGATCAAAAGTTATGAACTTTAACACTTAAGAAGTTTCCTAGTCGCGTAATTTCACGTTTTGGCGACGTCCGTCCATTGGATACCAAGATCATGCGACTTGACATCGAGAGGTTATTTTCTGTGGGGCTTCGCAAAATACCATGTTTAAGTGAATAATCCCTGAACTCTAGTTGAAATAAAAACCAACATTACTCAAGTTATGGCCGAGATACTGCCCGAAATGTGCAGAAAAGTGGTTAAAAATTACTTTAAAAGAATCGCATGCTTCGAATCTTTCCGAGGCGGCCATTTGAATGATATTTTTTTTTCACACTTAATGGTAAAGTCTAAACTTTAGAATGAAATAAAATTTTCATCAAAAATGTATGGTTGTTTTATTTAGCTTTACTTTCGAAACCGAAAAATGAGTGACCATTTATGAAAAACATCTGGAGCGAGAGTTAACGGAATCAAAACGAGCAATTTCAACTTTGTGGGAACGTTGCTTCAAAAATTACTGCATTGAACATAGTGTTTTAAAGCAAAAACTTTTCCGCTCTACAGCAGCATCGATTTTACTGTATGGAGCTCAGGTTTGGGGTTACTGTTCTTTCGAATCAATTGAAAAATTTCTCCGTTATTTTGCACTGTAAAATTATTGGGAAAAAACTTCATACCATTCTGAAGAAAAAGAAATCCTAAATTTAAAATAAATATTCACGAATAAATTACTTTTTTTTTTTCAAAAAAATTAGCATGTCAGTGGACGTGCTTTAAATATTTCTTTAACCATTATTTCTCGTGCCTGAAAATTTCATCAATTTCGAGATATGAGGTGGCATATCTCCCCTCGCTTATGCGGAAGGGTTAATTTTCTAATTTATTGACTTAAAATGAATTCAAAATTATGAAGAAAAAAACAACGGCAACACTACAAGAATTTATCAAATAAAGTTATTTCAATTTTTATGTAATCAACAGATTTAGATTTTAACACTTGGTGGAAATTAATCTTAGACATTTCATTAAATTAAAACAATTGAGGCTAACGCGTTTCGTCTTCGTGAGGAAGTCATCAGGGCACTTAAAATCATCAGAAAGTTATACAATCACAAAGGGGGGGGGGGTAAATACAGCATTAAGGTAGTGCATAAAAGTTTTCTTACAAGAATATTTAAATACATTACAAACAATTGTTTACGTTTTTAACAAAAGTAATATTAAATTTTTTTAAGCGTTGACCAATCAATTGTTTAAATTAAATTTTTTAATAAAATGTATCTGTGGAAAAAACAAGTGTTTCATTTAATCATAATTATTCCAATTACCAGTTTAAAAAAATTAACTAGTTTTAAATGATACATAATAATTATAATAAAAAAAAACCATTAACATCGCTTTTTTCTAAGAATTTTTTTTATACACTTAAGTAAATTCAAAGAGTCAATTTTGATCAAAATAATTTGTAAAACACTGGTTTTGTAATTATTTGTTTTCCAAAGCATAAAATATTTAGTTGGTGCAGTCCAATCTCTTCCTTATTTATCCCTTCTTATAATGGGTGATTTTTTAAGAGGTTTAGAACTTTAAAAAAAAAAAAAAAAAACACAAAAAATTCGAAAAAATGAATGAAATATTTATTTGAATCGATAGTTTAAACCTTGCAATTTAATGTTTAAAGATAATTTCATGCAAATGTTGACCGCGGCTGCGTCTCAGGTAGCCCATCCGCTGAGTCCAATTTTGGCATACTCTTTCACACATATCGGCCGGTATCTCACGAATGAATGCATGGATGTTGGCTTCCAGTGCGTCAATCGAAGCGGGCTTGTCCCTATAGACATTAGCCTTGACATACCCCCACAAAAAATAATCTAATGGTGTCAAATCGCACGATCTAGGCGGCCAATTGACCGGCCCGAAACGTGAAATTAACTGTTCACCAAACTCGCCTCGCAATTGCGCCATTGTTTCGCGTGCTGTGTGGCATGTGGCACCGTCTTGTTGAAACCACATATCATGCAAGTCAAGAACTTCCATTTCGGGCAAAAAAAAGTTTGTTATCATCGCTCGGTAGCGTTCACCATTGACAGTAACGCTGCGATTCGCATCATCTTTGAAGAAATATGGCCCAATAATGCCGCCGGCCCATAAACCGCACCAAACAGTGGCTTTTTCGGGATGCATTGGTAGCTGTTGCAATGCTTCTGGCTGATCTTCACTCCAAATGCGGCAATTTTGCTTATTTACGTACCCATTCAACCAAAAATGAGCCTCATCGCTGAACACAATTTTTCGATAAAAAGCGCGCGATGAACATTTCGAACCGAGCACGAATTTTGATAGTAAAATTCAATAATTTGCAAGCGTTGTTCATTTGTAAGACGATCCATGGTTAAATTGCAAACCAAACTGAAGCTGTTTGACAGTGACACAAGGTACTAAACACACGTCAGCTGTCAAAACCAGTGTTGCCAAAACCAAACCAGCTTAAAAATCACCCGTTATAAGGTAGGTTTTTTTCGATTGCTTAATAATTTTGTATCCATTTATTCTAGAGCAGCCCTCCTCCCGAATGGAGTATTTTTTTTTAATCAGCAAACCATCCCCCACTAAAATAAATGTGTAGGAACACCTCGACACGCTGTCGTTGGTGCTTTCTAAACTTCAAAAAGCCGGTTTAAAAGTGTCTTCACAAAAATGCGAATTTTTTAAACAATCTGTGTGCTATCTTGGCCACGTAATAGATAAACATGGTTTACGTAAAGACCCTGCCAAGGTTAACGCTGTTATGAACCTGTCTGAACCGAAGAACATAACTGAACTTCAATCGTTTCTTGGTGTTATTAACTTTTACCGTCAGTTTATGCCCAATTTAGCGACAACGGCAGCGCGAGCGCCTCTTTATGATAACCTCTCTGATAATTTTGTTTGGGGAACACTACAAAAAGATTCTTTTAAGTCCGTTAAGAAAATTATGTCATCCGATATTTGTCTCGCACATTTTGATCCTGCTGAACGAGTTAAGTTAATAGTGGATGCAAGTCCAGTAGGACTAGGTGCTGTCCTAATCCATCAGCATGCTGATGGTAAAGAGCTTCCAATTTCATTTGCGTCTAAAAGGCATTCGAAGACGGAAATGAAATATTCCCAAATTGGAAGGGAAGCTCTAGCAATCGTTTTTGCTGTCAATAAATTTCACCAGTATCTTTTTGGTAAAAAATGTGTGTTACTATCAGACAATAAACCCCTAATATCTATATTCGGGTATAAAAAAGGAATTCCTGTTATGACTGCAAATAGGCTGCAGAGGTATGCTCTTTTCTTGTCCGGGTATAATTATACAATTCAACATGTTAAGTCGAAAAATAATATAGCGGATTTTTTTTCTCGTGCAGTTGACAATGTTGAGGAATCAGAACTTAGTATACCGGGGATGATTTCTAACGATGTGTTTATAAATTATATTACAAGCAACGAAAGTCCTGTATCTATTACTTTTATGGACGTTCAACGAGAAACAGCTAAAGATAATATTTTGCTTAAGGTTTTAGACCTGGTTAACAATGGTTGGCCAAACAAGTCAATAGATGTAAGTCTAAATGCTTTCTTTTTAAGAAAAAAACGAACTCTCGACTTCAAATGGCGTCTTGTTCTGGGGATACAGATTGATTATACCTCTGAGTGTGCAAAAAAAAGTTTTACAAGAGATGCATAAGTCGCATTTAGGAATAGTTAAAATGAAAAGTATGGCAAGAGCATATTTTTGGTGGCCCGAAATTAACAAACAGCTAGAACTCTTAGTTAAAAGCTGTGATCAATGTTTGGCGTATACTGCACATCCACCAAAAAATTAACTCATTTCCCTACCAACCAACCAAACCATGGGAAAGGCTTCATTTAGATTTTATGGGTCCTATTTTTGACAAGTACTTTTTAATATTGGTAGACTCTTATAGCAAGTGGATCGAATGTATCGACAGGAATAAATCTATAAGTAGCAAAAGTACAATCGAACAGCTAAGATGTATTTTTTCGCGTTTTGGGCTTCCAAATACAATTATTACCGACAACGGTACACAATTTAAGTCCGATGAATTTTCGAATTTTCTAAAAAATAATGGAATTGAACATTTAACTTCACCAGTTTGTCACCCAGCTTCGAATGACCAGGCGAAAAACGGTGTCAAAATTGTTAAATTAGCTTTAAAAAAGGCTTTACATAAAAAATTTACCCGATTTGCCATTCCAGCATAGTTGAGGAACATTAGAAATGAAAAAAACATTTATGTATTTATGTAGGTATGTACATTTAAATGTTGAGCAACTTTTCTGAACATAGGTACCAACATCATAACTTTCCTAAAAAGGGTCAAATACATGTGGTTTAAAAAAATTATTGTTTTGTATTAAATTTTTGTTTCTATTAAATACGCAATTTAATAAGGTTTTTCATATATAGTTTTATGTGACTGATGTGCAATGATATAATACAAAAAATGTAGTCCGATATTCTAGCTAAATTTTAAGACCTTAATGAACGGATTATTAGAACCGAAGTTATAAGCAAGCCAAACCAAACACAATGTATCTTTACAATTATTATACCGACTACAAATTTAGGTAGGTACATATGAACATTTAGCATTTTTTTTCCGACGCAAAGCAAATTTGCCACGATTGTGGTTTTTAATTGCACAAACTCTGTCCGAAATTTATTTTCATGTTTTTAGTATAAAATTTTGAATGATTTTGAAAATTTTTTGCTCTAACACGCCAGTCATTTTTCCTTTAATTATATACCTTAATATTGAAAATCGGATAATTGGATCGAAAGATATAAGCATTTAAGTAAACGCAAATTGGGTATTTTTCAGATTTCGCCAAAATCATCATCAAAAACATACCCATTTTTTTTCTACGAACATTTCTCCTTTTTTTCTGTCCGTTTTATCATCTTCTTCGTATTTTGTTTCCTCAGACTAGTAAGAACAAAGCATGAACGAAATAATTTTGTTTATTTTGATTATTTTGTTTATTTTGTTTATTCCCCTCACGTTTCACCCCCTTTGTCTACTATGCGTTTCATATTTTTGAAATTCTGTTGATTTTTTTTACATTGTATGCCTCCGTTTAAACATTTCTAATGTAAAAAATGATTTGTGTGATCGGAACCAATGTTTTCAACGTTTTTTGTTAGATTATCGAAGTTCCATTCATAGTACAACTGGTGTAAGTCCGGCAGAATTAATGTTAAATAGAAGTATTAAAACACGCCCACCATTGAAACAATTCAATTAAAATAGGTGACATTTTCTGGGAGTGTATTCCCTCGTTTTGGTGATCAGAATTTACCCCCTAGAAGCTAGATCATGTGATTTAAAATTTAACACCATTGAATTTCTTTTTATGGGGTTATTTGAAGTGAAACTCTATGCCAACAAGAACACGACCACCCGTAGCGTCGCATCGTCCGGTGCAAAGCCAGGAAGCCATTTGTCCGTCCCTATTCTGCGTTCTTTATGTTTCAGTAAAAAAAAAATAACAATATATAAATGGATTGGCAACCCTGGTTATTCAAGTGAAAGTTGTGTTTATTTTGAGCTCCTTAATTTAATTTTTGTTTACGCATTAAAATAATAAATATTTAAACAGAATCCATCTACCGTGTTAAAATAGCTATTTTAAATCTCAAACACCACAAAAAAAAAAAAACACTCGGTGAGTCTGCCTATTTAAATTTTACAATAAAACAATCTGCCATTAATATGCAAAGAACACCGGTAAAAGACAATGACAACTTTATGGAACAACAAAGCAAACGAAAACTAGTTGAGGTGTCTCCGGAGAATCACCACAAGAATTCTTCATCCTTAAACCAACGAGTGGCTGTAGGAAATATGTCTGTTATAGATCTTGAACATATCATCCAGAGAGCCATGTCACCTATATTGGATGAGAAACTGAAGGATCTACCTAAGAAAGCAGATATAGAGTGTTTAAATGCTATGCTTCACACGCTGCAAGAAAACAACCAAGAACTACAGGCACAGTTGAAGACAGTTGAAAACCGATGTAATGCATTGGAGCGCCAAGTTGAATTCTTGGAGATGAAAGCGAATGAAAAAAATATTATTATTCAAATGCCGACGGTAGACGGAGAAAATGCTACAGATCAAGCTAGAAGTCTCTGTATGGATCTGCTGAAAACAACAGATGCAAGCACAATATCATCAGTGCGTGCACTTCGCTCAAACAACAACCAAAGAACGAACTTAATTGTGAAGCTATCTAAAAGAGAAGATGTTGGGCGCATTTTAACAGCAAACTCCAAAATAAAAGGCACTGGAGTTTCTATACGTCGTGACTACCCTGCCGTATCTAGAGCAAGAAGGAGGCGATTGCAAGAGCTTAAATCCGATATAAATAGTAAAAACAGAGCGCTAAAAACAGAAATTCGTGGTCATTTTTTATTCGTAAATGGAAAAAAGTTTTATTTTGACAGCAATTTGGCTTTACAATGTGACGGCGAATGTGGATTGTCATTGTTGCAGCAGCTGATTGATGACAGTGGTGCGAATAGCGTTCCTGGTTGTAGCCAAAATTCAGTGGTGAATAATATCAACACGTTACGTTACGTTACGTCACCGCCTCAACTTAATATTTAATTGTAATGCCGTCTGCCCTCAAACTATTAATATTAGCATAAGAAATAGTTGTTTAGTTAAAAAAGAATTTAAAATTTTATCATATAATGTCTCAGGATTAAGTAATAAATCTATTTTCACTAATTTCTTTAATTTTATATGTATATTCGATATTATCTTCCTATACGAAACATTTATCACCGAGTTAAATATTGATATGTATGTAAATAAATTTACCAACTACGAATTAAGATCAATACCAGCAATCAGAACACACACAAGAGGAAGAGCAAGTGGAGGACATATCTTCGGATTTAGGAAAGATCTTAACATTCATGACTGTAAAATCGAATCTTACCATTCCTTGTTATATATAAGCATGAATATAGATAGGAAAATCGTACGTCTTCTACCAACCTACTTGAACTGCAACAATTGGGATATCGATTTCGAGAACCTACAAGAATTCTTGACATGTGGAGGTGATAGCTCAAATTTACTCCTAATAGGCGATTTTAATGCAAGAGTGGGTGATGAAGAAGGTGCTGTTAACAATCTAGCTGGAATCGAGAGAAAAACAAAGGACAATGTTAGAAACTCCAATGGTTATAAGCTCCTTGAACTCTGCAACTCTTTTGGTTTAAAACTGCTAAACGGAACTAGCCGAGGTGATCAAAATGGAGAATTCACGTTTGTTGGAGGCCAAGGTTCTTCCGTAATTGACTATTGTTTTATAGGACATGAATGGAATAATCATGTTGTCAATTTCGAGGTATTGAACGAGCCATTTTCAGACCACATGCCAATTGTTGTATCCTTCAACCATGCAGAGGTAGCTAATGTCGGAACCACTAACATGGAACTCCTCCCAAAAATAGTATGGAATAGCAGCAAAGAATACGCCTATAAAGCGAATTTAGATGAGGCCCTTCGAAATCACGAAGTTGCGAATTTCTACGATCTAGAGGGAATAATTAAGCTAGCATATCCACACAGCAGGTTGAAGAAAAAACGCGTAGCATTCAAGGAGCGCTGGTTTGATGAAAGCTGTAAAAAAGCAAGAGATGTGTCCTATGCCTGGCTAAAATTTTTCCGTAAAGTCAGTACCAGATTTGCTAAGGAATCATATTTAAAAGCCAATCAGAGGTTTAAAACCCTATGTAAAGAAAAAAAGAAACAGTTTTTTGAATCTGAGGCGCGTAAGCTAAGTCTAGTTATGAACTCTTCAGAATTTTGGACCTTAGCTCGCAATTTAAATGGTACCAAGTTTATTGTTGACATCAGCCTAAGCCCTCAAGTTTTACAGAACCATTTTCAGCATCTTCTAAACCCAACTTCAATCGAGATATCCAAGTTCCACTACGCCCCACCTGGCTTATACGATCCTATTTTAGATTCGCCGATCACTATTCAAGAGGTTTCTCGTATCGTCAATGGACTCAAGGATGGCAAAGCAGCTGGATCGGATAGGATACCTGTTGAATTTTACAAGTACGGATCGAATAATCTTATTCAAACGCTTACCGGCCTAATGAACAACGTTTTAGAAAATGGTATAATACCTGAACAGTTTAAGGAAGCTTTAGTATTCCCAATTTACAAGAAAGGTTGTACGATGAATCCTGCGAACTACAGAGGTATCTCCTTTCTAAATGCCTCCTACAAAATTTTTACCTCAGTTCTCCAGAATCGGCTCAAAATGTGGATTTCATCAAAAAATCTTTTAAGTGAATTTCAAGCGGGCTTCAGATCGGGATACTCTACTATTGATCACATTTTTGTGTTCAAAAGTATTGCTGACACTTACCTGGCAAGAAGTAAAAAGCTTTATGTCCTCTTCGTGGATTTTAAAGCAGCGTTCGACACGGTCGACCGGCATGCCCTAATGTATAAGCTGTACGGGCTTGGAATGTCTTTAAAATTTGGCCAACTAATTCAAAATATCTATCGAGATACGAAATCGTCAGTTTGGAATGGTGCTGATAAATCTGAGTGGTTTTCAACCAAAACAGGGGTTAGACAAGGCTGCCCTCTTAGCCCGGATCTATTTGCACTTTTTATAGATGACTTGGTCTATTGTCTACCCGGTGGCATAGAATTTGCGGGACTGCTAATTAAAGCCCTTCTTTTTGCAGATGATGTAGTGATGTTGGCAAACTCTCCCGAATCTTTACAGTTAATGTTAAATAAGCTCCATGACTTCTGCAAGCTGTGGAATCTTGTGGTTAATCCGGACAAGTCCAAAGTTATGGTAATTCGTAAGGGAGGAGGCAGAACGAGCGCAAACGAGAAATGGTTTTACGAAGGGAATGCCGTTGAGGTTGTAAAAGAATACAGATATCTTGGTGTTTTATTCACTCAAAATATGAAAATGTATAAACATTTAAATGAAAAATTATCTAAGGCGAAAATCGCATTAAACGCTACATGGAAAAATTGCTTCAACAACAAATTCATAAGGCACAGTAGTAAGTATCGTATCTTTGAAACTGTAGCGGAATCAATCCTCTTTTATGCTGCACAGGTATGGGGAGGTTCAGAGTATGAGTCGGTTGAGAAACTTTTAAGGTACTACCTCAAAAGAGCATTTCATCTCCCTCCCAACTCACCGAACTATATGCTTATGATCGAGACTGGATTGCCTCCGTTGCTAATTAAGACACTCAAACTACAAGTTGACTATGTTCTCCGTGTCATGCAATTGCCTGAACACCGGCTTCCTAAGGCGGCGGCCATCCAAGCGGTGCGAAAGAAAAAAGGCTTTTATAAAGAATGGGAATGTTTAGCTCAAGAGTGTGGATTTGTACTTAATATAAATTTAGATGATCCGAGTACTGCGAGACCCTTATTGTACGATCTAATAAAAAAAGTAGACCTAAGATATAGGGAAAAACATGAAGAAGAAGCAGCAAGATCTCTTCACCGAACTATATATAATCGCCTGGATTACACTCTCAACGAAAATAACTTCTTCAAAGATGAAAATAACATAGACACAATTTCAATGATGTTCCGTTTACGAGGCGAATTGCTGCAACTCAATTACATACCACATAGAAGTGATTTACCAATATTATGCGATTTATGCAACCGAAGAGAACGTGAAGATTCCATTCATTTCTTGGGAACGTGTCCTGTTTTGCGTGAAACAAGAAGAAACTTATTTGGAAGTGATACCTTAACTGAAGATTATTGTATTTTCTTATTAAATCAAATGAACGTTAAAATATTGTACGAATTCCTAAAAATTGCTCTTAGATATAGGAACAGAATTAAAAATGGTGATTTTTGAAATTATTAGTACCTTTAGTATAAAAAACAAAAAAAAAAAAGAAATTATAATTGAAAACTTAATCCCTAATTAAAACAATGACCGATCTTTTAAATTAAAAATGAATTTTATCAAACACATATAGAGTTTAAATTGGATTGTCAATCTGGCAGACGGCAAATGCCATGCTCAAACGATTTAATGTATCATAAATATTGTATTCAATCTCTTAAACATATGAACCAATAAAAATCTTATCTAAATCTAAATCTAAATAAATGAAGAAAAAACTATGTTTTCTATTTAATTTTAATGTTGGGTTAAGTTATAAGCCATATTGATTTCTTAACTTTTACTCTACCACCCAACGGATGTTAAAGTTTCATTTTTTCTAACTCTAAAATTCGACTACTGCCAAAACGCACAAAACTGAAATTTTGCTATATTGTTTTTGTTCGCCCTAAACAAAACGAATAATTTAGTTTTCCCTCAGGAATCTGGCCGTGCTTTTTCGATTTACCTGCATATATACAGGGTGAGCCAAATACAAATTTCTTTTTTAAAATGGAATAAAATGAAAAAAAAAAATAAATTTTGTACATGTATTATGGCTTTATTAGTAAGAGCAAACATTCCTATTAATTATGGAATACAACGTCGTTCAAGTGGCTGCCTTGGCTAGCTTCGCAGTAGCGCATTCTGTCACTCCAATTTTCCAAGACCTTGATCATGGTTTCGAGCTGTAGCTCATGGATTGCATGGATGATATTGGCCTTAAGTGCTTGAATCGTTTACGGATTGTTGGCATAACATCGCTCCTTCACGGTTCCCCACAAAAAAAGTCCAAAGGGGTCAAACCGCAGCTCGAAGGCGGCCAATTGACATCGCCAAGAAGGCTGATAACACGATTATCAATATGTCCCAACGTTTTGTTCAAACGTAAAGCGACTCATTTCGTTCCGCGGAGGTACATTATACTGACTTTCTGTCAAGATTTCGAGCGGGAAACAGCTGTCAGTGTCAAAATAACCAATGATTTAAAAAGAAACCACTAGATGACCCACCCTTTATGTATTACATGTGTGCTTCAATATAAATGATGAGCATTCATTAAGAAAAAAAGGTTAGCAAGACGTAAAAGATAGCATAAATATCCCTTCTTAACCTCTATAAAGATATAAAGATATACAAAGTATCTATCACTATAATTCTTCTATGGAAAACCTTACAACGCCAAGGCGCAATATATGTATAAAGTTACGTAATATGAACCATGTCATTATCCGTTTACCGCCATCGCCACATACCTAACGGATATGAAAATAGAACAGGGCTAAAGCAACATAACCATCATATTAAATGGTAACTTAAAAAAACGTGTTCATAATCTTTTTGAAATTAAAGACGAAAAAGGGAAGGGATTATAAGAAAAGGAGGGAAAAATTGAATGCAATTAGTTTGCGTCCTTGCTTTAAAGATTTTTCACAGATGAAGCGGAGTTTGAGCATAAAAATAAAATACTCGACGGGATCGCATGAACTTGCTCTTCTAGTTCACAACTATAACGTGATTAGACATTGAAGATTTATGGTAATTGATAATGTAATGCATTAATAAAATATGATCAGAAATGAAAACTGGAATAGATAATTATGACAAAATCGATTTTATCATTTTAACGAGATAAAAATATTTTTTTTAAACTTCAAAATCCTATTTTCGTTATGAGCGTTTTCTTTTGCCAATCTAAATCTAAATTGGAACTCTCATGGGAATGTTGACAGTAAAATTTTAAGTTTGAATGGTAAAGTGTCTGGCTGAGGTTGGGCCATACTTTTAACACCTAACAAGTGTAAAAATAAGTTAATGATACTATCCCATAAACTATATCAAAAATTCAACTTTTATACATTTTTTCATCATTTTTAAGCACCTTAGGCACATTCTATGTCTCAAAGTCCCCTGTTTCAAGGTTCGCAATGTCCCTTCCTTCTTATACATTTGAAGGCACTTTTTCATGAAAAAAGATTTGTTATTTTTGTCACTTTCTTAAAAGAGGCAGTAGCCATTAAAATTGTTGTTTTAATTTTAAGGTAGAAAAGGCTGAGATTCGATCCTTAGACCACTGGCGGTGATACTCATACGACCTAATTAGTATGCGATTCCGTGAAATAACTCCCCAATCATATACCTCCCTATAAACGAAAAATTAAATAACTCTCCAAATTGGGAATATTTTGTATTTTGGAATAAATCCTAAAATATGGAGTTGAAATAAATTCCTAAAAATACATTAAAAAAGTCTCCAAAAAAGAATGAAATAAGTCCCCAAATCAATGTACTAGTGTCCAAACTCAAAACTATTGAGATAAGACACATGCCTGGTAACTACAGGTGCAACGGAATATCCTGAGCGAAACATAATACCCAAAAAAGGGTGTTAAAATCCTTTGAACCCGCAAAGTAGACCACACATGGAAATCAAAAATTATTGAAAAATATTAAAGTTAATTAAGTCTCCAAATTTGGAGATATGTGGGTGGCCCCGGCGCAGTGGAAGTAGTGCTTGACTGCTAACTTGGATGTGTGGGTTCGATCCCCAGTATAGGCAGCATTCTTTTCTATATTCCCTCAACTGAACACCACCCCTGGTATTTAATGAGAAAAATCAAAGCCTAATTTCACAATCCACTGTGCCAACAAAAATCTATCCTATCCTTCTATTCCTTCTAACATTGCCTAATTTATAAGACCCTAGGTCTTACTGGCAAATATATGTTTGTGTTTTGTGTTTTGTGTTTTGTGTTTTGTGTTTTGTGTTTTGTGTTTCATGGTTGAATTTGATGACTTATTTCATTATGAAATAACCTTTCAATTTTAAAATGAAATAAGTTCTCAAAAATCCATGAAATAAATCTCCAATTCTGTGAGTTTTTTTTTCTTAAAAAAGTCTTCCCAACTCCGTTTTTCGGTACGCTGTTCAACGAGCGAAATTGGTTACAGCAGATTCTTTGTAGAAGGCTCCGTTCCTTATTCGCACTAAATTATTTACACGAACCATTAATTGTTTGCAGAAAAGTGACACCACAAACAAATTTCGTTACGCATCTTCTGATAAAAAAAATACTCTGGTAAAACTTTCCATTAATATTTGTCCGTAGTCCTTTTACGTTTTCACTGTTGATTGTCGATTAACCACATTAAACAAGCTGACAGAGCGCACTCCCAGCTTGTGGATTTCTGATTTGATTTCATACAAATAGGATGATTTATTACAATAAAATTGTTGTGCCACGAAATATTTATTTTACCTGAAAAACGTTAAAAAAAAAAAATAAGGAAAACCAAATAAAGTCCGCAACTCGAAAATTATATTTATATAATTTTTTTTTTTTTCACTTTGACATTTTTCGCAAATCAGTGACAGTAAATGTATTTTGTGATCAATAATAATTATTTCGCCAATTTTAATGCGAAAAAGCAAAACATTCGCCAAACCGGTCAACTCCAAGAAATTCGATTTTCATTTTGGCGAACCAATAAGGTCCCATAACGAGCCAGCGGAAGCGATTGCTGATAGGCAAAAGAACTGCTATAATAATTATCCTTGTTCATTTTTGAAAAAAAAACTCGGGGTGTTATAAATTTTTTAAATAAAGATTAATATTTAAAAAAATGTGTTTTTATTTAATATATTATATTAGAACTTATTTTTGATGTGTAAACATCTATGTCGGCCGGCGGCGGCGGTAGGGTAAACTAAAAACGTGGACATTTCTGTAACACATTACGTTGTGATCTTACACGTTACGATACGTTAGTTTGTAGTTCCAACAAAATCAAAAGATCGAGTTGAGTATAGGTTGAAATTTGGTTGAGAGTTCGAACTCGTCGCGTCTGTGATGTAAAACTAGCACTGTTTACACATCTTAAGTCCCGGCACTCACACAATTTTATTTTTTTAAAAGTACTTAAAATCTTTTTGAAAAAAACACCCAAATTTTATAACCTTGCTTTTGTACTTTTGCTCCTATAATTTCGCTAAGCTGATAAATTGTTCTCTTTCACATATTTTAATCAGGAAAAAATTATCCTCACTGAAAATACATGTACCTACTCGTAAAATGAGTGTGTTTGTTTAAGTAAATTTCAAAATATACAGAACAAGTAAAGTTTTATTTTTTGGTGTAGAAAAACTCGTAGTGGAAAAGTTAAAAAGATATGTAAATCTGACATACCTACAAGAAAAACAAACAAACAAAAAATAACTACAACACTTTGTTGTCGTTGTCGGATGAAGTTTGTAGTTTATTTTAACAAGAAGATACAAAATCTCATCCCCATCAGGCTGGCATAATTCAGCGTGGGTAAGGGTAATGGTACCGGTACATTAACATCATTTTGTGTGAGTTGTTTTAAGTTTAAAATTTGCTCTAGACTTAAGTAAGGAAAAGGAAAAAGTAAGGTAAGGAAAATTGTTAATATAGGAATAAGAATCTGATGGTACCTAACCTAAAGATTCAATAAATTTTGTTTTTAAGGATTATTAAGTTTTCAGATGGTTTTTGCTATGTAAAAAATTTTTAGTGCAGGATTAAATTTGTGTGAAGTTAAAACTCTAATTTAACAAATTTTTCTGATAATTATTTCTGCTTATTTATAAAAGACTAAAAGAAAAACCCTTCCAAATATAAAAATTTAATTTGCTTTATAGGGCAACTTCTGGTTTTCAGTAAAACGTTTCCTTGATAGATAAAAAGAAAAGGTTTTGGTTTTATCGTATTAAACGCAGAACATTTATTTCTATTTTTATTGATCAAAGTAAATAAAAATAAATCCGTCTCGCTAGACGGATGTACTCTACGACTGACTAAAAGATATCAGAATTTTTTTAAGGTCAACTCTACCAAATCTTTATAAACATATCAGTACTAAAAAAAATATTGTATACCGAAATAAAAATTTAAAAAAAAAGGCACACCCAGATGATCCATTTCAACAGGATATTCCATAAAATAATTGTGTAGGTCATTCATTTCGTGGTTTCAAGTTCGTAGCGCTGGCATTTGACACCTGTCAAACTCAGCTGTCATTTGAGGTGTCATAATATTAGTTGAATGGGGGCGTTCAATCCATTACATCTGTCATCTGAATTTTCAGAATTCTGAATTTTTAGAGCTTCTGATTGGCCAGCTGTCATAAAAAGTTAGATGACTTTTAGTGACTTTTAGTTACGTTTAGTTACGTTTCATCTGAATTTTCAGACAAGAAATTCTCATCTGAAAATTCAGATGAAAGTTGTTTGTGGTCGGGGAAATGCCAAAGCCGCTAAAGTACTGCACATAAAGTTGAACTTTATTATTTTCACTGTGGTTTGGTGTTTTTTTTTATGTTTTGGTCATGTAAATTAAATATTTATTTCAATGAATATTGTTTAGTGAGTTTTTCAAAAATCTTCTTTATATTGAAATTTGGATAGTTTTGTATTATGTATTTTGTTGGTCATACATCTCAATAAAAATATTTGAAAAACAAAACTAAATAATTTATTGTATTCTATGCAAACACTTTTAAGGAAATTTATAAAATCGTTTGCTGATTTAGTTACATTTTTCATATAATATCATCCTCATAATGAATGCTTAATTTACGAATATAATGAAAGTTTTATTTTATTTTGATTCAATGCAAATCCTATAAGTAAATGCAAGAATTTGACACAATGATTTTTGACTGAAATTTCAGATGTTTTTTGCGTTCAGCGACATAAATTCAGAATTCTGAAAATTCATTCATTCATTGAACCCGCCCAATGTCTGCCATTTGCAAAAATGGATCTCTTAACAATCGAACAACGCGTTAAAATTATTAAAACTCAAACTACAAAAGTGGTGATTCAAACGTAGCCATATTTCGCGCATTACGCGATAATTATGGTCATCATAATCGACCGACTACACAAGAAAGATTGAAGATAATGACTTTGACGATATGTAGTTCCAACAAGACGGGGCAACAAGCCACACAACACGACCAATTATGGCTTTATTGCGTGAGAAGTTTCCTGGACCCATGTTCTGTAACTATCGTGTCGATAAAAATTGTCGAGAAACTATGGAAAATGAAACGAAACACACTTTATCGCATTTTCGGGTTTCTATAACTTTGACAGTCGATAACTTTACGGAGTGAAACACTCGGTATAGAAATCCTGGAAAAATTCGATAAAATGCGTTTCTGTATCTTTGAAAATCGTTAACTTTTTCATTTTAAATGTCAAATATTATCACGTACCCAGAAGCAAGCGATAATAGTTTCATTCAAATTTTGAACGTGTTAAAGGGAAGTACAAAAAAGAAAACAAAATA
This sequence comes from Epistrophe eligans, assembly GCA_951394125.1. Classification (NCBI taxonomy): domain Eukaryota; kingdom Metazoa; phylum Arthropoda; class Insecta; order Diptera; family Syrphidae; genus Epistrophe; species Epistrophe eligans. The sequence continues at coordinate 85,388,026 of OX596028.1, read as the reverse complement.
CAACAAATTTATATATGGCTGAAAACAAAAAGGTACACAAAACTGATTATTCAGTGAATTTTTTTTAACTAAAGAGGAACAAGGGTAAGGTTTAGGACAACAAAAAATTATAAAAAAACAAAGAAAATCTGTTAAAAAAAGAAATGAAATTTCAATTGGTCACATGGGTCACTGCTTTGAATAATATTTAGTAATTTGCGCAAATTAAATAAATAGAGTTCGTGGTGCAGTGGAAAGATGTAAGTTATTGATAAGTAGGCTAGTTTTTATGAATTTAAGTTAGTTATGAGTAAAATGAAACGTCAAACTGATAAATAGACTTATCGCCTTCCAATGGAAATTCCAGTCAAAACAGTGTGGAAGTTGAACTTATCGCATCGACTTACAGAAACACATTTTTTTCCAGAGGCGATAAATGCGGAATGGATCGTTTCATTTTTTAACGATGCGAAAAGTTATCGCCTAAGTTACAGAACATGGGTCCTGGTCGCGTAATTTCACGTTTTGGCCACGTCAATTGGCCACACCGTGTTTACGTGAATAATCCACGAACTTTAAACGCATTTAAAACCAACATTACTCCAGTTATGGACGAGATACCGTCCGAAATGTGCGAAAAAGTGGTTACAAATTATCTCTCAGGAATCGCATGCTGCGAATCTTCCCTAGGCGGCCATTTGAATGATATTGTTTTTCACACGTAATGGCAAAGTCCAAACTTTATAATAAAATTAAATTTTTATCAAAAATGTATCGCTATGTGGGTTTCATGTTGTTATGCCGAAATTCAACAAGGAAATTCAAGAAAACATAAATTGAATTTCGGCATAACAACACGAGTCAAAAAAATTAAAGCGTCGCTAATATATATAAAAAAATTAATGTTGTGATAAATTATTAAATAAATAATAAACTAATAAAAAAAGTTTTATAAATTTTATTTTATTTTCCATTTTTTACTACTAACTTAAGTATGGAGTTCGTGTTCCTCTTCTTCTCTTAATTTCTTCATTAAAAAAGATATGAGTATTTTCATTTAAGCGTGTTTCACTATATTTTATCTCTTCAGAAAATAAGTTTACGACAAAACAAATAAAATAAAATATACAATTTGAATATTAAGGAAGACCAAGGTAATCTTCTCGTTCTTTTTTTAATAAAAAAATTTTAAAGCTTTGGATCAAACAATAAAGAACCTTCTAGATAATTACCTTAGATTGTTATTCATTGTTCCTTCAATACGAGTGATTTAGTTATTAATTTCTGCAAATCTTAATATACATACATACATAGTCGAAAAGTAAGCATTTTAAACATTATTGGTCTCCTTTATAAACGTTGTTTAACTTTGGATAGCAGTCCAAGTTATGATTAACATGTTTAATTGTTTTCTAGGAGTTGTCTACACAACAGAATCGGTTTTCTATGTTTTGACTAATTTGACATTTTATTAAATTAAATAAAGCATATTTCCAACCCTTACATACATACATTTTTAAATTAAAAATATTAATAAAATTAAATTTGAAAAGTTCAAAATTTAAAGAAAACTACATATATATTGAAAAAAGAAAAGAGAAAAAGTGATGATATAAATATATATAACAAGGTTTTATGTGTGAAATATAACATCGTTCAAATGGCCGCCGCGGCGGATTCGAAAGGTCCAAGTTTTCGATGACTTTGGCGCATAAATCAGGCATCGATTATGTTGTCCTTGAGGGCCGCGGTGGTTTTCGGCTTATTCGCATAGACCTGCGAATTAAGAAAGCCCCACAAGAAAAAGTCCAAAGGGGTCAAATCACCCGATCTTGGTGGCCAATTCACGTCGCCTCGGCACCAGATAACCATGCCATGAAACCGCTCGTGCAGAATATCGATTGTGTCTTGAGCTGTGTGGCACGTAGCGCCATCCTGTTGAAACCATACGTCTTCGATGTCCATATCATCCATTAGGCCACAAGAAGTTGGTGATCATCGACCTATAGCGATCGCCGCTGACGGTGGTGATGGCCTGGCCAGCATCATTTTCGAAGAAGTACGGACCGATGAAGCCTCCACCCCATCATCGTTGCTACTAGAGAACACCCATTTTGATAATAAAGTTTTATCATTTGCACGTGTTGCTCGACGCTGTAACTTGCCATGATGTTTTGTCTTTAGTAACTGATTAAAAGACGATATTTTGACAGAAAGTAAAAGAAACAATATGGCCACCACGATCTGTCAAAATCAACCCATCCCTATTGGAAAACCCTTTATAAATATACATATTTATCTTTCAGCTACCGATTAATAGCACCTTGGCCTCTGTCTAAAATTAGACTCCCTTATTTTATTTTTATCTCTTTTTTTACTAATATTCTTTAAAAATGATTTTTACACAAATATGTAACGGGTGGGCCATCTAGTGGTTTATTTTTAAATCATAAGTTATTTTTACACTGATAACTGTTTTCCGCTCGAAATCTTGAAATCAGAAATCAGAAAGTCAGAATCATACATCCGCGGAGTGAAATGAGTCGCTTTACGCTTGAACAACAACGTTGGGAAATATTGAAAACTTATTTCCAAAGTGAGTGCTGTTTATAGCTCAAACAGTGCGTTTTTTGATAAGAAGTTTTGGCCAAAATGAAGCACCTACCGCGCCTGCTGTATGCAAGTTTGTGCAAAAAGTTCGTGAGAGTGGACAACAATCATGGTCCCCGTCGTCGTACGGTGAATGTGGCTGCTGTAGCCGAGAGTGTGAGACTCAATTGAACAACGTTTTGATCAATGGTGGGGCGTTACAGATCTGACTTTTTTTTTACTGAAATTGAAGACATGGCTTTGGACGACTTCTGGTTTATGCAGGATGGCGAGCCATGCAACAATCGATCTTATGCGTACCAAATTCCCAAATCGTTTTATCAACCGTCTTGGCGATGTCAACTGGACGCCTTAGAGCTGAGATTTGACCCCTTTGGATTTTTTTTTTGTGGGGAACCGTGAAGGAGCGATGTTATGCCAACAATCCGTAAACGATTCAAGCACTTAAGGCCAATATCATCCATGCAATCCATGAGCTACAGCCCGAAACCATCAACAAGGTGTTGAAAAATTTGAGTGACATAATGCGTTACTGCGAAGCCAGCCAAGGCAGCCACTTGAACGACGTTGTTTTCCACAATTAATGGGAATTTTTGCTCTTACTAATAAATCCATAATACATTTAAAACATTTAATTTTGTTCATTTCATCGCATTTTAAAAAAGAAACTTGTGTTTGGCCCACCCTGTAGGTATATACAAAGATATATATTCTGCACAGATCTTCTCGTCATAAAACTTAATAAATCATTGAATCATTATTTTACTATAGCCCTTGAACATTAAAATTATGTATAGCTATAAAAAGTGATAAATCCTAAGTATTTGTAATAAAAATGTTCATCTTTATCGACATAACCTATCTGAACACATCAAAAAAAAAGAAAATCCATCAAGATGCAAACGTATAGCTCCAATAGAAATGACTGCCACACAAATAAAAATCAATTTGCTTGATAAATTATCATCAATTGGATTTTTATGATGCTGCGAGCTGTTGTTATTCGACTCAAAGGCCAAACGACATGCATACATGTACAGTATATATATGTACATACATACATGTATCATCAAATCAGTAAGATTTTCATCATCATCTCGTACTCGTATTTCGGTTTATGTATGATAAAAAAAAAATCAGAAAATATACTATTTTAGATACTTGTTTACGAAGGATTCATATCAAATTCCTTTTATACTCTTATATAGTTGCAGTCGTACATGCGATAATGAAGGATTTTGTTATAATGGGTGATTTTTTAAGAGGTTTAGAACTTTAAAAAAAAAAAAAAACACAAAAAATTCGAAAAAATGAATGAAATATTTATTTGAATCGATAGTTTAAACCTTGCAATTTAATGTTTAAAGATAATTTCATGCAAATGTTGACCGCGGCTGCGTCTCAGGTAGCCCATCCGCTGAGTCCAATTTTGGCATACTCTTTCACACATATCGGCCGGTATCTCACGAATGAATGCATGGATGTTGGCTTCCAGTGCGTCAATCGAAGCGGGCTTGTCCCTATAGACATTAGCCTTGACATACCCCCACAAAAAATAATCTAATGGTGTCAAATCGCACGATCTAGGCGGCCAATTGACCGGCCCGAAACGTGAAATTAACTGTTCACCAAACTCGCCTCGCAATTGCGCCATTGTTTCGCGTGCTGTGTGGCATGTGGCACCGTCTTGTTGAAACCACATATCATGCAAGTCAAGAACTTCCATTTCGGGCAAAAAAAAAGTTTGTTATCATCGCTCGGTAGCGTTCACCATTGACAGTAACGCTGCGATTCGCATCATCTTTGAAGAAATATGGCCCAATAATGCCGCCGGCCCATAAACCGCACCAAACAGTGGCTTTTTCGGGATGCATTGGTAGCTGTTGCAATGCTTCTGGCTGATCTTCACTCCAAATGCGGCAATTTTGCTTATTTACGTACCCATTCAACCAAAAATGAGCCTCATCGCTGAACACAATTTTTCGATAAAAAAGCGGATCCTCGGCCAGCTTTCCAAGAGCCCATTCACCAAAAATTCGGCGTTGTGGTAGGTCGGCTGGCTTTAGTTCTTGCACCAGCTGTATCTTAAAAGGCTTTACGCCCAAATTCTTCCGCAAAATTTTCCACGTAGTGCTGTAACAAAGGCCTAACTGCTGGGAACGGCGCCGAATCGACATTTCGCGGTCTTCTGTCACACTAGCTGATACGGCCGCAATATTTTCTTCACTACGCACAGTACGTAAACGTGTTGGTGGTTTAATGTCCAACAAAGTAAATTTGGTGCGAAATTTGGTCACAATCTTCCGAATAGACTGCTCAGAAGGTCGAGAATGCCGACCATAAAATGGAAGCAGCGCGCGATGAACATTTCGAACCGAGCACGAATTTTGATAGTAAAATTCAATAATTTGCAAGCGTTGTTCATTTGTAAGACGATCCATGGTTAAATTGCAAACCAAACTGAAGCTGTTTGACAGTGACACAAGGTACTAAACACACGTCAGCTGTCAAAACCAGTGTTGCCAAAACCAAACCAGCTAAAAAATCACCCGTTACATATATATTCGTACATATTTTATGTAAATGCGGAAAAAATCAAATTTAATATTTTAAACAGTGATGATATAGAGACGACCATGTACCATTCTTAAAAATACCCGCAAAATTAATTTAAACTAAAAGAGAACAAATAAAAACTCTCTTAGATTTAATCAAACTCGCAGATGTTAAAAGAAGGAACGCATTTTTGTATTGTATTATGGGCCCATTAAATTGTCTTTGTTTATTTTTAGCACATTTTTTTCCAGAATAATTGTCTTTGCCATCAAAATTTCTATTTTTATTATATATTTATTTTAAGAATTTAATGTACCTATAGATTTATATATAATTTATGGAGAATCGATTTCGGTACGTTTTCTGCAATTTTAATAGGTATTCTAGATACCTCATTACCATATTTTCTATTCAATGGAAAAGAAAAAAAACATTAAATCCCCATAGAATATAAGTGTTGTTGACATTGCTAAACGGCAAGGAAATAATGCAAATTTATTTTACATATATACAGATTCAGAAAAAAAAAATTCCATAAAAATGTACGACCATTTATTTTTAAATTTATGTTTATTAATGGAGGTGCCGTTTATTTTATTAAATCAATATTTTTATATATCCGCATTCCGTTAAAAAAGTATAGGATCACAAAACAAATAAAATTCACAACCAATTCAAACAATTAATATTCTGACAAAATTGAATTGTTATTTGCAGATTGGAGATTGTTATTTGTTTATTGTTTATCATAAACATTTAAAACAAAAAAAAAAGTACTTTAAATTTGGACTAGGACTTTTAATTTTGTGGGGGAAAAGGGACGATAGTTTTTTTTTATAAATTATACTTGGAAAACAGTTTTTTTATGAAATATCAGGACGAATATTTTAGCTGATGTAAATGCATGCAACGTCGTAAAACACTAGATAAGTTTATCTTTTGGATACATTTATTTTTTGGTAAATGAACTGTCAAATTTTGTATGGGAAATGATTTACGCAAATTGGATAAAATTATCTAAGAATTTTGTTGTGGAAACTTATACAAATTTATTTGGATGAACTTATACAAACGTCATTCTGACTTTTAGAAATAGATGTTTAATATTTGACGTTTAACGAACAGCTGATTCAATTACGCAGCATTTATCCAAATAAATAAAAAGGACGTTCACGCAAACTTTTGCGTAAACTTACATATCTTTTTACACAATTGGTAAACTTATCTCGTTGCATGAATACCCTTAATACTCTTTTCGTAACATAGTATTTAGTACTTCACCCCAGCAGTGGAAGTTGGAAGTTTTTTTATTTTTAGTTTGGCCTTTTTTTTTTGGTTAATTTTTCTGGACTAAGTTTTTGGTTTTTGATTTTACTTGGGGCTAACTCTTTGGGACATTATCGTCATCCTTTAATTAAATGATTAACTACTAATTTTTGAATTAAGCGAAGATTGCAGATGAAATATATGTTTATTTTAACGGCGGAACTTATATAATGTACTTCGGGGTACCGAAGCTTCATACGTGATCGCTGATTATATTTATGCATGAATTTCAAGTTACCGAAGCAACATTCGCCTTCCTAAAAGTGGGTAGGTGAATAATTTACCGTTAATTAGTTGTAATACATAATTTCCATTTTGTTGTTCAATGTTTTTTTTTTTTTTTTTGGTGCATTGCTAAGTTGATATTAAGTCAGCGATGCACCTCCACAAAAAGCGGTAAAAACTTACATATAAATATGTAGTACTTAAATGGTTTCTTGCTTGGTAATTTCTCGTTAATTTTATTCATTTCCAATTATTCAATTTCAATTGTGTCGTGCAGTGTTTTCTATATTTAATATGCTGATTTTCTAAATTGATATCAAGTTAGAACTCACATTCCCCTAAAAACAAACGATCTTCCAGTCAATGGTTTACTCCTTAATAATTTGCATGCAATAAGTTTTATAAAAAGTTGTGAAAACTTTGGCGTACCATGTTTTCATTCAAAAAACCAACCCCTCCAAAAAGGGGTTAAAACTCTTGTTATATTGAATTGTTAATTTGCCAATAAATTAGTCTTTAATTAGTTTCGACAATTTCAATTTTTTCTAGCAATGATTTCTGCTCAATTATTTACCATTAGTTTGGCTTTAATTAATTGTGATAATTTCAATTTTGTCCTGCAATGGTTTCTATGTTTTTTTGGACTTATTTACTAAATTATTATGAAGTCAACAACACACTCATTTAAAAAGTGGTAAAAACTTATTATATTGAGAAGTTAATTACTTAATAATTTGCAGTTACTTATAGTCTTCATATGGGCCTTACTAATAACAAGGCACTAATATCGACTATTAGTAAAGTGTAAGGTTAAAATAAAGTACGGAGCTTAAACAGAATCTTACTAATTACCAATTTAACCTTCTCGTCAACAAATCCTCACACTTTCTATGATTCTACTACAATTTCCAAAATATTAACCAATCACGGCACAGACAACAGATTAAAAAAAAAAAAAAACCAAGAATGTTAAGTATTGCCGTGTTCTTTTTTACCACCTACTATGTCAGTACTAATAGTAAGTGAATTGATACAAAGTATTCAAATGATTTTTTATTGTACATAGCTATTTTAGTTTAGGTACACAATATTTAGCAAGGAAATGTTTTTTTTTTTAATTAAACTTCATTATTTTTTCATTTGCAATATATACATAAATTTGAAAGTAAGGAATTCCCTAAAAAAATTAATCATTATAATTTTTATTTTCATTAAATTGTTAACTAAATGGGTTTTTCCATTGGTAAAATATAATATTTTAAATTTACATTTAATAAAATACCAATGTTTATGTTAATAACTCGAAAGCTAGCTGGTAGTGCAGGCAGAACTCGTAATTTCTCTCTGCGTTTTGTGATGCGAAACGAAACGTGGACATCATTTGACGTTCTTTTATCTGCATCAACAATGAAAAGAAGATTGATTCTATCTAGATATTTCCTCATATTTGAATTTTCTAACATACCACCTTTCATTATATGCCCATCGCCTACTTTGTAAAAATGCAGATTGAATTTGCCCGTCGCATTATTTTTCTGGACCACTTTAATTATCCGCTTTCAGTTTGAATGACAGGGTTTGTTTCCACATAATACAGCTAGAAATCAAGGGGCATAAAAAATCAAACAATAAAAAAACACGTCTGTTTTCACTTCAAAACAAATTATTTGAAGATTGAAATCAACAATAAATAAACCAATCAAAATCGAAAAATAACATTAAAGTAGATTTAAGTGTACTAAATACATATGTATTTACGTACTATTAAATAGAACAATTGACAACACTTGCACTAAAACGCCATTTTCTTTGTTTAGTGTACAGCTTAAATATGGAATTCCGTGTATTAAATTTTAACGTCTTGCTAGTGACTAATCTGGAGACTAAATTCGTTATTAGTAAGTATGTGATTTTTCTGAAACCTGGATATTTTAATTTAACTCTTAATTAAATTTTGTTATTAGTAAGGCCCAATAAGTTGTGAAAGTTTTAGTTTTATCGTGAAATGTTTTCTACGTTTGTTTGTTTTTTTTTTTTTTTGCTGAATTCTTTAATATTTTTTATATTACTTATAAATTTTTCGTGTTTATTAATTGTGAACTAGTTGTGATAATTTTTGTCCTACAATGTTTTTTATATTTTTTAGGCTTTTTTCCTAAATTCAAGCCCACTCAAGTTTGATATCGTTCATTAGGTTCTTTTTTTCTCCATATTTGGATTTATAAGTCAAAAATGTGTTCAACATTATTAGGAGAGAGATTTGATTTGAGAATTTCACACCATCCTATGAATATTGAACATTTAAATAAATCAACAACAATCTCTTGTGTAGTTGCTTTTTGTGCATAATAGTTAGAACTTTTACGCCAAAGGTCTTGAGGTTGAATCCTATCAGCCACTTAAAAACACATTTTTTTTCTCGATAAGTATATCATGCAAGAAATTGACAAATCCTTCTACCCTACCTATCTCTTGTCACAAAAATATGTCTTTCATTTATGACATTCTAATTCTACAGAAAATTATAGGTTCCCTTTATTTTCCTGCTGAAAACACGAAAACAGAAATTGTTGGGAGTCACCAGGTTGTGAGTCAGAAGAGAGATGTTTCGGATCGGAACTAATGTGCGACTACTAATTAATTTGTAGTTTCTGTCTCCTAAGAATGTAATTTGTTCAGCAAAAAAAGTGAACCTTATAAAATGTAAGCCAAAATATTTTCTTAAAAGAGGGTGGCAAACATGTTTACCCTGAGCGCTTATCGGTGTTAAAATTTTAAATTGACCCTACAAATCTCATTGTCTTATTCTATAATTAAATTCTATAACCCAATTACCCCAATGTGCCAAATGTTAATATAGAAACCTTGACTTACTTCTTCCTATTGTCTAGTCCTTTTGTGTTTGTAATAATGTATTTGAAAAGTGTATCCGAGACATTTTATTAAAAAAAAAAAAAACTTTTAAGCTAAGTACAGACGATTGTCAGATCTTACAATATTGTCAGATCTGTCAGTGATAAAACTGTCCCAAATATCTTACAATCGTCTGAACGCACAATTTTGTCTGACAAAATTCTCAGAAACGTCATTGTAAGGTAATTGTCAGACGGTAATCTGACAAAAAATTGTCAGGTATCTTACAATCGTCTGAACACACAATTTTTATCATTGTCAGACGATTGGGACATTGTCAGACTCATTGGTCATTGTCAGATGTTTTCATTGAATAAATTAAGTGCATATTCTCGGCCACCATTTGTCTTTTATTAATTCTTTTTAGCATGTTGTTGATTTTTTTCGCATTTCTGACTAAAAATAGATAAAAAATCTAACAATGGAGGCATCAATGGTCGAAAATGTTACCATGGAAAACGGAAATTCGCCAATTTTTAAAGAACCCGATAATTAAAGGGAGAGAAGAAAAAGATTCTTTATTAAATGCAGAGGAAATCAATGGGAATGTTGCAGAACCTCCCCCAAGTAATGATGCCTCTCCCCCAAAAGATGTAAACAATCAATCAATTTTTTTTATAGATCTGCCAACCGTTTGAACAGAATATTTTCAAGCTGAAAATTTTGTCCGAAAATTGTCAGACAAGAGCTGACAATAAAATTGTCAGACTTGGGGATGAAATCTACCAACCGTGTGAATGTGAACGGACAATTTTTCATTGTAAGAAATATGTCAATTGTCAGCTAATTGTCAGTCAGCTATTGTCAGACCATTGACAGTTCTTAATATTGTAAGATCTGACAATCATCTGTACTTGCTTTAGAATAAATCGAAGGACTTATTTTGCAAAAATACCTTAACAAATGAACTCAAATATTTTGAAAATTATCCAACCACAGATACACAAAAATCCTGTAAACAAATATACTTACACATTTTGAAAACCAGAGGAACACTTTCTCATCAAAATTCAAAATATTTTATTTGAAATGCAACTAAACCAATTCAATCTCAGGGATTGATAAATAATATAATCTAACATCTATACGGAAGCATTACGCTTCACCCACGTCCATTCATGTTTTTCATTTTCTGAATCCATCACCCCATCATTCCTTATGCTAACAAAACAAGAATCCATTTCACTATGGATCTACGGATATTATATATGAATTTCAAACGAAAAGAATTTTGTATGCTCTTCTTTTTCCGGCTCAGTGAATAATCTTACAGTAAAGAAGACTGGTGGAGAAAACAAAATAAAATGTAAATTGAAACGGGAAAGAATTTTTTTTTTTTTTTTTTGGCCAACGAAAGGTTTTCTTTGCCAAAAGTGTATCCAAATGTACATACAATTGAAAGATGCCTTTGTTATCTTTCACTTATCGTTCCACGCCCACGTCACATTTGCTTAAAGTTTAATCTTCTTATATTTCTTTCTCCTCTTTCTGTAACTTCACCATTTTCATTCGTCGAATATTATTCAATCTCTAAAATTGACTCGCTAAAAGCACCAAAACAAAAAAAAACAAGGAGGGAATCACATCAAGAAATCCTTGCAATTCAGGCTATGTGATTTGTGCTTTTTGTGTGAGTTAAGCTAATAAATCAAACTGCGTAGGAACCTACCATTAAAAAAAAAATTAAATCAGATTTATTACTGGTCGCATATCAATTGACTCCCAAAATAACTTTAATGTTTTTCTTATAACTCAAAGTTTAAGAGTATTCGCATGAGATAAAGTCCTTGATTCGGTCGCATGTATTTGCTAACTAGTAAGGAAGCAATTAAAATTTATAAAAAAAAAATATATGTGAGTACCGAACCTCACAATCAAGATGTGTAAACATCTACATTAGTTCAAGTGCTGGATTTTCGTAACGGACCATACTTATTATTCACGATCCAACTTTATCGTAACATAATTACACTCAACGTATTACAGGTAACGTGCTACACGTTAGGCTTACGTTCTCAGTTTAACCTACCGCCATCATATTTGCTTACAGCTTTACACATAAAAAAAAAAGTTTGAAACATGCAAAATTAAAGCAAAGCTTTTTTAAAAATGGAAGAAAACATTGGATCTTGTGTTAAAAAGGCTTTTTTGAAGAAGCTATAATGTTAGCTATACTCTGTTCAACAAAAATTGTTAGTACAGGCCTCATGGGAGAGCTTTTTCCAAAGCAGTGGCGCCTGATGCACCCTCATCTACATTGCACTGGGCAAAATACCACTCAAAAAAGAGCAAGCCAATGACTTTCCTTAAAGAATTGTTGTTGTAATTCTTCGTAAAAAGTTTTACACCCTAACACAACCGTTGTATCCCACTGCTGATAGGATACTGTCAATACGATCGTGCGCTTGTTATGCTATGTTATATACTGTATATCAAAATAGAGTTACCATTATCATTCTCAATTACAAGCAAGGAGCTTATTCAGTGGATTTTATTAAGGAGCTTTTGGGATTTCTTTTGAGAACAAATTTTATGAAGTTGAGTATGTTGAGTGTTGTCGTATTGCTTTTCCACTTTCAATTCTTTTTTTCTGGAGAATCCGTTAAAATGCAGTTTTTTCTCTACTTTTGGTATTTTAGAAGAAAAAACTTATTAGTGCGAAGTTTTTCGCATTTCGCGATATTATTCATTAAAAAAGGTGTTTTTAATAATAGTTTAAATTAATGTTTTAAATAAAAGTGAAATGATATTAGCGCGAAAAAAAATTTAAACGATTTAGTACGATGTTAAAGCCTTTTTTAGTATGATAAAATGGCTTTAACATCGTACTAAATCGTTTAAAATTTTGCGCCATTGTGTTTAAATACTTATTAAAATTAGTTTAGTGGATATTTTAAATTAACTGACGCAAAATTTTAAACAGCCTTATGTTAAGGTATTAGCATGATACCACTTAACTTTACTAACTTTAAAGCTCTTTACTAAAATGTTCCTAGTTTTAAACATTTTATAACAAAAATAGGTTTAATATATGAAATAGGATACACAAAACCTATTTTCTTATTAAACTTCCGCTAAACACGTCTAAGAAAGTAAGTATGTAAACAAGTACATATAAGCAAACATATCATTTTCACATTTTTAATTAATTGCCAAAGTGACATTTGGAGTTAGTTTATCAGTATATGATACTAAAAAGTTAAAATAGGCATTTGGTGATTTTACTTTAATAAAATGCTTAAAAGATAGTTTAATGTTAACTCAATTCAAATTTGGAAAATCCTGTTTTCTGTTATAAATACATGCCCTCTCAAAATTTAATTCTGTTTTTTGGTCTACTAAACCTTGCTTCTTCACAAGCTATAGTGCTTCCAATTTAACTTAATTTTTTTTTATTTAAACAAAGTCTGAATTTAATATTTGATGAATAATAATTAATATTAAAAATCTCCCGCGAATTTGATATTTCTACATAAATCTTAGTCTATGGTTTAAAATAAAAAAAAAACTAACCCTCCTGCGGAAAACAATTAAATCACAGCACTTGCAATACAATGAATTGATATCAAGTCAACCCTAAAAAATTCCAAAAATATTTATGCATTTGCTATGAATCGTAAACATTTATTTAAGATGCCTACATTTGACTGGAAGATGATTGTGTTAATTTTCTTTTCATGTTAACGAAAAGTATTTGCAGGGAACTTTAATTTTTTATTCGTCTCTTAAATTTTTATAACATCGTTTATTTCATCAGTTTTATATACGTGAATTTACTGGCAGAAAATACAGTTTAAAAGAACAGACATTAAATGGACGATAACGGCCTTTTTTTTACAGAGGAAGTAAAATTAACGGATTTTTTTTTTGTTAAGAATAATGGCTAAATACCCCACTAATGATGCTATAATATGAACAAGTTTTTGTTCAAAAGGATTATTTAGATCTTTAACATTTCGATTATTTTAAAAGAATTTTGAAATAATATTAAAACATCCTTAGATACTTATGTACGTACTTACAGTTACCTCGAAGGTTACGTCTGTGAAGTTGACATACAAATTTTCACCTAGACTTACAGGACCTTAACAGGAATTTGCAGTTTCTTGCATATTTTTTTATTTCTATATTGGATTTTGCTATTGAAGTTCATCAAATAGTGGGTGTAACACCTTGTATTGCTGACTTCACTGTGAAGTTAGCAGAGTATGGTTTTTTTTTAACTTTGAAATTGAAATTTCCAGTTTTTTTTTAAACTTCAAGAAAAAAAATGGATACAATTTTGAAGTCCTCATTTATGAAAAAAATCCAAAACTTTATATTGCACCGGCGGCGCACACTGGCCGATTTAGTACAACGCTAGGTGGTCAAAAATAAAAAAATAAATTATTCGTATACGTATTGTATTGTATTGTTTCCCCTAAGGGTTACAAGTCTCCCACCACACTCTCCTCTCTTCCCATCCCTCTCTCTTTACTCCTTCTCACAACCTCTAGTACCTTTATCCACTCTTCCCCCATCCCTCCTTCGTCCATTATATCCCTCATTTTTTCCCCTATTGATCCTCCTTCATCTCCGCCTGACCTGCATCTTTCTATTACATGAAAAAAAAAAATGTATAATTGTTATTGAAATACCGTAGAGATAAATAGTCAATCAATAACTAGCAATAACAAGAAAATCTCCAATCTTTTAATTCTTATATGTGGCAGCTTCCCAAAATCACCACTTTTGAACTTTGCTCGAGTGGTGAAAGGTGATTCTGTGAGTTGAAAGTAAAATATTTTATACAAAAAAAGTATGTCAGAGAATGCCAATGGTAAATTTTGTTATTTGCAACGCTTTCTGGTTTTTTTTTTAAGAATTTACCTTCAATAAAATTTTTTTGAAAGTGCTTTTTTATGGTAGCAACGTATAGGAACTTTTTTTCTTTCTTAGAGGATAAAAAAAAAGTGTCACAATGTGCCATCTTGAAATTATTGATATTCAAAATTTAAATTATTAACCTTTAATTAAATAGTTAATTTAAATCCCGAAACCAACAGCAACATTTTTTTATAATGTATAAATACGCCCTTTTCAGAGCGACCATTATTTCTCGATAAGAATTTTTTTCTTTATACGAAATAAATAATTTTCTATCGGACAGCTGTCAGAAGATGTTGTAGAAGTCCGTTAAAAAGATTATAAACTTTTGGGACCGAATTTTCCAGGAAAATGCGAAATCATGCGTTGCTATAAATACTGATTTGCCTCACAATTTGCTGATTTCGTCTGATCTTTAAATCAAGGATTTGCGTCAACTTCCAAAACGACACAGCAAAATTCAATCGCAAATAAATTGTTCTTTCAAATTAAGTCCAGCTAAAGACCCACAAATCGACCACAGTGCGCCGACTTTAATATTAAGTTGGCATAAAAGCCCATTTCTCAGAAACTACTTAAGCTAGGAATTTGCAGTAAAGCTCCAAATTAGCAGTTCTTTTTGCAGTTTAAGAAAAAAAAATGAACAACCTTTTTAAGTCCTGATTTCAGAAAAAAAACATGAAATTTCCTCGCTCAAAAATTACGTAAGCTATAGTAAGCCTTGAAACTTTAAGTTATTTTTCCAAATTCAATTCCATACTCATTTCTATTTCCATACAAAACCACATAGTTTCAACATTCCTATTTTCTTCTCTCGGCAATATTTTGTGCTTACTTACTTTGTAGAAAAATGAAAAATCATTTCTTACATAATTCTGTTTTTGTATTAAAATAAAAATTGGAAGTCTTATCAACTGCAAAAAAAGAAACGCAACAAAAATCATTGAAAGCCATGCGTTAATGAAAGAAATAAATAAATAGTAACACGAATAAAACTCAAATGTCACTTCTCACATACAATTTATTGGTCCAAGCAATTAGTTTTGTGCGAAAAAAGAACGGACATTTCTCCAAATAATCTGCTACAATTATCGGACAGCATACCGTATGGGATTTTTCACCTCTAGACGATACAATGGTCATTCAGATATTAGCCGCGTTTTACTATCGCCTACAACCCATATGGTTCACCCCGATATAATAAAACGATACGGATCCAAATGAAAACGATGTCGTATGCTTATCTCTTTCTTCCCTATGTTTATTTATTTTTCATGTAGATACTGTCTTTTTTCTTTATACTTTTCTTACCATTTGAAAAACTTAAAAAGCTTTAAAATCCACCTACCGGCCAAAGTAAAAACTAAAGAAACTCTGAAAGAAACCTAGATCCAATGTTGTTTTTGTATTATGTGTTAAAAGATAACCCAGTACTGTAAATAATAAACCGCGACTATTGGAACAACCGTAAAACTGTTGTATGGTGTGTATGCGAGCAACTATCGAGGAGGGCAGTAAATGGAAGAGACAATCAATGAAACATTTTTAGTTCTTACCTGGACACAAATTAATTGCATTGATTCAACCTCTATTTTTAGGACTACCGTGTCTGCGATATATTTTTTTATAAATATATAAAACTCCGCCTCTTGCTTTGTTCGACGGATGAACAGCGTGCTAGTCTACAAATCTGCTGATCATAAAATTTAATTAATTTTTGTCATGCGTTTCCGACATCAGACATATGTCAATATCTTTTTCGTGTATAAACATTTCTAATTCCCTAAATTTTTAGCTTAAATCTTAAGCTTTTCCATCATGTATTTTTTTTAGAACGTTTGGGTCGAAGACTGTTTTCTAGCTTAATTAACCTTTGAAAGATAAGTTTATTTGTACCACACTGTTCCTAGAGTTTTGACAGAATTATGTTTAAGACGTTAGAGAGTGAATCAGGTGCAATATCGTTGTTGTTTACTTAAGCAGTTATTTGCGCATATGTTTGAGCACTGCCTTTCTTGGATTTATCCTCCAGAGGTGTTGATGGTACTTGCTTTTTTTTTGACATGGGGTCTTTGGGCTGTTACCGTTTTTAGAGTCTTAGAAAACATCTTTGTATTTTTTGTATTTTTTTTTTGTATTCTTTGTGACTGTGCTAGTTTTGACCTTCTTTTTTGTAGTTCTTTCACAACTTTGCAGCCTCTATAGTTGCCAGCATGATTTCCATTACAGTTAGTGCACGTCGCTGGACTTTTGCTATTTGCGGTGCAGTTTACAATAAGATGTTTTCTGGCTTATTTTACACACCTAGGCTCCTTTTTGCAATAGGTTTGAGTGTGCTTGAATTCTTGGCACCGTTTACACTGAGGAACCAGTCTTGTATTCTCTGTTAAAGGTTCGATCTTAACAAAGATATTTAGTATTGTTTTTTTATTTTGTAAATTTCATCCAGTCTTTCAGCCTTATCTAAAGTAAGTATAAATAGTGGAAGACCTGGCTGCACCACTGTTTAGTAAATGTGTCGAAAATATTTGATATGTATAAAAAAAAACTTAAAGAAAAGTAACACATTTACGATTTTTAATTTTAAAAGATCAATTTAAAGACAAACATTATTTACTAAAATAGCGGCCCGTTACCTAAAAAAATTTAAAAAACCGCTGAGGAAAATCTTATATCAATCAAAACCGGCCTATACAATTTAAACAATTTTCTTTATTTGTATGTGATTTTATTAGTTCGATTTAAATTAATAGAAAATAATTTAACCATAATCCGTTATGAACTTCTCACAGAAAGGTTTTTGTTTTTTTTTTTTTTTTTTTAATTTTGAAATTAATATCGTTAAGGCGAAGAAATTTTCCAAAGAAAGTTATTAATGGGACCTTCCACATTTTAGATTTAGCTGAAAACGATTCAAGTGATTTTGAAGCTTTCAAGAGTATATCGTGTATTAGCTCTTCGTTCTCCGCATTGTGGTCTTGTTTTAGCATATGTTGTGAGAGGAGTGCAAAAGCAGTTTTCTTTTTCCTTATATCAGCTTCATGCTCTGCTAATCTTACTCATAATGCGCGTTTTGTGGTACCAATGTATATCTTTTGATATTCATCCTTTGCACGAGGAATTTCATAGACAACATCATGCTGTTATGTTTTGCCAATAGGTGGTTTTGTTTTTGTGAATATTGTATTAAGTATTAAGTTCGGTATATGTGCAAATATTGTTTTTTCTTTATCAATTTCTATAACTTAAAAAAAAAAAAAATTGTTGAAGAAATTATTTTTAGGTTTTTTAAAACAAAAATTTTCTTTTTTTTTTTTTTAATCTCAATATTTCGAAAACTACTTAGACTTTTGACCAAAAATAACAACAATACAATACAACTACATTATAAGTTAAACCGGTAAGGAAAATCTTGTTTTTTCTGGAAAAAGACTCGTACGATACATTGATTAATATTTTTCTGTGAACTAGTATTAGTACGATTTTTTAACCAATTTTAATCAATTTTATATGCAAAAGCTTCTAATAATTTCAAATAATATTTTGAATTCAAAGAAATAAAAATAAATACAGTTTTTAATTTTTAAAATTTAAATTTTGTATTTCATAAGTTGATATCTACATTCTACATAAATGATTTTTTTCGTAATTAAATTTATAAGTCCAAATTATTAGACACTATAAATTTCGGGTACCAATTTTTTTCTTAAAAATGTTTACAAAATTTTGTATTTATTTTACATTATTTTTTTTATTAAAAAACAACTCAGATTTGTTTTTTTAATAAATTAAAATTTGTTAACAAATCTGATTGGTTACATCGCATGTGCTGATTTCCAAACAATTGCAAAAGTTCTTAAATCATTTTTTTTTTTAATTATGTTGATTTGTAACAATTTTTCAATTAAAACGTACGTTTCATCATGGATTTATTTTGTTATAAGCAACGCGGTGCCATATTTTTTATTTTTTGTTTTACTTTTGTATAGGTTAACGTATACGTTTTCGATATATGGAAAAAATAGAAACGAACAGTCGAGACGTTTTGTCGTATGAACCTAACCTAAAGTTGAAAAGTTGAAGAATACCTAAACAAAAAAAAAAAACTCGACATTACATCAAGTATACATGAAGCTACGAAGTTACATAAATGCATGCTGTTTTTCTTATAGATAAACCAAGTAAATTGATATCGTTATTTTTTTAGATAAACATTTGATTAACTTCTATTATATTTCCATCATTATTCATGTCGAACTAATTTTATTTAACGGTTATCAATCGATATCCAGTTAAGTTAAGTCAAACCACCCCACAATGTCCTCAGTATATGTATTTTGTTCATATAGACACATATATCTAATGTCTGTAGCCATATCCTTTACCATGGGTCCACTTCGGAGGAAATCATTATTCATCATCTAGCTTATAGAGTCAGTTTTTTATGCTTGAATTCTGAATTTCAGCTTTGCAATGGCAACCATTCCAACCATCTTTATACCTAAATTACCAACTCCCGAGGACAGGAAGATTAATGAGAATTAAATGTTGATCCATTTCAATTTCCTTCAACGCGCCCAACATTGCTGATGGCTGGCTGGATGGTAGGTTGGTTAATTCATCGTGTTGTTTGGCAGAAGAAATCACTTGTTTCAGGACAATTTGCGCTAATTTATTATTCGCATAGATTATTCCAAAAGATATGACCTAAAATATTTTACTTCCAAGAAATGCTTATAAAGGATAAGTTGCTAAATCACCCTCCGGCTACCTTCTCAATTTAAGGAACTGAATTAGAGTCTACTAGATATATGTATGTAATATGTCGGTAAAGTAGGTTAGCAAAGTCAAATAAAGATGAACATTCAAATGAATACGGATGGCTCCATTTAGGTATTGTTGAAAGAATGGCATATTATTTCATGAGTTATAGTAACATTAATAATATTGGTCAAATTTTATGACAAAAAGCTTGATGAATGGAAAATGTAAATTGGGGTTTAATTATTTTTACATTTTTATATGATTATAATATACAAGAGATGATCCTCCAGGTGGCGTAAATGGAGGTTAAGTGGAATTCATTAGAAAGAGTCCAGTTATTTATGCAAACACATTGCAAACAGTCGAACGATCGCGCCCAAAATAATTATTGGTCGATTAAAGGATCATATTCTCTGTGACATTTATTTTATTTTTATTTTTTTATTTTGTCGGTGCAACAACCAGGGCCTAGTGACTTACAACTCTCAACAATTCCTGTGTTCGTGTTGGCAGGAATGGAGGGCACCTACAATTTTCTGCCGAATCCGAACCGCTAGGGTGAAAAGCACTTTTTCATGACAAGAGGATACTCTCGGAAGATTTGTCAATTCCTGGCAAGAGGTGGAATAGGCTGGGAATTGAACCTAAGACCTTCGGCGTAACAGTCCAACGCACTAACCATTACGCCACAGGTTATTATAAGGAAAGATAACGAGAGCAATCGATAAAACGATTATTTTTTAATCAAACGATCGCGATCTGATTTTTTATTTTGTGGTAGATGGATTACGATTGCAGATTTATATTTGTTGGGGAATTATTGCTAATATTGTCTGTGGAGATGGTAGTTGCCAAATTGATGACTGTCAATTATGCTCTGGTATCAGTAAAAAAAAGATAAAGTCAGATATTTGAGTTAAAACAAAAAATTGCCAAAAAAAGGCCAAAGTTGTCAAATTCGTCAAAGTTTTTGACAGATTGTAAACATTTATAAGAATAAACTAAAAACGTGTACCTTACGTGTAATGCGTTACGTGTCAAACGTAAACGGTACGATATGCAACCCGAAATCTTGCAGTCGGGCGAACGAGTTTGCTAGTAATTGGGTATATGTCAGGCACGTAGCCAGAGGGGGGGCTTGAGGGGAAAGTCTAAAATAAAAACTAAAACTTTCTAATATACTAATATACAGTATTATTTCCTTTGTAGAGCTCTTCAAATGCATGTCAATAAGTCTTGAAGAAATAACGAGCAGAACGTGGGCGATGTCTGCGAAGGCATCAACACTTTTGGCAGCGGTCCAAAAAAGTGATTTCCTAGTAAGCCTCATTGTATGCGAAAAGCTGTTCAGTTTAACGCTGCCCTTATCAGTATTCCTACAGAACAAATCCTTAGATTTCGTTTCTCCAATCGGCCGCACCAAAGAAGTTCTGAATTCTCTTGAGAACATCAGAGAAAAAGCCGAAGATTTTTTCAGAGAGGCTTTTCAATCCGTATCTAAACTTGCCGAGGAATTATTTGAAGTTGAATTAAGAGCCCCAAGAACTTCATTGAAACAAACAACACGTTCCAATCCAGAAACCTCTTCTACTGAATCCTATTTATGAGTGTCTGTATTGATTCCTTGCATAGATTCGTTAATACAAAATCTTACGGACAGATTCATGGTCAACGAAGACGTTCTACCATCGTTTCAAGCTCTTCTCCCAGGTTTTTCTGCAGTTGGGCGATTCAAAGAAATGGAAAAGATAACATGTTACTTTGATAATGCAATTTCGTTGTCAGCTGTGAAAGCTGAATACATTCTCTGGTGCGAAAAAATATCGTCGATTGATCCTTCTATCGAAGTTTTAAAATTGCTTGATATATGTGACAAGACTTACTTTAGAGGTATAAACTTCTTGCTTACGGTTTTGGCCACGCCTCCAGTGACCACAGCTAGTGTTGAAAGAACCATTTCAACTATGAAAAGGATTAAAACAGTGTCCCGAAGAGTTATGGGGAATGCAAGATTAAGCTCACTTGCTATGATATCTGCTCATTCAGATATTAATGTGGATCCAGATAAGGTGATTGATCTCATGTCAAAAAGAAAATCAAGACGTCTTCTGCTTTGATAAAATGTGTGTATAAAAAAAATAATTTAAGTATATGTTCGTTTGAGTACATACAATTTAAAAACTAATAAAAATCAATAAAATGGGATATATATAGTTTTTTGTTTAAAGAATTCCTCGTAAAATTTGGAAGCAAGCCCCCCCCGAACCAAAATCCTGGCTACGGACTGATATGTACATTATATATGACGTAATGATTAACGATTCGAAACAATTTACTTCCGCATAAAGATTGTGTTTCTTTTTTATCAATAAAATATTTTAAAAATTCAGTTTTATTATTTTATAATTTTTTTTTTTCTATTTTCAGCAATTTTTTAATCATGACTTTCCAAAAAGTCACGCAACAACTACAAGGCGTCGTATTTACAAAAACTGTCTTGTGTGCGAAACCTGCATACGGGAGCTGATGGTACTCGATGTTCCACCCCAGGTGAGTAGTATTTTTTTTTTATTAAAGAAAATCAATATTGTTTCCTTTAATTAGTAGGTATATATATTATATAAATATATATATTACATCATTGCATAATTTTCCTTGAAGAATATGTACTTTAAGTAAAAGAAATACTTAGTCTATAAATACTCGTACAGAAAAAATCGTCACTCATAAAAATATTGAATATTGAATTCTTTTTTTATTTTTAGTTTTTTTTTTTTCAATGTATTACCAGTTGATACATTTTGAGGGCTTTGTTAAAATAAATAGGAATTTCTCATTGACCTTCTGCAACTTTATTTTTATTTTCTTTTTCTTTAAATCTATTTCTAAAAGAATATTGAATATTGAAATTTTTTTTACAGCATTTCCAGATGGTCTTCCTTATGTGTTTTTTTTTATGTTTACCTTCGTATGACTGCATTTTGATACCTAATGATAGAAATTGTTGATTAAGATGACACAAATGACAAAAATAGTTTAAATTTGTAGCGTACCATTAAGTGGAGAAAATTCCAATATTAAATTGGCTGCAGCCTAAGCGAGTGGATCGATTTTCTTTAAATTTACCTTGTAACGGGTCATTCATTTTGTGGTCTCAAGTTGGTAGAGCTGGCATTTGACATCTGTCAAACCCAGCTGTCATTTTAAGTGTCATAACATTAGTTTAGTGTTCGCCATTTACGATAATGATGCGATTCAATAATCGACAAATGCGTTAAAATTAATAAAACTTACTACAAAGGTGGTGATTCAAACGTAGCCACTTTCCGCGCATTACGCGATAATTATCGTGGTCACAATCGACCGACTACGCAAGCAATCGGTAAAATTGTGAAGAAATTTGGATAGAGTGGAAGCGTTATAATGAAGTCGTAAGGCCTGTGCATCATCGTAATGCACGCTCAGTCGAAAATATTGCTGCTACAAATGCAAGTGTTGCTGTTGATCCGAATTTATGGATTTCCCGGCGTTCGCAGCAATTAACCGATTTTTGACCGGCGAATGAAAATCATAACTTGGAGGATATGTGGTTCCAACAAAACAGCGGGGCAACAAGCCACACAACACGACCAATTATGGCGTTATTGCGTGAAAAGTTTCCTGGTCACGTAATTTCACGTTTTGGCGCCGTCAATTGGCCACCAAGATCATGCGATTTGACATCGTTAGATTTTTTTTTCTGTGGGGCTAGAGGCAAAATACCGCGTTTACGCGAATAATCAATAATCCGAAATACCGCCCAAAATATGCGAAAAAGTGGTTAAGAAATTACCTCAAAAGAATCGCATGCTGAGAATTTTCCCGAGCCGGCTATTTGAATGACATTGTTTTTCACACTTAATGGCAAAGTCCAAACTTTATAATGAAATACAATTTTCCTAAAAAATGTATCGATATGTGTGTTTTATTTAGCTTTACTTTCGAATCCGAAAAATGAGTAACCCTTCACCTTGCGTTGTAAGGCCATTCCCCCAACAAGTTTTTTTTTTTTTAGGACCAAAAATAACGGAAAAATTTAAAAGTAATGTGCATCGAAATTTTTATTATTGGTTGATTTTTAAAAAAGTTTCAACATATATTTTTTCTTGAAAACTTAACAATTCAGCAACTATATTTATTCGATTTTTATTAAACTTGGTACCCAGCAATTTCTTAACATTATCTAGCAGATGTTAAACAAAAATTATTCTTATGACCAAAATTAAAAGTACCTAACATAAAAGTGCTTAAATCATCAAGGAAAATCTCATTTTTCTCAAAAACCATCTCTACGATTTTGATTAAAAATTTTATATGAGCTTATATCAGTGCGATCTACCATATTATTGGAACACATTTTTTTTGTTTTCGAATATGTCTCATTATCTATTGAACCGATTTTAATGGATTTTTTATAAAAGAGCTTCTAATAAAATTTTCAAAGAAACTTATTTTGGATTTAAAAAAAATATATTTTGAAAATTTATTACTTTGAAAATGGGTAGATGATTTTTTTCTATGAATTGAGATTTGTTTAAAAAATCATATGATTTAAAAACAAAAATCAAATGTTGTTTTAATTTTAAAAAAGTTGCAATTTTCCTAAAGTAATTTAAAAATGTAATGTATTTGTATATCTCTCGTCAATTGTTCAACCCAAATTCTGTTTAAATTTTGCACACAAGTACATACATATACATATAGCTCCAATAAAATTGCATTCTTAAATTCAAAAAAAAAAAATCATTTTTAGAAGCTTTGTTCTTGTTCACAGTTTTCCGGTAACAAACTAGTGCACTATGCCTACGGTGACCATCCGTTCATTATAATAATGAACATCTGTATTTCCGAAGTATTTCAGAAGTTGTTCATTATTTATTCTGTATTTCATACAAATTCTTAAAAACAATAACATAAATAATAGAGCAAAATTCATTGAAAAAAAAAATAGTAATGCTTACGTGCCCTTACCAATAATTGAACGAACGAACAAGACATCTATAGTTTTTATTTTTGTCCTGAACGCACTCCCTTGGTTTTGACATCATCTGCCATGTACACACCAGAAACTATTACAATTTAAAAAAACATATCGGTTGTTTCCTGCCTGCGTTGTTAAAATTGGTAACTTTTACTTAAAATTTTGTTTTAAAAGCAAACAAAAATATTGAATATTATTTTATTCAACCCCAATCCCTGATGCCACCGAGAATGCAAAATCTATTTTGATAACTAAATACAATAATGAACTCAGTTATTTAGAGTTCAAAGAATATTTTTAAAAAAACAGAACTTAGTGAAGGAAATTTACTTTTCAGAAAAATATCAACATCTCTTAAAAATGAACTGTGTTAATTTGAACTGTGTTAATTTGAACTTTAACAGTCGTATTTATTAGATTTTTGTCTACTTAGACACTGCCTAACTATTTTCAAATTGGTGGAAATATGCTTTATTTAATAAAAATAAATATCATATTATTCATGGTTAAGACAATCTACTCTTGTGTCTAAGCTAGGCAGCTATAAGGCAACAATAAACAAGGTTTTTGAACATATTTTCCAAAGTTGAACAGCTGTCTAAAGTTAGACAGCGTTTATAAATAAGGCCGTAAGTTTTTATGTTTGTTTGTAAGACTTTTTTGTTTTAGAGTTATTTTATTTTTATTTTAAGTTTTATGCAAACAAGGACTGAATTTATATACCTTCTCTTTTTAACTTAAGTCTTTTTTCCGTATATACATATTCTTTAATTAAATGGAAAAATTTAAAATTGAATTGAATTTTTTTTTATTTTTATTTGTTTTTGTTTTTGTAACTATGCCTTTAATATTTTTCCACGATATAGTCTTTAACCCACAGCATAAGAAAATTTGTGAGATCTAGTCTTACATTTTATTTTTAATGAAATCTTATGACAGGTATATTTTAATATTTCAACTTCAGACGCACGTATAAGTTCAAACCTTTTAAAATCCATTAAGACTTGGGCAGATTAAAATTCTGCCGAAATAATACATATTTCATTTTTATTATGATTTTTATTTTCCTGAAATGTATTTAATTTTTTGGCTTTGATACAAAGGCCCATTAAAATAATATTAGGTATTTTATTATTTCTTAAAGAATTTTTATATATAAAATGTGATTTATTCAAGACAATTTAGACATTTTTTTTCTTTATGTTTATGATATCTACTATGGTACTCGAATAGTCCCAGTTTAATTGTTATTCAAGACAATGCGTCTTCTCTCCAAAAATCAGGAAGAAACGGAGGCTAAATCAAATTAAATCCTTTTTAATTGGGTTGAATCTCATTTAATTCAAGGGTCAGGGTACATATTTTACATCTTGAATTTGCTTGTGGATGGACAGATGATGAGGATGAAAACGAGGTAGTTTCAAAATTATGTAAATTTCTCTCTCTGATATTTTTGTTTTTTTTTTTTTTAATAATGGGGAGAAAATATTGTTGGGAGAATTATTATAGGGAATTACAAAATTATTTTCTTAAGTCTATATACTTATAAAATTCTTCCTAGTATAACTTGAATTCTATTTTAAACTTAAATCTGCAAACTGCAGTCTTGAATATTCGATGGTGGTATATTGTATTTATTTGTTACTTCTAAACTGCTAACTGGGGCTAATCCTATTTATCACTGGTAAATTTGAAGATCAAAATGACGATTGATTAAAATGCTTCTAAATATCATCTTTAGCGACCAGGCTCATTTTTGGATGAATTAATAATTAATATTGTTAGACCGATAGACATGAGATAACTTTAGCACCAAATGCATCTTAATAAATTCGCTGGTTGGTTCTTGCGGAGCTATCACCTCAGTACGGCCGTTTTCAAAGCAGGGGCGATTCCTCATAGTAACCAGGTTTAGCGGCGGTAAACCAAGTATTTTAAAATAGTTTTTTTTTTTGATATTCGTAAAAGTTTGCGCTTCAAAATTTGATACGACCTTCAAAAACAAATAGGAACAAACATTTCATTAAATGCCTGTAAAAATAAGATTAGCGCAAAAAATAGCGATCGTTCTACCCAGAACGTAGCATACAAAAATCTATCATAACACGTTACCGCAAAAATTTGCGCTATCCAATTTCATACAATCTTCGAAAACAGATAGATACACAAATTCAGATAAATGCCTGTAAAAATAAAACGTAAGGTTAGCGCAAAAAAATGCGATTTCGTTCTACCCAGAACGTGCCATACACAAATTTATCATAACACGTTACCGCAAAAATTTGCGCTATCCAATTTCATACAATCTTCGAAAACAGATAGATACACAAATTCAGATAAATGCCTGTAAAAATAAAACGTAAGGTTAGCGCAAAAAAATGCGATTTCGTTCTACCCAGAACGTGCCATACACAAATTTATCATAACACGTTACCGCAAAAATTTGCGCTATCCAATTTCATACAATCTTCGAAAACAGATAGATACACAAATTCAGATAAATGCCTGTAAAAATAAAACGTAAGGTTAGCGCAAAAAAATGCGATTTCGTTCTACCCAGAACGTGCCATACACAAATTTATCATAACACGTTACCGCAAAAATTTGCGCTATCCAATTTCATACAATCTTCAAAAACAGATAGATACACACATTCAAATAAATGCCCGTAAAAATTAAGAGAAAGGTTAGCGCAAAAATAAGCGATATCTATTGACTGAGAACGAGAAGAGAAGGCGAGAATGCAGAAGTAGAAAATGAGAAAGTGAGAAGAGCAACAGAAACACATTCTTTTTTTTATTAGCACGAGGCAAAATAGTTTTTTCTGGTGAAAAATTCAAAAAATAGTTATTATTTTCGTTGCCATGTGAATTTGATAATCGACGATAACTTAACTTAAAAGTTTGACTATTTAGATGTTGTGAAACGCAAATGAGGTTGTTAAGTGAAGAGTAAGTTCCATGTAGCCTAATTGAAACTTTAATCAGACATTGTGAAACAAGCCCTGAGACTGCAAAATATTTTTAAAAAATTAAAATAATCCTGTGTGATATAAAATTTAGGCGAGAGTACGATAACTACGGTGCCAAGAATTTATTACGGTTTTCGCTAGAGGGGTTAAATACAAGTATTTTTTACTATGGGAGGAGGGGGTCTATCTCGCCCCGTTTGTGCACGAGCGGCAATTTAATGAAAAAGTACTAAAAGTGAAAAAATAATAATTTAAAAATAACGGTTATACTTACAATTAAGTTTAATACTTTTTTTTAAAGCCAATTTTCTGTTCTATAAGTCAGTTTTTCAATCAAGTCAAATTTATGCATAGTTTCAACGAGTTTCAAACTCAAAATTCACTAAAAAACCATTAAAAAAAAGTTTAAAGTGTAATTTCTCAAAACCGTATGATTTAAATTTTATTGAATTATTAAATTTGACTAGGTTTTGAACAACAACAACTTTGAGGTTTTGTTTCTTTCTCGAGGAACGTAGGTAACCCAAGGATCATGACCAGGAATCGCCACTGTTTCAAAGAAGAAACTTGCATTGACATAACCAACGTTGCTACCATGTTACAAGAGTAACAAAAGTTGTACACTTTTCTTACATTTTCGATGTTTAAACATCCCGTACTCACACATTTTTACTTGCGATATATACATAGGTACAATTATGGCAAGTTATGGATTCCTAAAAAAATCTAACTTAAGATTTTGATAAAAGTTGACATTACGATGATAGCGAAGTCGAAAAAAGTGGATTTCACAATTCTGTCTGTCTGTCCTTTCGGCTGTAGCCTAAACTTGGTACATTGCCATCACACGTTTTTTTTTTTCATTTTTTTAAGACCAAAAATAACGGTACCTGTCGTACAATTCTTTTCAGCAAACAATACAAATCTTATTTTTCTCAAAAACGTGCCCACAACTTTTGACTTTTAAAAAATTCAGTAATTTTTTTTACTAAGAGGCTACCATTTTATACAAATAAAATTTCCGAAAAATTTTTATAAATGGTACCTCCCATAGAACCATTTTTTTGATTTTCGATTTTCTCAAAAACGGTTCAACTGATTTTCATCAATTTTTATATAGAGAATGTTTAGAACAATTTTAAAAATATTGGGTACCTACCAAAATTGTCAAATTTTTTTTTTTATTTTTAAAAAAAGTTTAAATTTTTTTTTTTTGAGAACTTAACAATCCGATAACGACTGTCTCGATTTTTATTAAACTGAGCACCCAGCAGTTTTTTGAGATTATCTAGCAGATTTTAAATAAATTTTTTTCTTATAACCAAAAAATAACGGTACCTCCCATACAAATGATACAAATGTTTAAAAACCGGTATTGGAAGTTAGTGTGAATTAATATTAGAACGATCTACCATATTAATGGGAAAAAACATTTATATATCGTTTAAAAATGGTACCTCTCATAGAACCATTTTTTTGGTTTTCGACTATCTCATTATCTGTTGAACCAATTTTAATGAAATTTTTTACACAAAAGCGACAAATAAGTTTGAATAATATTGCATATCAAAATTTTCAAAAATATAATTTTGGATTTAAAGAAAAAATTTCAAAATTATTATTTTTTGAAAATTCGATGTTTCGAAAATGGGTGTATGATTTTTTTCTTTAATTAATTTTTAAACTCCGCATAAATAAATACTAAAAATTGGCGTACCAATTTTTTTCTTAAAAAATACATATATATTAAAAATTTTGTATACATATAAAAAAATATTTTTTTTAAAAAACCGCTCGAAAAATTTTTTTTTTTTGATAAATTGAGATTTGTGTAAGAAATCACTTGGTGTACATTGCGTTGGTGTCAAATCAATTTCAGATATTTTTGTAATTAATTTATTTCTAATTTTATTGATTTTTTAACATTTTTTCAGTCTAAACTGTAAATTTCATGCATATGTGCGGAGTGCAAGACATCACGGTGCTATATTGTTCATATTTATGTCTTCACATAATACTTCCTTAAACTAGGCTATATTTTTGGCAGCATAAAATATAGGCTCCAATAACTTATAAATTTCTTTTATCAGATAAAAAGTTTTTAAACTTATTAAGACTTTAAAACCACAGTGTGATCGTACTTAACAAGTTTTCAGTCTAAAGTGTAAGTACCATGTATACCTACTTTAAAACCACAGTGTGATAGCACATAAGAGCGAGTTAATGCGACCCAGTCGTGCATTTTATTTGTTAACGATAACTGACAGCACTTTTGCACCTTTCACAACTATAGTTGAAATCGCCTTGATTTGACTCGATCACTCTCGTTCAATTCAATTCTAGTCGAAATCTTGTTTTCTTTCTCTTCAAATTCAAAATCTGTAGATCTTGCATATAAGCATTAGGCGTGTTTTATTGGAAAAGCTATCCGTTGTATAGTATAAGATTTTAAACGCATTACAAATACAATATCAGAATTAGGATTACGCCCGATAAAAGCTAAAGTAGAATCATACTGTGTATGAATTTTTAACGTTTTTTCGAGTCTCGAATTAAATTTTGTTAGTTTCATTCTTTGATGTTGGTACGATTGATAATTCAATTGTATTTCGATGGATGTGTTCATATGATGGAGTAGTTTTAATTGTAATTTTCCATTGGGCAAACAGCTCTTTTTCACTTTTGCTATTAAAAAGTGAGAATAAAATTTTTTGCACTCGTTGCACAAAGATTTTTCTGTCGCACGAAATCAAGGTAATAGAAAAGAAATGAAGAGTTAGTTCTCTTTCATTTTTAAAGTGAATAAGGGAAATTGGTAAATTCTCAGAGATATGAAATGTCGAGCTTTTACGAGAACAATATTGTACCGTTTTTTTTGTTCTTTTTTTTTTGGTTGCAAGTTGAATTTAAACATTGCGATTTTTAATAGATGTTAAATTCATTGCTTACTCCGTTTTTGTAAAGCTGTGTTTACTGAGTGAATAACGAATTCAAAATACAACATAAACGCAAAATAAGTAAACCCACAAAAATTTAAGAACGATAATGTTGAACTTTCACCTATACATGGGTCTGTGCTCAAAAGGTAAAAGCTCTTAAGTCGACTTAAGTGGTTTTAACTATTTATCCTTTTTTATATATTCTGTCCACAGCCTACTTTTCTCTTTAAAATCTTTAAAAACAAGAAAGTTATGATAACAATTTGTAAAATAGCTTAAGTTTACTTCGTAGGGTCTTGCAAAAGGTAAAACAACTTAAGTAGAGGATGATTCCACTTATGTATAAATTTATATAATATTTCAGAAAATATAGAGAAATGGTTTTGGTAAAACTGATGAGTCGAAAACGGCGAAATTTCACTTTTACTATAGTTTACGAACAAAAGAAAGTAGAAGGTAAACAAAAAGATGATTTTAATTTATTAATTTTATAAAATATATTATAATAACGAAAAGTCTATTCTGTGTCTTCTGTCTTGTCGTTACCTTGTTTAAAACAAAATTATTTGGCGCTGTTACTTTTAAATGTAAAAACGTACTAATAATAATATGTAGCTTTGTTTAAAAGTAAACAAAACTTAAAATGTGACATCTATTGTAAATTAAAATGTAAATGTTCGTTTGTTCCTAATCGCAAATCTCCGAAAGTTCTTTACAAATTTCTTTGAAATTTTGACACAACATTGCATTCGAATACGCGCAATTTTCTTTTTTTTTTTTTATTTGGATAATTTTGTTCAATTATGCTTTTTATGCTTTTGTTACGTTTTTTTAACGCAACGCTGGTCATATGCATCAAAAGAGAGCGCATACATGTGGTTCCAACAGGACAGCGCATACCCTGATGGACATTCTAAACAAGGAATTTAAGGACTTAGTTATTTTGCGCAGGAGCGACGTGAACTGGACCACCCAGATCATGCGATTTAACGCCTCTATGACTTCTTCCTTTGGGATTATCTTAAATCAGGGGTCTCTGCGGATAAACCGCAACCAATTTATGCCCTCAAGCCCAATGTAACCAAACGTGTGTCGTGTCGGTCGCCTCATCCAGCTTATTCAGCTAGATTTATTTGAAAAATAAATGAATATTTAACACACAACTTGTTTTATTTATACAATTAAAAAATCGAGCGACCTTATTGAGGGTACACTAATGACAACAGGTCTAAATCCGACACTTACAATAAAAATCATGTCCCGTCTGCTGCTTTTCTTTATTGTGAGAAAAGTTAAATGAGCCGAATGACATAAAAAAAAAGCAAATAATAATTAAATTTGCATTTAATTGTTTCAGCATTCTTTCTTGATCTAACGGATAATTCCATAGAGTTTTACATTTTCCTTTTGAACACTTTTATATAATATACCTTTTTTTTTTTTTAAGTTTCCTACAGCAAACAAAAATTAAAATTAAATAAAAAATCGCTTTAGTCCCTCTTTACTGTTTCAACCCACACCATACACCACCCTAACCTTGTTTAATAGCTTAACTCAATTATTCGGACATAACTCTTTGAAAACGTCCACATCCTATACAATACCCCATTTCAATTCTTCAACTAGGGTTTATTGTAATCACCACTCTCTTGCTTGGACATTGTTTGAAATGAGCTCCTTATTCAAAGGACGTGATGGGCTATATTATTGCTGGCACTCATCTTTGGAACCGGAAGCGAATATAGCAGCAAAAAAAAAAAGAAGAGAATGTGTCTATATTGTAGACGAGGACGACGACGACGACGATGTGATGATGAGTAAGCGCATCATGTTCCAGAGTAACTCTTTGTCGCAAAATCCTTTTTGCTAAAAGTTTTTTTTTTTATTTTATTTTGTCTTCATTTTATTCCCAAGGACTCCGTACGCAAACAAAAGTTTAGAGAGAAGAATTGGGATATAGATTGAATAGAGATGAAGGAAATGGCGCGTATAAAAAAGGACTATCTATAAAATGAATTGCACACAAAAGTATTCAAAGTTTTTTTATATATGCATCACATCCCGCACGACCTCCACGCACAGTGGACTCTTTGGCCATAAAATATGGTGAACTATTTTGTCTTGCTCTAAAGGACAAGTATTAACTATGTGCAACTACAACAAGGTTAATCAAGCTTTGTACACCGTGATGGAGGAGTCGAAAAAAGTGGTTTTCGTTATAACAAACGTTGACGTGCGTCCTCGTTCTATGCGTCGTCCACGTTCATGTAATTCGAGCTATTCCACATAATATAATTATTTCTAAAGCAAATAAATGATATTTCTTTCCAAAATTTTATAAAAATTAAATACTTTTTACTTTTCAAACTTTCTCGCAATAATGCAATAACATGAATAGATTAAAACTTTAGGCTCTAAAACCAAATTTTAAGCTTAAATTACAGGAGCAAGTTGCAGTCTATTATAAATATTATAAACGAAAGTCTCTTATTTTTATGTTTTAATATTTATTGGAACTTCATATATAATTTATAATTTTAATAATCTTAGATTTAGGTTAGAGTAAGCAGTTCTATTCTGTATTAAGGCCTGAGAGAGAAAGAATCGTATTACATGACATTTAAGATGTAAGAACTTGATAAAATGACAAGTAAAATAATACTGTTTTTTTAGGATGCTGCCAATAATACATTTCACAGTTAAGCATTTTATTTTTTTTGTTTGAGCTTAACGTAGCTGAGCTTTTAAAAAGATCTATGTTTCTTTTTTTTTAAATCAGAGCTATGAGCTCCTAATAAATTGGCCGAGAAGATGGAGTAAAAAGCTTGCAACTTCATACGAGTTTGATTGTTATTTGACAAATATATTATTACCATATTATTATAATAACAGTTAATTCGATTGCGAACAACTTTTAGTTGCCTTGACAATACGAAGAAAATTTAGGTGCATTCATTTACTTTAAAATTCTGTGATTTTCACAAAAGTCTTTCAGTATTCATATAAAAAATATAAAAAAATAAAAATTTTCTTCGTGTTGCGAGCAACTATGAGCAACAAGAACTTGGTCGCAAGTGATGGGTGTTCTCTCATATATATATATAAGCTTAATATATACTTTAATCGAGAACAACTTCAAGTTGCTTAGTAGACGCCAAGCCTTAAAAATTAAGTTAAAAGAAGCTTTCTTTAAAAAAAAAAAAAAAAAACACTTTAGTTTGGATGTCTACATTCCTATTAATAAACGCAAATCAACTATTATCTTTTATCAGTGATTTAAGTACGAAATTTTATCAATTAAATAAAATTAAAATTAATTTGATATCAATTAACTTGTAATTGGGTAGCTAATTCATCGAGGTAGATGGATTAACGAGCACTTAACCCCTTCTGTACACGAAGCTTCTCTTCATAGACGCGCACTACAATTGCCTGCTTGTGTGAAGCTTGTGTTTAGCTAAGGCTTATTCCACCGCACACATGGCAGAAGCTGCACTTATTTCTAGCAGCACACAAGCCCCAAATCGCCATTATTTTTCAAGGGCGATATAAGGTAATTTCCATATTCCATAGCCATTAATTTTATTTTTTGTAAAAGCTGAAAAAACATTACTACCTCTTTAATAGGTGTACTTTACAATGGTCATGTTCTTCATTTCAATTTTGAAGATATCCCCAAAATAAGCATTTTGTTGAGAAATCGTACATCAGATTTGTAAGGGTTTTAAAAGAAATTTTAAGTACGAATTATGAAATTTACTTTATGTTTGATTGTTTGAAATTTTATTGGAAATTCAATATTATTATATAATTTATGATATATTTTCGATTAAATACTTCCACTGTATACCGCGTCACCGTCATGTCTCGTAGTAAATGAACGATATAATTTTAGCAGAATTTAACATCGTTAGGTATAGAGCTCGTTTATTTTTTATTATTTTTTTTTTTTTGCTTTATATGTAGGTATGTAGCTTTGTAAATTTAATTATAACCCTCAGGTGGTGGGAGTTAAACATGGGTCCGGGTTGACACACTTAAGTGCTGGCTTATGCCAGAGATCTTGTCCGAACAAATGTATTTTTAAATTAGCAGATTTAAGGATAAAGAGTATAGTATAGGTATTTTTTAAACGAATCGTGTTTATCAGGGTCAAGTGGGTGTGATGTTACACAAGACCGAAAGTCGACTATACTATATACATATATAGAATAATGGTCGTTTTGAGAAATGGTGTATTTTAAATATAAATTAAATAATCATTATGTATCTAACCTACATTTATATATTTAGCTACGAAGAAGATAACAGAATAGGGCATTCAAGGGTTAGATTTATGAAGATATTTCTATGTAGTTCAAGTTATTTTCAATTCCAAAATTCAAATAAATCCATTTCCTTAGAATATTATGAAATTTTTCAAAATCATAATTTTTATAAAACTGCTTTCAGGTTTTGGCTTTTTCATAGAAATCGCCTAAAGAAATTCCTATTTTCAAGTTTTTTCGACGACATTTTAACACAGTTAGAATTTTAATCTGTAGAACAGTATTTTGATAAGTGAATTAAAACTAATATCGGGTCATTCATTTCGTGGTTTGAAGTTGGTAGCGCTGGCATTTGACACCTGTCAAACTCAGCTGTCATTTGAAGTGTTATATTATAATAATTAGTTGAATGTTTGATAACAACAACTTATTACAAAAATTGTGATTCAAACGTAGTCACTTTTCGCGCATTACGCGGTGATTATGGTCGTCATAATCGAACGACTACGCAAGCAATCGGTTAAATTGTGAAGACATTTTAAGAGAGTGGAAGCTTTACTGATGTCGTAAGACCTGTGCATCATCGTAATGCACGCTCAGTTGAAAATATTGCTGCTGCAAATGCCAGTGTTACTGATGATACGTTATCGATTTCCTGGCGTTCGCAGCGAAATTAACCGATTTTTTTTTACCGGCGCGGCGATTGAAGATCATGACTTGGACGATAGGTATGTGGTTCGAATAAAACGGGTTAACAAGCCACACAACACGACCAATTATGGCTTTATTGATGTGAGAAGTTTCCTGGCCTCGTAATTTCACGTTTTGGCGACGTCAATTGTCCACTAAGTTCATGCGATTTGAAACCGTTAGATTTTTTTTCTGTGGAGCTATGTAAAAGACCATGTTTACGCGAATAATTCCCTAACTCTAGACGCATTTAAAACTAACATTACTCATGTTATGGCCGAGATACCGCCCGAAATGTGCAAAAAAGTCGTTAAAAATTACCTCAAAAGAATCGAATTCTGCGAATCTCAGGAAACTGAGGCAGCCATTTAAATGATATTGTTTTTTACACTTAATGGCAAAAATGTATCGCTGTGTGTGTTTTATTTAGCTTCACTTTCGAAACCGAAAAATGAATGACTCTTTACAAAAATTAGTTTAACTGACTGCATTATTTTAATTTATTTATTATTTATATTTACTAATTATGAGAATGAAAATAAATTTATTTATGGGATCATTATTAGTTCTCATTCCGTTCGATAGATGAAATAATTAAAGCATTTCTGTAACTTGATTTTGTTTAACAATTTTGATGGCACATATGTATGTGGACGCCCATTTAAAATTATTCCACACTATTTCACAGAGTATTCTAAATAAATAAATAATCAATTGGGTGGAGTGCCCAGGGCCTAGTGACTTACAAAGTTGAAAATTGTACTACCATCTAAACAAAAGCTGATTCATTTGATTTTAAAGCCTAACACCTCTGCCAGAAACACCGATTCATCGTATTTCTCCCGATATTCAGAGCTATTTCTGATACACCGATTTGTGGTGTAAATGAGGCATTTATCCCGATTTTCATTAATAAAACTACCTAATTACAATTTTCCACTCTTAAATTCATATAATTTACAATTTTATTAAAATTCCCAATTAACTTAAAATATCCCATTTGTAATTTCCCATCGCCATTATCATAATGTCGAGTTTCTCTTTTCATTTGCAGTATAAAAATCTATTCGTTGCGATTTTTGTTACCATCGTTTCATAGTCTACGTCTCGTTTTATGTTTTTGTGTGGGGGTGGCGTGTGTCGTCGTCGTCGTCGGTAGTTTAGCCTTGTTCAATATTTTTAATTAAAAATTAATATTTTTTAACGAAAAGTAAATTATTTCCGAATACAAAGAAATAAGAAATATTTACTTTGAAAGTTTTTAATACCAAAAAGTGTTGATTGAATTGAAATAGTTTGGAAAATAGAGAAATAAAAGTTTAGCGTAGATTGATGGCTCATTTTGTTATCATCGATATAACTTTACCAAATTTTTCAGCTAATGTTGAGAGAAGCTTTTCTCAAATAAATTTGACTTGATATTGAAATGTTTACATGGAATTCTACTATCTTATGAAATTTAGGCAGTGTAATAGTAGTCTATAAGATATTTTTGTCTAAATAAATAAATAATAATATAATATAATAATAATAATTGTTTGAATTTGAACTTAAAGGTTTTTGGTAAGTTATTCAAAAAAAAAATCAATCAAAACAAATATAAATTTATTTAATTAAAAATTAAGACACTATGTAAATTTGTTTGCTAGCACGATACGAAACGAAGGCATATGCATAACTTATATATGTAGTACTTTTTCCTTTGTAAGTTATAGGAGCTAAAAAGAAGTTCTAAATTTTAAATTTTCTTATAAGCTACTAGACTCGTACAAAAGTATGTTTATTTTAGAAAAAAAAAATATATGTATATTTTATTTTAAGTTTAAATCAATATAAATTTTAATAAAATAAAATAATGAACACATTTTTTTTGATTCAAAATAGCTTTTAACGGCCTTTAGTCCACAAAAATTTTGGCATTTCGTCCTGGCGATCTCACTTGGACTCATCAGTTGACTTGATTTCTTTTAGGCCGTTAAAAGCTATTTTGAATCAATAATTCAACAAGTCCAATTAAAATAGTGCTAAGACTTCAACTTTCCTGGTGTATTTCAATAGCATATAGAATTTATATTCAATTTACCTTCAATTTTTTTTTTTTTTTTTGAGAAAAATAGCAGTAATAACTTTAACTTTATTTAAAAAATAATTCCCCGATTAACCCCGATTTCTGGTGTGGTAATTTCCCGATTTTCAAAAATATTGTATGGCAACACTGTACGCTGCTGATGTTTGACAGTATGACAGCGAAATGCTGACGAAAAAACACAAGTGTAACTTTTCCGCACACAATTAATGATCAAGGCCATTAATTTTGTGCTAAAAAAAAAGAGTGAAGACTTCTCCAAATTATTTGTTTCAATTATCAATTTCGCTCGTCGAACTACACATATGCTTTGCAAAAAGAAAAGCAGAACGAAGTTTTTCGTTTATGATTTCCTTGTATATTTGTAGCGTACTAGACTTAAACTGAGTTTTAAATAAAACGTGAGCTTAACAAACGACTATTAAATAAGCCCTATTTTATTTGTGTTGTATTTCTGTTTTTCCAACTAGAAACACAACAAACCAAACTAACAAAACCAAATACGGACTTTAGCTATGAAAAAATGAAATTAACCCACGAAATTATTAAGACCCACTTTCAATAAATATGGAAATAAGACTATTCTATTTTAAGTGGGCAGTGTTGTGCCATGTAGACTATAAATGTAGACTACACGATTGTCTACGTGTAGACAATTCAACGTAGACAATTGGTAATTGTCCACATAGCAACGTCGACAATGTAGACAATGTAAACAATTCATAATTTTTGTTGAACAGAGTATAGCTTCCAAACATTCCTATTGCAGCATTATTCGTTTATTCAACAAATTATATTTTATTCTAAAAAAAATTATTTTATATTACCAATGCCTTTGAAGACGGTTTTCTGTAGTATTTAACAAATTTTTATTGCACACCGTGCAAATAGCTGAATATTTGTTGATGGCTTTTACCAAAATAAAGCCTAGCTTATCGAACGCCTTATTCTTCGGCCTTTTCGACATTTCAGTTTTCATTTTTAAATAATACTTTGACTTAAAAGCTTTTTCTGCGTCAACTCCACGCGTTGTTCTGGAATAAATTTTATTGATTTAACAAATGTGACAGCAATTGTTTACATTGTATACATGATTGTTGACATTGTCGACGCAATTGTCTACCTTTAAATGTAGACAATTAAAGTCGACACGTAGAGGAACAACACTGCTAGTGGGAAGGGAAATAAGCCAATATTTGTTTGTATGCCTCAAATTATGAAAAGCCTCTATTCTCAATCGAATGAAGAGTTTAAAAACACCAAAGGACAAATTGAACGACTTGGTCTTTTATTTTGTCATCATAATTTTATTTTTAATTTAAAGGACCATGGGCAAATTTGTATGGAGCTTGGGCGTAAGACCAACAGAAATGAATTGTATACCAAATGAAAGGATATTTTATGTACATCAATTTTTACTATGAGGGCAAAACCCAAACCCACCGGAGAACAGAGATAGGGCCAATTGAATAAACGCATATATTACCGAAATTATATGCTTATACATAGACTTAAACCTGAATTACATGGATATCTTACTTCCTAAAAAGCTGAAACTTTGGTCACAGACAGAGTTATGATCAGAAAATATAAAAACAATACGTTTACACTCCGTTTCAGTCGATTAGGTCTGTATATATTAAAAATTCTAAAAATAAGGAACTATTCAATCTAACCAGAGTTTAAGGCTTTAGTTTTTTTTTATTTTATGATTTGTCTTGCCATTGAGCCCTAATCCAATATACATTTTATTTCTGTTGGTCTTACGCCCAATTCTCCCATCATCCTTTAAAATTAGATTTTAAATTAATTTAATCTTTAATATAACAAATATAATTTATATGAATTGCTAAAGTATAATTTATAGCAAGTAAAAAGAACAACAGGCTCATGATCCACATTCTTCATAAGTGTCATTTTAACCTTTTCCATAAAGTGACACATGCACACTTAGAATTATTATTGTTCATCCTCAATAGGATTCCCAGGGTGGTTTGAGTTTTGTATTATCCTTTTGTGTCAGTGAGTGAGTGGTTATGTGGTAAACAATGAATAACCATGACCAGGAAAACCAATTCTCATTCGGACTAAAAATATTTTACATAAATATATATGTAGGTACATATCATCAAAATAATGAATTCCAGATTTGACTACGACTAGGTGACATTCACATATATACATACATACATATATAGGTGTATATCACAAACAGAGAAAACCAGTTGACAGTTTTTTTTATTTATGTAAGTGGTCATTTGACCACCACATAAAAGTTTTTGTCAACTTCGTTCTCGCATTGACCAAATTCAATTTACTATAAAAAAGAGCCTTTCCGAACTTCTATTATTATTTCGTTTTGTTAAGTGCTGCAATGAGAATTTTGTTTGCTTTTTTTCAGTATACCTACATTTTTATATATTGATACTAGTTTTTTTTTATCTTCTTTTTTTTTCTTGGTCTATTTTTTTTGGATTTCAAATTGGAGAAGAAGAGATTTCCAGCTGATAACTTTGCTGAATGGAATAATGGTCATCCACTGGGGCTGCGAACGGTACATGCTTATGTGTTGGTTTTTGACATGGGCAATTTGGAAACATTTCAGGTAAGCTTCGTCTGAATTGAAAATTATCTAATGATAACTAATTCTTTTATATTTTTTTTTTTGTTATTTTCAATAGTACTGCCGATCGATGAGAGATCAAATTTTGGACAGTTTTTGCCATCGTGATTTTAGTATAATTGTCGTTGGTAATAAATGCGATACAATCACTGAAGCTCAGTCGAATTCTCAGGTAAGCTACTTTATAAGGAATTCTAATTATAAAACAAGATTTGATATTTCTTTATATTCATACTCATAATACATATACATAAGAGATTTAATTACTTAAGGTAATGCTTAATTCGGTAAGCACGTAGATTTACTGTATCATAAGTGGTCAACTTGAACAAATTATTTTTGAAGACGCTAATCGCTAGCTTATAAATTTTGTAGCTTAAAAACTTAAAAAACCGCGGTTAGTTACTGCTGTCAAAAAACCATTGATGTACATAAGTAAATTGTATTACTTATATTTTAAGCTACTAGAAAAAATTCCGATCGACCAAAATCTAATTG
The DNA here is from genome assembly GCA_951394125.1 of Epistrophe eligans. Taxonomy (NCBI): domain Eukaryota; kingdom Metazoa; phylum Arthropoda; class Insecta; order Diptera; family Syrphidae; genus Epistrophe; species Epistrophe eligans. The sequence continues at coordinate 85,347,692 of OX596028.1, read as the reverse complement.
AAAATAAACTTTAGGATATTTAAATTAAAAAATGTTCAGTGGTGGTAAAATGGATAATATAACAGAAGAGGACGATTAGGGCACATTAATGAAATGTTGACCAAAAAAATAGGTAACAAATACCGAATAATTTCATTAAGAATCTAATGGCGCAGTTAAACAAACAAAACAGATTGGCAGATTAATGCCGTTAACACTCAATGACTGTTCTTTTTATTCGTTTATTGTAATTGTGAATGTTAGTCGCACCAGAAACCGTTTAAATTCGAATGGAATTTCCGTTGAATTCATTGGAATACATGATATCAAAATGTCTTCCCCTTTGTAAAGGGTCATTCATTTTTCGGTTTCAAAAGTAAAGGTAAATAAAACACACACAGCGATACATTTTTGATGAAAATTTGATTTCATTATAAAGTTTAGACTTTTCCATTAAGTGTGAAAAACAATATTATTTAAATGGCCGCTTCGAAAAGATTCGCAGCATGCGATTCGTGAGAGGTAATTTTTAAAAACTTTTTCGCACATTTCGGGCGGTATCTTGGCCAAAGCTTGAGTAATGTTCGTTTTTAATGCACCTTGAGTTCGGGGATTAAACATAAATCTATCCTATCCTTCTATTCCTTCTAACATTGCCTAATTTATAAGACCCTAGGTCTTACTGGCAAATATATGTTTGTGTTTTTTTTTTTTTTTTTTTTTTATTCGTGTAAACACGGTCTTTCGCTTATCCTTACAGAAAAAAATCTAACGGCGTCAAATAGCATGACCTTGGTGGCCAATTGACGTCGCCAAAACGTGAAATTACGTGACCAGGAAACTTCTCACATCAATAGAGCCATAATTGGTCGTTATGTGTGGCTTGCTGCCCCTTCTTATTGGAACCACATTTCGTCCGATGATCTTCAATCGCCGGCCAAAAAAAATAGTTCAATTCCTGCGAACGGAACGCCGGGAAATCGATAAATTCGGATCATCAGCAACACTTGAACTTGCAGCAGAAATATTGTCGACTGAGCGTGCATTACGATGATGCACAGGTTTTACGACATTAGTAACGCTTTTACTCTCTTCAAATTTCTTCACAATTTTACCGTTTGCTTGCGTAGTCGGTCGATTATGGCGACCATAATTATCGCGTAATGCGTGAAAAGTGGCTACGTTTGAATCACCACCTTTGTAGTAATTTTTAACAATTTTAACGCGTTGGTCGATTGTTCAGCGATCCATTACGTAAATGGCAAACGTTTAACTAATATTATGACACTTCAAATGACAGCTGAGTTTGACAAGTGTCAAGTGACAGCGCTACCAACTTGAAACCATGAAATGAATGACCCTATACTTTCCTTCAATTTATTGTTGCTTTGACACTCACACTGAACAATGAATTTATTAACGGAATGCATTGTTCAAACAAAAATTGTGCTTCGATAGATCTGAAAAGAAAGACTCTGCAAATGAACCATACAAAAATGCATTTTGTGGATGAAGGGAAAATGTAGAATTCCTTTAAACCAAAGATTCGTTTCTGTTTTGATTATTTTCTAAAAAGAATCGAATTCCACATTTTGCAAGATTTCTAAAGGAATTTGCACACACACTTACAAGAATTGTTATTTCGTGTGTTTTAAGAAGGCAAACTGTGTTTTTGGTTGCAAGGAAAATTAATTTTAGTGAATATTTTAATTAAAGATATATGTTAAATATTTGTGCGCTCTTTTTCAATAAACAAAAAAAAATACATTTCGCGATAATGCCTAAAAATAAGTTTCATTTAATTTAACAAATAAGTTACATAATTTATACCGATTTTGATTTGCTTCAAAATCAGCTGTCAATCACCACACACACAACCATAAAAAAAAAATTGGTTCTTTAAAAATTTCTTTCAACAACAACAAAAAATTCGATTCTGTTTGAAAAAAAAATCGATTTTTTTTGTTGAAAGGAATTTGACATAAAAAAAACTATGGCGCAAAATTTTAAACATGTCTGATGTTAAGGTATAATCACGATACTACTTAACAATTTAATAACTTTAAAGTTCTTTACTAAAATTTAAAATATTCTTAGTTTTAAAGATTTTTAAACTTGCATCATAATACTGAACCGATTTTCTTAATAAACTTCATCTGAACACGCCTTAAAAGGTGACAGGTTGTGCAAACAAGTAAGCAAACATACTATTTTCACATTTTTAATTGTCAAAGTGACATTTGGAGTAAGTATGATTATGATACTTAAAAGTTAAAATAGGCATTTGATGATTTTAACTTTAATAAAATGTTTAAAAAAAAGTACGCGATACTAACTGGTTTTAAATTCAAATTCAGAAAATCCTTTTTTAAAGCTTAGCATCATACTAAAAATACTTTAACATCGTACTCGATCGTCTAAAATTTTGCGACTTTATTTTTAACGGATGACGTTTAAGGTCAAATCATTAATACTTTTTACTAGCGCCATCTTGATTTTAAAAATGTCAAGAGTTGCTCTATCCACTTTTAGTTTTGTTATTGTTTTCCGAGGAAAATTTAAGTACTGTTTTAAATTTTCCAACAAAACACGCCTAATAACATTAACATAAGAAAAATATTTTCTTATCATTTATATTTGTTATTGTTTCCGTGTAAAAACTTGTGCATGTCATTATAAGAGAGACCGCGGCCCCAGTCCTTGAAATGAGCTAATCCGCCACTGCCACATAGTATTTGGTATTTCTCTTTTTATGTGGTTTCAAAGACAACCTTGGTAACAAACTTCATTGATCTATGCTCTCTTGACTCCACTTCATGCAAAGAAATTTTGTGTAGGTACATGCCCTACTTTTTTTTTTTTTTTTTTATTCTATCAGCGTTTAAAAAAAAAACGTTACAAAAGTATCCCTATAGACATCTATAGTATTATATAGCCGTTGTATCTATTTAGATATGTTTGAACATAGCTACACCCACAATTAAATGGAGACAACAAACAAGGTTTTTATAATATCTATATTTTACCATAGTTATTATCATAATTAGTGTTAATATAAATGTATGTATATATTTCATATAACATCAAAAAATAATATACATAAATGAAAGTCAATTAAATTTTCCCAATTTTATCATTTTCAGGAATTAAAAGACATTTCTACCCTTGTACGAAAGCACTGGCGATGTGGGTACGTTGAATGCTCAGCAAAGTAAGTTCAGTTAATTATTCCCTAAACAACTAAAGGACATTTCCAAAATGTGCCTTATGGTATTAAACTAATTTTCTAACATTTCACTACTCTTTCAAATTCACATAAATATTATAGATATAATTACAAAATCGGTGATGTTTTTCGAGAATTAATGGGCTGTACAACAACTGGTGGTATTGGCTTGGGTAGCGGTGGAGTTATTGGAACTGAATATTCACAATCAAATAGAAATAAAGGACGTTGCACAATCCTTTAGCAATATCTCAGTAAATTCATAAATCAACAATCGTGGTAGTTTTTTAAAGAAAACATCGGTATCTATATTGTAAAAAAAAACTAAAACAATAAAACAAAACAAAACGAAAGGAGAATGAGGCCTTTTGTATATAATAATGTTTGATCTAACCCATCAACTTTTTGTGGCTTTTCAAAAGTCTTGTTAAGTACGTACTTTAGTTTGAAAATAGCAACACAATAATTATCCCATATAATAAAACTATAAGAGAAAATGGAAACTTACATTTTATGTTTGATGTTTATAGTTTCTGTTAATTATTTTAATTTTTGTGTTTCATTCACATTTTCATGTTCATTCCCACAGTTTAATGAAATTTCGAAGGTCGCAAATACCGCAATATAATTATAACATTTAAGTTGGTGGGTTAAACCAATTTGCCAATTCTCCTGGAATACAATGTTTTTGTACACACTCGTGAATACATCACAAAATATTTTCTTTTTTTTTTTGTTTTGTAAAACACAATAAGCAACATTTAACTCAAAAGGAATGACATTCATAAATTTATTTTACCAACTAAGCAAAAAGGGAAATAATATTATTAGAATAATTATATACCTATATTAATTATTACCGATGAATATAAATTATACCTATACATACCTAATTATACATAAAAATTGATTTTGAAGTGTAAATTATTGCACAAAATACTGAAGCAAAAAGAATTTGTAGTTTTTACGACGTTGATTGAATTTGTTATTATACAATAAAAAAAAATAAAATTGTAAACTTAGAGATTTTAAAAATGAGTGAGTTTTAACTTTCAAGTTAAATAAAAACAAAAATAATAAAACAAAAATGATTGAAATGTGTTGAAAAAAATATTAGATGCATTGAGTCGTATTTAAATAAATTTTAATTTTTTTTATAAGAGCATGCATTTTGTATGCATAGTTTATCAATTTTTTTTCATAGCCGTATTTAGCGGAGTAGAATAATCCAGAGGTTGTACAAAGTGAGCTTGAAAGGTAGTTGTTTTTTTTTTTTATAAAAAATGTCAAAGCTGAATTTTAAACAAATTGTTCTTACATTTTTTTTTTAATATCATGCCTTTGAACAATGCCTTACGATTTTAAAATTTCTAACATATAAGAATCGTGTTTTTAAAAGAGATAGCTGCATAGCCTTAAAAAAAAAAACCACACAAACCTAGGGTCTTATAAATTAGGCAATGGAAGGAATAGAAGGATAGGATAGATTTTTGTTGGCCCAGTGGATTGAGAAATTAGGTTTTGATTTTTCTCATTAAATTCTAGAGGTGGCGTTCAGTTAAGGGAATATAGAAAAGAATGCTGCCTAGACTGAGGATCGAACCCACACATCTAAGTTAGCAGTCAAGCACTACTTCCACTGCGCCGAGGCCACCCCCGGCCTTATGGCAACATCATTGAACTCAGGGTTGCCAGTTTAGTGGTTTTGCGCCAAATTGGGTTTTCGTTTACGTTTTGGGGGGGGGGGGGCGAATCGTGGAATATTATTTTTAAAGTTGAGAAATAAAAATTAATATTATTTCTAATTTCTCTAATAAATTTCTTTCTATACTCTAATTCCATTTCATACTCGAAACATGATATTTAACAACTACAACTACCACAACAAAGAAAGTCCAAATGAATTTTGCCAAACAATTAATGACCCCCTTAAAATAAATCTAGTACAAAATTGTAAATTATCAAAAATTACCTAAAAACCAAACTGTTTATTTTTTTTTAACTTGCTCCAAATGGTAAAGTATTGGTTTCGTTTATGTAAGAAAAACTCGAGGTTTTAATAAAAAATTACCCTACGCAATAATTTATTGATTCCAAAAAAGTGAGTTTCATCATACCGTCTGGCGCGGCCGTCTGTGCGTCCGTTCGTCTACTGTAATATAAGCTAGAACCTAAACTGAAACACAGCTAATTCCTATAATTATTAAAAATCAAAAGCTGACATGCTCAAATTAAGGAAACAAACAGAACTAGTAGAAATGACGAACCACGACCACCTCTGTGACCCAATTAACATTCGATTTTATAACGAGAAACAGTATAAGTGAGAAAAGGAAACTCAAAACGAAAAGAATATTTGAGCGCTGCGGATTAAAAAGCAGCTTTGATCAAATCTAAATGTCTTATGCTAGATCCCAAGTGAGTGTGTTTATCACTGAAAAAGTTCTGTTCTTTTTGCAAGTATAAGATTTCTACATAATCTTATTTAGTTGGAGCTTGGAGAGCGAATCTGGTGGACAGTAAGGTACATTTCAGCTGTCTTGAACTCTTTCTTATTTTTTTTTTTAATGTTCGCAGACTCTTGGGTATAGTTAAACCTTTTTCTTAATAATTGCCCTGAAGCCAATCCGAATGGCTTATGATGAAAGGCATTTTAAAGGGTTTTCTAATAGGGACGGGTTGATTTTGACAGCTCGTGGCGGCTTTCTTTCTGTCAAAATATCGTTTTTTAATCAGTTACTAAAGACAAATCATCATGGCAAGTTACAGCATCGAGCAAAACTTGCAAATGATAAAACTTTATTGTCAAAATGGGTAGGAGCAACGATGCACGCATTGCGCCCTTTTTATGGGGTACATGGTCGTCCTTCCAAGTCGACTATTCAACGTTTGGTGGCCAAACTCGAGTCGACCGGCTCAGTGAATAATGAGCCAACACCCGCTAGTCAACAAAACGCAAGATCTACCGAAAACATCGCCGCTGTTCGTGAAAGTGCAGCAGCTCGGATTCGTCTGCACTTTCACGAACAGCAGTCAATTCCGCGTCGCTCACAAGAACTTGGCCTATCGCAGACAACAACATGGCGAATTTTGCGTCGTGATTTGGGCCTGCACCCATACAAAATTCAACTGACCCAGGAGCTGAAACCAAACGATCATACGCAGCGTCGTGTGTTCGCTAATTGGGTTTTGGAGCAGTTGGAAGTTGTTCCCAATTTTGGTCAAAAAATCATCTTTAGCGATGAGGCCTATTTTTGGATGAATGGGTAAGTGAATAAGCAAAATTGCCGGATTTTGGACGACAATCCAATCCAAATAAAGTTACTGTTTGTTGTGGATTTTGTGCTGGAGTCGTCATCGGTCCGTACTTCTTCGAAAATGATGCTGGCGTGGCCATCACCATCAACGGCGATAGCTATAGGTCGATGATCACCTATCAACACGCTTACAAAAGTACACTACATCTTCTTCTCCTTTGCTTCTACAGCTTATATTATTGTTACTTACTTGACATTGGGCATAGAGGTTATTTTTGAAACGAAAATCCGATATACTATTATTTTTTTTTATAATTATACATATTTCTTGAAGATTACAATTAATTCTTAATTATATACGACTCAATGCAATAAGCCTTTAAAAAAAATCACTTACCTTAAATAATATTATTTTACCTAAACATACTTTTTTAATATAATTAGAAAAATTAAAAAAAAAAATCATACGTTTTCCGAAATATTGAAAATCCTCTTTTGTTCATTTTATATTTTAAAGAATTTTCCCATTATATCCAATCCCACTTCATTAAATAATTCAAAAGTAAAAAATATCCCACCATAGTTTACAAAAATGAAAAATGAAATTATGTAATTGTGAATACCGAATTTGTATACAAAATGAAAGCGTCTTGAAATAAAAAAAAAAAAAAATTAAAAAATGTTTACGAAGAAAATCGTCTAATTGTAACAAAAAAGTTAATTCGATAAGCGCAATACTTTTTATAATTTAAAATAAAAAAGAAGATAAAACAAAGTTGTGATCTTTTGTAGTAGGCTATATGATATTCAATAAATAAATAAATAAAACATAAGCATAAAATCTAGCAAATTGTAAATTGCAATAAATTAATAATAATAAATTAAAAAAAAAAATAAATAAAATCAAAAGCCATGTTTTTTAGTAAATGTAGTACCTACATAATAATCATTTAAATTTAAAAAAAAAAAAAACAAAAATATTTTTAGCAGTGTTTACATAAGACATTACAAAAATAACACAAAACGCACAAAAATGAAAATCAGTGGAAATTTTAATCATAAATCTAAACACGCAGATTTTAAAACTTAAAACAAACATAGAGAAAATGTTTTTGTTTTTATTTCAAAGCAGTTTTGCCCATTTACCATTGAAATTTATTTGCTACCTATAATTTATTAATGCTTAAAGTCTGAACTTTACAAAAAATACATACTTAAAATCCCAAAGATGCATTTTATTCCGATTTTTTTAAGACATATTGGAGTGTTGCCCAACATTTTTATAAAAAAAAAAAACAGTTCATCAGCTCTGCTTTTCATAAATTTATTTATTTAAAAAAAAAAAAACACAGAAAACATATTTTAAGGGAGTAAATACTACGAAAAATTGAATCGTCAAAACGGCTGTTAAAAATTAAAACAACTAATGAAAAAAGTAAAGACAAAAAAAAAAAAAAAAATTGTTCATCATAATCTTATGTACTTAGCGAGCTAAAAACATTAAATGAAAATAATTATATTTTCACGCATGTTGTACAATACAAAATGTTGCTTAATATTAATTGCATGTTGCATATAAAAAATTGTAAATATACACAATGAGTTATTTGGTTTAAGCTTAAAAAAACAAAAAAAAAATATATATATATTTAGATGCTATTGTTAAAATTTTAAAGCACGCAAACACAAAATGCGCTAGTATATGCAATAATAACATTAAAGAAAACAAAAATGAGTAAAAAAAAAAACAAACACCGCTTTGTAGTTATGTTATAAATTTTTAACAAAAAAAAAAAAAAGAATAAAACAAAATATAAATATATAAAAGTGATAACGAAAAACAATAAATTTGAAACCAAACAAAAAATCATAAATCGTGATTGTTGAGAAATAAAACGAAAAGTTAAAAATAAATACTAATATTTGTTTTTATTATTTATACTGGTTTGAATTATGTGAAGATTATAAAAACAAAAAACGTTGACTATCCTGCACAACACAGGGTGACAAGATATAAATGTAGGTGTAAAAGATTTTTAATAAAAAACAATTTATCTTAATCTATATAAATGAAAATGTAAACGAACATTGCTTCGTTTGTTCCTAATCTCAAATCTCCGAAAGTAAAGGGTGTTTTTTTTTTAGAAGTAAAGAACTTTAAGTTGGCAACACTATTTTAACTGGCGGCCATTTTGTCAGCTGTCAAGTAATTCATTTTTAGTTTGGTTTTGGCATTTCAACACGCTTCCAAATTGTGCGAATTTATTTTGAAAATCATGGTTCTGTTTCATGAGAGAATTTTGTTTAGCCATGAAGCTCACTTTTGGTTGAATGGATACGTCAATAAACAAAACTGCCGTATTTTAGAGTGATAAATAATCCTCAAGTGTATGTTGAGACACCGTTACATCCACAAAAACTGACTGTTTGGTGTGCTTAATTGGTTGGTGGAATAATTGGTCCGTACTTCTTTAAAAACGATGCTGGCCAGAACGTTACAGTCAATTGTGACCGCTATAGAGCCATGATTACTGACTTTTTCGTTCATCAATTGAACAACCATGATGTGCAGGAGCTGTGGTTTTAACAAGACGGCGCAACATGTCACACAGCTCGTGCCACAATTGATTTATTGAAGGAAACGTTTGGTAACCGCATAGTTTCACGTTACGGACCCGTGAATTGGCCTCCAAGATCGTACGATTTAACACCGCTTTACTATTTTCTGTGGGGATATTTGAAGTCGCTAGTCTACGCCGATAAGCCCAAAATGATTGACCACTTGGAGGATAAAATTCACCGAGTTATTGCCGATATACGGCCACAAATGTTGGAAAAAGTCATCGAAAATTCGACCTCCAGATTAGACTACTTCCGAGCCAGGCGTGGCGGTCATATGCCAGAAATAATATTTAAATTATAATGCCAGAAGATTATCTTCCGAATAAAGTAAATTTCATGTTAATTTAAAAAAAATCATCTTTGTTTTATTCCATTCCAAAGTTCTATACCTCTAAAAAAAAAACCATTTACCATTTACTTCTTCCGATTTCATTGAAATTTTGATGCCTGCGTGCTTTATATAATTTAAAAATAGCGCTATCTTTTCAGCCTTAAAGCAACAACCTGTGAGGTGCTTTTTATCAAAGACTGAGGTATGCTCGTCGGGTCCAGGGTTTTAACAAAGAAGCAACAGACTTTAGTGTTATCGAGGTTATCTTGATTGAGATAGCAGTGTCCACTGAATTACAGTCTGAGATAGCAGACGCCACTAATTTACAGTCTGCGATTGAGATAGCAGACACCACTAAAATACAGTCTCAGATAGCAGACGCCAACGCCATTAAGTAACTACTTTAACTTGGACTTCACTATCACTTCTGGAGCCTAAGCTTTTCAAAAAGGAAGCACTCGAGTTCAATATTCAAACTGTGGCAGAGCTCCACTTTCGCATGTGTTTGTTCATGGTCCCATACATACATTTTGGTTTAAGCTGAGTGTGAATTATAATTTTGCAAAAAAAAAAATAATATTCGTATTTTAGTATATCTGACCAGAGATGGGTTTATTGGTATGGTCAGGGGTGTCGGGAGTGTTGACATTTTTTTTATACCATAGTATCGGTCGGTCAATTGTGAGGAAGACGCAGTGTAATACATCACTACAACCCGCTATTCTGAGATCTCAACAATCTCACTTACATAAATATGATTTCTCAGAAAAATTTCTCAGTTTCATTGTCAAAATTCTTAAAAAAAAACAAAATTTCTTGCTCAAACTATTGGTGGCATGCGGTAAGAAATATGGAATTACAAAGATTTAAAAAATTCGTTTTGTGTTTGAAAGGTTTAACTTAAAGGATGGATTGATAGTTTAATATTTCCAACATTTAATTATTTATAGGTAGTAAATGCAAAAATTAACGTCCGATTTGAAAATTCTTTTTTGTATGTTTTTTTGATACCTAACAATTTATAGGAGAAAATTGAATAAAGACAAAAATTCTTAAAAATATATATTTGAAATTAGAGGTTAATAAAAAAAAATCATTGAAAAAAAAATAGAAAAAATGATGCTATTATTGGAAAACTCCATTTTTTGAGATTTTTTTTGGACAAGAAAAACCGTTGCAATCAGAAAATTGTCAGTTTCTTTTAATTTTATCTTTAAATTGTTGTGCAAATAAATCCTCATCCTTCCTTTTCTATTTAACATTATAACTCTGAAGTATATTTGTTTGGATTTGTTGTCCTTTCGCCATGTTCAAACGTCTGGACTGAAGAGAGTTTGTGGGCTCCGAAAGCTCAGCCTATCAGAAATGTATTAAAATTTTGACTCATAAATAACTCATGCTGATTATGAACTCAGCAATACATATTTGACTACTGGGGGATTAAGGGCTTTTCACATTTATTTTTAAGGCACTGGCGTACCAAATTATTTTTTTTTGTTTTTGAACGGTGACGCTGCAGATATATGTAGGTACATAAAAGTAAAAAGATGTATGTAGAGCGAATAGTTCTTGGATTCGCAGATTCTAGAGTTCCGAATATGAAATAAGCTGACGGATTCCGTCATTGGGGTGATTAACTTTTATTTATATTTTTTTTGTAAATTTATTACGATACTTGTGCTTTTTAACCCGTTCGAAAACAGTGCGGGACAGCTAGTAATGATATTAAAATGTAAATGTTCGTTGGTTCAAAATCTTAAATCTCTAAAAGTTCTATAACTTTTGCTTTGAAATATTGACACAACGTAGCAGTCAAACACGCAAGTGATTTTATATAGTTAAAAAAAAACGCTATACTGAGATCTCAGATATCTCAGGACAGGATTCAAAATATTAAGGAAAAAAGTTAATAGGGAAAAACAAAATATTACATTCGACTTTAAAAATTATTTATGTTTTTTTTGAAAATAGGAAAAAACAGAAAAAGCATCAAATTTTAAATTCTCTTTCTCAGCAATCTCAGTTACTCGAACAGGAATAGTAATTGGATTCAAATTCATAGGGTAAAATGGGGTAGAAACAAAAAATAGTATCCGACTTAAAAAAATCTGTTTATGTTTGAAAGGTAATTATTTGGGTACCTATGTAATTTGGGTATAACTTAAGTGCTAGATATTTTTTTTTTTTCAAAATTAAGCTACTTATAAAATATGTAATTAAAGGTGTAGGGTGAATTTGGGTAAATAGAAAAAATGTTACCTATTCGATCTTAAACACTCTTTTTGAAAAGTGCCTAATATTGAGAGTAATTGGAGGATCGTTGAAATACCAGATATTTTTCAAAATTTAACTATTTATAGTGTATATTGGGGTGGACATTATATATTTTTCCAATACATCATTTAATAACTTTATTGACATTCTTCATTGTGTTGGAAAATTCAAACACTGAGAAAGGCTTTAGGGTTTAATATTTTTGAAAAGTTACTATGGTCAGTTATGGTTAAAAAAAATGCGTGAGTGCCGGTTAATTATGTACACATAATCGTTCGCGAGAGTGCCAGATTTCAGTTCACATATCGTACCATGTACGTGTGACACGTAACATATTACACGTAACGTGCTCCACGTAAGGCACACGTTTTTAGTATACCCTAACCCCTAAATAGATGTTTACATATCAAAAATAAAATAATATAATTATGTCATTGACCCAAAATAAATTGTAAAATCAGTGAAATTGATATAAAATTCGTGGTTTTTGGTAGATTTTTAAATGTTACCACTTTGCTTCAATTGAAATACATCTTCTTCCTTTTTCAAAATTTTCTAAAATCTTATTTCTACTTCGCACCATCACAAAAATATTGAAATCTACTTCATTTTCAAAATATCTTTTTTGAATTACTTCATTTTTACAAAAAAAATCCCAAATCTACTTCTTTTTTTTATTTATTTCACCCCACTGTTGCAACTCAAGAATTTCCATAAAACACAAAAAAGAAATGAAAATGAAGTTAAATAGATTTTCAATTTCAATTTTCTCTTTTAGCATTTGGTTTTCTGTTTTTGACTAAAAATTAATAAGAGCATTGAATTTTGAAAACAAAAATAATACTTTACTACGTGAAATGTTTTTTTTCAAAATTTTGACTTTGAAAATTATTTTTTTAAAAACTATTCATTGAAACAACTTTATTTAAAAATAAAAGAAGAAATTCCTGGTTTTACAAAATAGTATAGCATGGCATTGTAAATGTTACTGTTATTTTTAACAATTTTTTTTTTGTTCAGTTTTGAGTCAATTTTTAGAAAAATACCCCCTATCGGTTAAAAGGTGAGGAATAGACCCATCCTAAACGCTCTAGCTTTTTGTCACACCTTATGTAAATATAAAATATAAAAGAGTTTCAGGTTTTGTTTTTAGTTTTTTATTGTTAATTAAATTAAATTAAATTTTTTTTAAATATAAATTTATATAATTTATATACTTTACTTTTTTCTTGATATCTACTTTGCCTTTTTTTCCAAGCTGTCAGTTTCTTTGACTTTTAACTTTAAATTGCTTCCTTCATTCAATTTGACTAAAATCATATTGATGATATTTTTTTGTTTGTTTAATAACTCCAATATTAAAGTGGTCACCCTTAGCACGAATATAAACAACTTGAATAACTGGAGTTACTCTGGCGTTATTGGATAAAACTCTTTGGCAACACTTACATACTTGAGGGACTTTAAATTTTTGTTTCAGGTATTCTAAAGGCCATGATGGCTCTAGCGGAATTTGCAATATTAAAATTCTCTTATTGATGTACCTTTATTCGAAACTAACCGATTTAGCAGGAAACCTTTTGAGAACAAAGTTGTAAACAATAAAATCATCTTTCGTAATGAAACAGTGACATTAAGGGTATTGATGCAACGAGATAAGTTTACCAATTGTGTAAAAAGATAAGTTTACGCAAAAGTTTGCGTGAACGTCCTTTTTATTTATTTGGATAAATGCTGCGTAATTGTATCAGTTGTTCGTTAAATGTCAAATATTAAACGTCTAATTCTAAAAGTCACAATGACGTTTGTATAAGTTTATCCAAATAAATTTGTATAAGTTTCCGCAACAAAATCCTTAGATAATTTTATCCAATTTGCGTAAACCATTTCCCATACAAAATTTGACAGTTCATTTGCCAAAAGATAAATTTATCCAAAAGATAAACTTATCTAGTGTTTTACGACGTTGCATGAATCCCTCTATTAATTATCTAGATTTAATTACTATATTGAATACACATATATGTACCTAACTTATTTAACACCATTATTAACTCGCCTTACTTTACAAAACAAATACGCTACTTACCTACAATCGTTAAAATTAAAAAAAAAAAATTATTAAACAATTATTCAATCACTCATCTTGTTGTTATCACGCTCTAAAGCTCTCATTCTAATCTTTGTATTCAAGTTCACGATACTCAATCTAGAGTAGGTACATATATAAAATTTCTGATAATGCATTTTTGCGTGCTCCAAATTTTTAAAGATTTAAGTTTCGTGATGTTTTGCAATCGAAGCTTAACAAAATGCCAAGCAGACAAGCAGTAGTACTTTATCATCTTTCTCGAGACGTATGTATATTATTCCTATACCGTTATAAGATGTTAAAGGCAAACGTGATTAAGACTATTAGAAACCTTTTATTGCTTTTAATGATGCTGAAAATTATGGAAGCAGCAACAGGGATGCATTTCTCAGAGTCCTATCAGGATCATCTTAAAGTAATGACTTCATTAATAGATGATTTTTATGATCCATGTGAAGACTTTTATCAACACGCTTGCGGCAATTATGACAACAAAGTACCAATTGCTCCATTTATGTATAATAAAGAAGGTTCTGTGAAATTCTTTGAAAATAATAGAATTAATTTCACAACAACCGGAGGTATTCTACTTAATGGGCTCTATGAATCATGCAAGCAAAAAAACTGGGACTCCTCGCAATGGAAAAATATTGACTTTCTGGAGGAGTTCGCTAAATGGCCATATTTACACTATCAATGGCAAGACTCAGGTATTGTTACAACATGGCCGAATTTGACAGCACAACTAGCAGCAAGAGGAATTCCTGTGTTTTTTGATGTTTTCTTCGCCAAAGACACTATTTTTGTCAGTCCAGCTGATATACGATGTCCTGCAGAGCCAGAGGATATTAAAACTCTAATTATGAGTCCAGCAACAAGTGTTTTAAGTAATCAAGTAGCAGAAATCATATCATCTGAATTGTGGTCGTTCTGTGAGAATCTTATTGGAGTTTTTCCAGCGTCTCTTGAGAAACCTGACACAACTGTAAATATGAAAGAAACAATGGAGTTTTTTAACATTTTTTTTGAAGCACTGAACATTTCTTCGGAAGAGGTTGATGGTGCACGGAAGATCCAGATTCGCAGTGAACGACTCGAAGAGATCTTAACAATTACCAGTAATACCGAGCCAAGAATTGTTATCAATTTTATTATATGGAAAATGCTCGAAGCACTAAAATACAATGATTGTTTTCAATTAACTGAAGAATTCGATCCCTTGCTTCTTTCGGAATACTGGAATTGGGGTGTTATTGAATCAAAATTAAGTAAAGACGTAGCCTTAGCTAAATTTCTTTACCATACTACACGCTTTCAAAAACGCCGAAAGGATTTCATGTACGCAGAAGACTGGGAATCAATTTTTGGTAAGAAGCCTCGTCGAAAGGACCTAAATCTCGAGCGTGTAATTAAGAACTATGGTAACAAAAATCTCTCCCCACAATCCCTCAAATCCGATTATTCCGAATTGGAAATGGAAAGAGATGCATTCTATCATAATTATTTTAAAATGAAGAAACAACAACTTCGATTATCATTTCTTAAAGATAACTACGTAGATAAAGAAGATCCAAATCATCCAGCGAATTTCGTTCGTAGATTTCTTAATTTTGCCATTTTATCCGGGGAACAACCATTGTTTCATTATTTCGCCACCGAAGGTTTCGATTTGTGGTACAATTCAGGATTTCTCTACTCTACCGATGACTTATACACCGCCATTGATTGCTTAAGCAAACAATCGATTATTTACTCTGAAGAAAATTCGATCTTTAGCAGTTTAACGACAGATCAAATGGAGGATTTATTAAAGTTTAATCGAGCATTTTATGAGACGTTTTATGATTATCTCTTTTGGCTAGAGGGTGAAATGTTCTCTTTTGCCGAGGACTATGTACTCGAATATTTTAATTTAAACTCCAGTCGGGTGTTATTTTATTCAGTGGCACAATTGCATTGTGGCAGAGAAAATGATAAGTACTCAAAATTGATAAATAGGACTTTTATGAATTCGTGGGAATTTCGAGATGCATTCGAGTGTGATGATGATGTGCCAATGAATCCAACAGTTAAATGTATGTGTAAGGATTGTTAGTAATTAATTAAATGAAATAAAATAAGAGTAATGAATTTTTAAAAGTTTCTTTTTTTTACAAAGAGTATAATTTATACATATGTATGTATATTTCTTTTATTTATTTAGAAATAAATTCGCGTTGCCGCTTTTTTTATTTGATTGTATTTTCGAAGTAATTTTTTGTTTATTGGGCGATAACTCACAATCAAGATCAGATGTTAATTAATCTATAAATACATTAAACAAAAAAAAAAAACAAATTTTAATACAAACATTACGTCACAGATAACTCATAAGTCATAAAATTTATGATGATGTTGTGAATAATGAGATAAGAATTGATATATGTACATACATACTATGTGAAATTTATTGCAATTAGAGTTGTAAAATTTGACATAGATTAAACCACGTTCATCTGCCATCAATTAAATATTATAAAAATTTATAATGATGTAAGTAGATTTTTTGTTGAGGCCTCTGCATTTTCTATAGATATAGGTTTATTACTGACTCCTTAAGAGTATTTTTTTATATATTTTGAAATATTTCATTATTAGATTTAGAGATCTTTTACAAAACTTAGATTTTGATACTTGATTAAATATGGGGTATTCACAAATAACGAGAGGAAGGTTAGGTCAGTGACGTAGCGTGGCAAGGGCCAGGAAGGCACAGGCCCGAGTGGCATTTTGCTATAGGGGTGGCAATTTTCCAAACTATGCGGGCGATTCTTTGATTTCGAATTTTTTAGTCAAAATAGATGTTCGTATTTTCTATTTTTACATTTTCTTATTCACCATTTAAATCTTTTTTTTCTTCAAATCGATACATTTTTTAAGTCGAAAGAAATTATTCAAAGTTTGCGAACGATGAGTAATCGCAATTTCCCTTATATGTTTAACGCTTTCGAACAATTAAAATACATAAAATGCTACTCTAAAGCTAAATGCAGCAAAAAAGCATTTTCTATGTTTATCAAAAAAAAAGTCTCCGGAACTTATTTTACTTCAAAGAATTTGATAATATTTGCGAAGAAAATGATGAGATTAGTGTGGATTTGAATAATTCAATTTTGCCTACTTCAAAATAATAAATAAAATAAAGTCTTATTTCATTTTATAATTTACATATGTACTTTCTTTATGAAAAACAAAAATGATATTTCACGATTTTGACATTAAAAATGTGTGCATGTGTGTACGCTTCTGATTTTCTTTCTTCGAATCCAGAATTGATTTTCTTTTTCTTTCAAAAGAAGAACTATTATTTAGTTTAAAACGAACGCTTTCAGAAGCATTCGAAATGCTCCAACAAAATCTCTATAGTCTATACATTTCCAAGCTACCAGCTACATATTTTCAATATTGAAAATAAATTTTTTTTTGCATAAGGGAAATTATTTTTTAAGTTAAAGAAAAAATCATTAAGGTTTAGAAAATATAGTTTTCACACTTTCTCTTTGTTCAGAGGGTGTTTTTCCCTCGGGTCATAGCCTTCTTTACCATAAAAATTTCGTTCTGCTCTACGTTTTGCACTACGCTGTTCAAAGAGCGAAATTTATAATTATAGCACTTTTTTTTAGAGAAGTCGCCGCTCCTTTTCCACTGAATTATTATTATTTATTTTTATTAATTGTGTGCGGAAAAGAGGGACCACAAACAATTTCGTATCATCTGATAAAACTCTCCATTAATATTTGTCTGTAGTCTTTTCGTTTTCACCGTTGTTTAGGAGACAAACAAAAATTTCGTTTCTCTTCAGCTGTATAAACAAAATAAATTATAAATAAATAAAATTTTGTCTTATAACCAAAAAAAACGGTACCTCCCATATAAATGTTTAAGAACCTGAATTGAAAATCTCATTTTTCTCAAAAACGGCTCCAACGATTTTGATTAAAATATTTGTGTGAACTTATATCAGAACGATCTACCATAATATTGGGAAACAAAATTTATCTATTGTTTAAAAATGGTACCTCTCATAAAACCATTTTTTGGGTTTTCGACTATCTCATTATCTGTTGAACCAATTTTATTGAAATTTTTTACACAAAAGCTACTAATAATTTTTAATAATATTGCATATCAAAATTTAAAAAAAATAAAATTTTGGATTTAAAAAAAAAATTTTAAAATTATTATTTTTTGAAAATTCGATATTTCGTGGATGATTTTTTTTTTCAAAATTAAATTTTAAACTCCGCATAAATAAGTACTAAAAATTGGCGTACCAATTTTTTTTCTTAAAAATATATTCAAAATTTTATATATAAAAAATATTTTTATTTTTTTTAAAAAAGCAGCTCCAACGATTTAAAAAAAAAAAATTTCTAATAAATTCAGATTTGTGTAAAAAATCGGTTGGTGTACATTGCGTTGGTGTCAAATCAATTTCAGATATTATTTTAATCAATTAATTTCTAATTTTATTGATTTTTTTAAATTTTTCATTCTAAACTGTAAATTGCATGCATATGTGCGAAGTGCAAGACAGGACGGTGCTATATTTTTTCATATTAATATACTTACATAATACTTCCTTAAACTAGGCTATAAATACTTTAGGAAGGTGGCATAAAATTTAGGCTCCAATAATTAATAAATTTCTTTTATCAGATTAAATCAACTAACTTTAAAAAACTTGGGAAATTTATGATGGAAAGACTGAGCGCAGAACAAAGAACCAAATTTGTACAATTTTATGTAAAAAGTCGACATTCAATTATTCAGACATAAAGATCATATCAAAATGCGTACATTGTTCCAGCAGCGTTTTCAGCAATAAGGGGCTATCTGTGATGTTCCGCATGCTGGAAAACGTCGTGTCGTCGTGCAGTTCAAATTGATGTGAACATTGCTAGGGTGCAAACAAATATTGAGGAAAACTCCGAAACTTCCACAAGCGACGTTCTCAGCAGTTTTCTAGGTGGTGTTTGCAAAGAATTTTACGGCAGTTACACCTTTTTCCATAATTGCGAATAATTTAGAATTGTGGTTCCAATTAGATGGACCCACAGCTTACACAGCTCGTCTAACTATGGTGATCGGATGATATCACTTTTTTTTTTTATTTGAACTGGCCACCGCGTTCGCCCGATTTAACGTCTCAAGAGATTTGTTTCTTTCTAAAAAGTAACGTGTATGCCAATAAGCCAAGAATCATGCAACAGCTTAAGGCCAATATTCAAGAAAATGTAATGGCAATGGGACCTGAATTCTTAGAAAAGTAATGGAAAAGAGCTCGTCATGTCGAAGCAAGCAATGGATCAGAAAAATTATTTAAGCAAATCTATCGTTAGAATCGTGAGTTCATTAAAAAAAATGCCCTGGAAAAAGAACTTCCAGGTAATTTTTCTTTCCGTACAAACCTAATTCGGGCTTTTACTAAAATTTTAAATAACAACGAACCAAATCGATCAAGCCGTCCTTATGATGCACTTATCAAAATTTTAATATTTCAATTGAAATAAAATTAATTAACATATACAAACACAAATGGGGTAAAAATTGCTTATAAAATTCCATTAATTAATTAAGTGCGTATACGTCTGAGTGTACAACTGTTTTATCGTTTTTTTTTGTTTTAGTTTTATCTATCAAGGTTATATTGACACAATGAATAAACACTATCAACAATACATCCAAAAGGTTAAAAATCTCAACAATTTTATTGTGAACTGTCCAAATTTATGCTGCGAACACTTCCAAGTTGGAGAAATTTCCCAAAAAAAACAAAGTACCAACCGTCGTCTCTGGGATCATACAGAACTTCATCAGTGACATTTAAAATAACATACTTATTTTTGTTTTGAATGCCACAAATAAGATGCTATCACTTTCTTTAAAAATTCTTTAAAAAAATCATGGCCAACTATAATCTTACAAATGATATACATAATATACATACATACTTACTTATTTTTTTTTTTAATCCCACAAAAAAGACATGCTTCAATGGTTACGTTAAGTAAACTTAAAAAATTAATTTAAAAAAAGCCATGAAGCCATGACTGACTAATTTAGTGAACTTTCAAATTGTTTTCTTACTTTTTTTTTTGAAAATCACACATTTTTATAGTGCTAACATCCTCATAATTATGATTTTGAATAAAAAACTTAAAAGTTTATAAAAAAAACTATGGCTGACCAATTTACTGAAAATATAGTTGACCATTTTTATGACTATTAAATTACCTTCCAAATGGCAAACCTATTACCATAATATCAGCTGATATAAATACCTATAGGTTTACGTAAAGAGACTTTTCCAACGGTACATATATGAATTTATGCATTATTGGCTGAAGACCCAAATTTGCTATACTGTTTTATTTTTAAAGTTATTTTATGGAAGCTTAAAACTACCCCCACAAATAACACAAAAGCTTAATTGAATGTCAATAAATAACTAATCTTTATTTCCATATGTTTTTAGGTAAATATAAAGTATACACTCACCCTTTGCTTTCAAGAAGGATTGCAGTTGTTTTTTTTTTTTTGTTTGTTTGTTTATTCTTCAATAATATACATATGTTCTTTGATTTTACAGATTATCTTTATATTGTTCACATTAAATAAAAGAACATAAGGGTTTTATTTTTAATCTTTTTTTTGATAAAATAGTCTCTCTTAAATAAATATTTGCTGCATTAGTTGTGTTTTGTCAGATTAAGTATAAACACACTCCTATAACTTTATATACATATGTAGATGTATAGATACAATCTTTATCGCAAACTTTTAACAGTTTCAACAATATAAAAGTGGCAGAACAATAATTCAAAAAGTTTATTTTTATTCGAGACTTCATTATAACGTCAAACGTGAATTTTAAACTAAAAAACAAAACCAAAAATATTTAAAGCCTTTCAGAAAATTGAAGAATTGAAAAGTTATACATTTAAATCAACGTAGTTTCAAAATGAATATTAAACTTTTTTATAGTGTTTTGAGTTTGTTATAAGTACAAGTATAGTATAAGAAGAAATAAGTATTAAATTAAATATGTTTTTTTTTTTATTTTAGACAGTTCCTACTTTTAAGAGCTAGGAAAAATATGTTTGGACCTCCACCTCCACAGATCATCAAAAACAAAATAAATCGTCCAATCAAAGATCATTGTTTGACCCATGGATGTGTAAGAGAAAATTCTCATTTGAAGGTAAGGAAGATGAAAATTCTTTAGGCCAATGCCCAGCCGAATTTTCAAGGTTTTTGCTTTATGTTGTTTTCGATGGATATTTTCGCTGTCTCCCAAGTTAACACAGGCACTTCTGATTGTCACCATTTAAAGAAGTTATAACGTTGCCTCCTGCAACTTTATTGGAATTTTTTAGAGTACCTTTAATTTTTCCTTAGACAATGTTCTGTAAACTGACTTAACTTTAACGTACCGTTTTACTTTACGTTTCATATTACTTATATCCTTCGATTAGCACTTCCAAATAATATTTCCGGAGTGTTCTTTTTTTTTCTTGTGTGTGAATTTGGGAAATCGATGTTTTCTTATTCGATTTTAATTTAAAAAAGAGTAGAACAGTTCTAAAATCCAATCGAAAATGATATTTTTAAGTAAAGACAAATTAAAAAATGCAATTTGGAGAAGCCAGTTTATAAAGCATGGTATAAGATAATGTCACTTTCGTTTGAACATTCGCAGTGCTCCTTTTGCAATCGTATTCACTCCTAGTATATAGTACTCCAAATGTATTGGATTGGTTTTTCTGAATAATATTTTCATAGTTTTTTTCTGTTCCTGATTTTATTAAAAAATAGAGTTGAAATAAAGATGTTAAGTTCTTTGCCTGATAAGTTAAATAAAATTATTAAATTGAATGGTAGTGCTATTTGGTAATTTTAAAATCCATACAAACTGGATTTTTTTTTTAAATTTCAAATTATTCTGACAGATGTTCAATCAATAGTACCAAATGTGAAATATAAAAACCATATGGTACTGCCGAAGCTTTTTTTTTTTTGTAAATTTCTTACTGCAGTATTTATTTATTCCAAAAAAAAAAAACACGCTTAATTTGTGACTTATAATCGCTTTTAATTACGATCACGCATTTGTGACCCATAATTGCTTTTGATTACGATCACGCATTTGTGATCCATAACCGTTTTCAGTATTGATTACGACCACGCATTTGTGATCCATCACAATCAATTACTACTGCATTTTTCACTATCACGAATTTGTGATACGTAAATCTTTATGATTTTGGCCATGACTACGCATATCATAAACAATAAGCTAATCTACATTTATTTTAACGAACCTGCTTTTCTAGCCTTAGCGATTTCAGCAATCAGCTTCCTCATCATTCAATCCTCGCTTTAGTTTCATGTATGTAGATATCTCCAACATCCATAAATCAGCCAGTTCTATCCGGCTCGAAGGACCATGTCGATAGTTCAGCTAGTAGAGAAAAATATGGAAATATCAAAATCCAGTGACAAAAAGAATGAACTTATCAGTTTCATTCTACGAATAATAATAATAATAATTGATTGACATTAATATTAAAACAGGAAAACTACTAAGTATTTTAAGTAGAGCTAGATCTTAAAGTTATTAGTCATATGCACACTCATAATCAGCGTTGCCACAATGTTACAAGTGTAACAAAAGTGTTACACTTTTCTTAATTTGTTTGTATTTGTTACTATGTTACTTTTTTTTTCTTTTTGTTACACTTTTTTCTCCAAATTTTTTTTTTCTTTAAAATTTTACTTTATCATTTTTTTAATCAGTGTGAAGTGCACTTAAACAACACTTCCACCTATTTGTACACCTACGTCCTAAATTGAGTTGAAATCACCTTCATTCGACTCGATCGAACTCGTTCAGTTACAGTTTAGTCGAAATCTTGCTATCTTTCACTTCAAATTCAAACTCGATCTCTCGATCCAGCATATAAACATGGTTAGATATCCATTCCTCAAAAAATTCCAGTTTCCACATTCCAAAAAAATAATTTATTAACTTATTATTTAATTTATAGTTTTGTACTGAATTTAAAAACTGTGATGAAGAAAACTTATGTTCCTATTAAAAATAAAAAATTGAGTTCAAGAGCATTCTTTGCATTTAAATCATTTTTTCAATTTGTTACATTTTTTTCGCTTTTGTTACGTTTTTTAAAAAAATGTGTTACACTTTCGTGAAGCCCAGCGGCAACGCTGCTCATAATCATTTACTGCATCGCTCCACTTTCGGACATTGCTGCATTCTGATGTATGTATATGATTTACCAGTGGCTGGCGCTACGACACACCTAATATATTTTATTTTACTTTAATTTTTTTATATTCAATTCAAATCAAAAGGGAGTAATAATATCCGAAAATCCAATGGAACATGACATAAGATGCAACTCCCAAAAAAAATAAAATTACACGAGATCATTCTCATTGATGCATGTGTTTCACGCTTTCATGAAATCACTAAATCAGGAACAGAAAAAGCCTCGGTAAACATTATTCAAAATACCCAATAAAAGGCTTTTGGGTTAGTTGGAGTATAAAAAAAAGTTCTCCTAATATCCAATCGAAAACCGCATTACATTACAATATTTATTGGATTTTCTTCAGTCAACTTTTTGAAGGATAATTTCGTTGACCTACTAGCAGCGCTAATCTTATTTTTTTGTTATCTATTTTATCTTGATCTTATGACATCAAAATATTAATCATCCTTTTTGTGAGTTTCATCCGAAAAATATTTTACTTAAATATTTTTTTTCGTTCACAATATGAACGAAATTTCGATAGCCTACTAAAAATAAAAGAAAATTAAGGTAGCTAATTTTGCTCGAAATGAATGTTAACAATAAAGGGAATTTTTCGAAGATGAAATTTCGGGTGAAACTCAAAATAAGACTGAATCTAATTTCAAAGAAATTTATTGTTCTGTCTATTTTTTGTATAAATGTAGTATCTTTTGATCGTCTACTTGTTGGGAGTCCTATAGGAGTCGTTGGATTTTTGATAATTTAACATTTT
Organism: Epistrophe eligans; assembly: GCA_951394125.1. Lineage (NCBI taxonomy): Eukaryota > Metazoa > Arthropoda > Insecta > Diptera > Syrphidae > Epistrophe > Epistrophe eligans. The sequence goes on along the minus strand of OX596028.1, from coordinate 85,323,822 downwards.
TATTGCTGGAATCAGATCATTTATGGTATAATGAGGGTCATGGAAATCAACTGGTGGTATCAGGTAGGATTAAAGAAAGAAATCCAACAAATCAACAGACGAATTTTGTAAATTCAACTGACGGACCGGTGAAATTAAGTAAAGAATCCGGAAAATCAACTGACGAAAATGGCAAAATCAACTGGTGGACCAAGCAAAACTAATTATTGTTACCTATTTTATGATTCTATTTTTGAAACGTTCATAATATTTATCAATTTATTGAATTTTTTAATTAATTTTTTTCTAATTTCACACTGCAGTTCGATGTATATACAAATTATTTTAAACATTAACATTATGTTTTTTTTTTTTATTTACAGTTATTTTAAAATCAAGATTTATTTCTAATTAAACTTTGTTGTTTTTTTCAATTGATTTAGTTCAGCGGGGTCTTGATACTATTGGAGGTGATCACTTGATCCGACAACTTGCTCAACGATCAATTAATTAAGTCATTATTATTACAAAAGAAAATATTAATTTATTTCTATAATAATAAGTTAAAAAATAAGTATGTTTTATTAGCCGTAAATTTCATAAGATAATTGAAATTATGTTATTCCAAGTTACGTTGTCTTAAATCTACATTTATCTTAGTATTAATTATAAAAAAAAGAAAATATTCATTCTTACATTAAACTATTAGTCCAGTTAAACGCAGAATTTTTTTTTAACCTTTTCATTGATGAATAATAATGAAGGACATCCAATTAAGTAGAATATCATGAGACTATGTAAAACTATTTCATTCAGGTGCCATAGTCAAAGCTTTCATTGAAAATTTTAATTTTTAATTTTGAAAGGTTTTGAAATAAAAATCAGTACCTAATTATTTTGATTCCTATATAAAGCTTATTGCTCAATTATTATTTCTATTTAAAATAAAATCATTTCTGCACAACCTTTCACATACAATAACTTTTAAGATTTCAATGATCTATGGTAAGATAGTTCAGTCATTGAAATAATAAAATTTATTTTATGCGGAATCTTGGGTCAAAATGATTTTTTTTTTCTGAATAATATAATAATAATAATTTTCTTCATTTTGGTATATGAATAAATACTGACTTTGTGTCAAAATTAAAATTTTCAATCATCCTTTTCAATGAAAACATGTTACCATGGGGAATGAAGAATCAAAACAGTGCGCAGAGAAAGTGTGGATGTAAGAAACAAATAATATCGAATATTGAATTCGCTTTAATTGATCCGCAGTGATTTGCAGTGTAATGCTATCTTGAAGAAAAAATTCACAAAAATTATTCATCAAAAAACTTAATTTAAAAAACAAAATATTAGAATGGATTTTTGAGTTTTAATTTTTGAGTTAAATTTTTTCGTTGCTTTTTAATAAATTTGCTTCCATTTTAAGTATTTTTTTTTTAAACGGCCCCTTCGGTCTAGAGGGTGGAAAATACTACACCCTCTCATAAAATTGTTATTGTCTGGTTTCAACCTACCAAGCTCTAGCTTTTAGTGAGATTCTACGGGAATAACCCTGAATTCAATTTAATATAGATGAAAATAAGAATCTGAAAAAATAAGAAATTATTTTTCTTCATTTTGTGCTGATTTAGAACCATCCAAAATGAACTTTCTTTAACGACCACCCTATTGTACATACATATAATAATATAATCTTCTTCATTTGACGGTAGTGAAACGCTACCGTCTTACTTCAATGCACATAAATTCAATATTACGAAAACAACGAAATGCAGTTGCAGTCGATGCTGCAAGAGTTTACCAAATTTTAACTTATCACGTGCAGCACTTTTCATGTTTCAATTTGTATGAAGCAAGTTCTAGTTCCAGTTCCAGTTCCAGTTCCAGTTCCAGTTACAGCATTCTATTGTGTTCAGGAAGTGAAAGAAGAAAGTAAATATAAGACAAATATTCAAAATAAACTTTACGACGACGTCGTAAAATCGTAAAGTTTCCGACGCACGTTTCATAAAGTCCCTTTTAACATCTTGCGTAAATGTTGTGATGATAAACCAATCAGCTGATTCAACCATAATGTCATAATACCAACCATTAAAACAGTTTACCATGTTTACCATTTTATTTTAACGATGTTTACGACACAAATTTTTGTTGAAAAGTTTACGATTTGACATAAAAATTTTGACAGTTCGTTTACGACATTGTTAACTTTCCGACGTTTACCACGTTTAAGCCTAGTACCCTGCTAATGCGAAACGAAATTTTTTGTTGGTCTCCAACACGACAACGAAATGCTTACGAAAACGACAACAAAAAACTACCCACTCAATGTGTCACCAAGACACCAATTGCAAAAACAAAATACAAAAACACAACGCATACAAATCACAGAGAGGCACGCCGCTGGTATGAAAGAAACAACATCACACAATAAATGGTGTCAAGACCATTTGCGAAAAAAGAGCGGAGACTTCTCCAAATAATCTGCTATAATGATCAATTTCGCTCATCGAACTGCGTACTGCAAAACGAAAACCAGAACGAAATTTTTCGTTTATGATTTCGTTGTGTTATTTTTTTATGGGATTTTTCGTTTCGCATCAGCAGCGTACTAGGCTTTACGATGGTTTTCCTTCTTAGGGGTATTCATGCAACGTCGTAAAGTCCTCGTAAACGTGATAAACTGTGTAAATCTGTCAAATGTTCATAAAAATTTGACACGTTTACGCAGTTTATAACGCTTTTATGAATACTCATATTATCATATTATCTTCTCTCTCTTAACGGGTATACATATGAAGTGTCAAGTAGCACACTGGTGTATTATATTTTGGTGTAAATTCATGAATTCTGGTGCAAAATTGAGAAAACTTAAGAGAAATTTAATATTTTGGTCTATTGTCAAAATAAACCGGTATAAAAATTACACCATTGTCTTTTCTGTGCAAAATGTCATCATTTCTTTTGCAATCAATCGTCCCGTTTTTAAATAAGGTACTCACAATCATATTTACTCATTATATTCTTGCGTTCATATTATCAAATTGAATAATGCGAAAAAAACAATATCATTCAAATGGCCGCCTCCTGTCGAAGATTAGCAGCATGCGATTCTTTTGAGGTAATTTTTAACCACTTGTTCGCCTATTTCGGTTGGTATCTCGGCCATAACTTGAGTAATGTTGTTTTTTTAATGAGTCTAGAATTCGAGGTTTATTCGGGTAAACACGGTCTTTTGCGTAGCCCACAGAAAAAAATCTAACGGTGTCAAATCGCATAATCTTGGTGGACAATTGACGCGTCGTCGCCAAAACGTGAAATTACGCGACCAGGGAACTTCTCACGCAATAAAGCCATAATTGGTCGTGTTGTGTGGCTTGTTGCCCCGCTGTCTTGTTGGAACCACATATCGTCCAAGTCATCATCTTCAATCGGCGGCCAAAAAAATCGGTTATCATTCGACCATATCGCTCCGAATTGACTGTAACCGTCTGCAGGTTCATTCAACAATACTTGCAACACTGAGACAATCTTATTCTACTGCTATTTAATATTTTCGTGGATTCTTAAAAAAAAAGTAATAAGACTTCAATTAAAAATTGAGCCGTATACTAGCCCGGCCTAACTTACCTGCAATACAACCATTATGAAAAAGGTTATTTCTCTCGGAAACGGATCTAAAGATTTTGATAATAAAAAAATTGTTTGTGTTATTGTAGATATGGTATTATGCATTTTGATGAACACAATTCTTATCAAGAACTCTTACTAACGGTATCTCTTATGGAACCACTTATTTATTTCCTCGTTGCATAACTAGTATAAATTTTCACAAAAAAATGTTTTGGGTTTTTTAATTAAATTTCAAATTTAAACAAAAGGTTCCTAACATGACGTTGATGATTTACACAAAGACAAATCTATACATTATAGTCTTTTTCGTAAACCTTTGACACCGGGGTCCTGCGGGTTCTTGGACTTAATATTATATCCTTCAAGCTTAGAATTTGATTTTAAATTTTAAAAATACATTATCTGTTTGAAGTATTTTATTTTATTTTTACCTTAAGTTAATAGAAAACAACATTGTATAGCATCATTTATTTGGTTCAATCCCTGATCTCGTTTCATTTTAGTGATGGTATGCCAAAGCAGGTGTAGCAGCATAAGCAACTGGAGTTCCAACAGCAACAGCCTTCACAGACAAACCAAGTGGTTCTCGATTAACAACAGCATTGAATCCATGAACTGGATCAGAAGTATATTGAACAGTCCTCTTGTAGCCATCGGCATCATTTAAAGAGTATTCACCTTGAACAATATCACCATCACGGGCTTCAACTTGACTCTTAACATCGCCAGTGAGACTATCATTGACATCGTATGCGAATTTATATTGTGGATGAGGATCGTATTGTTCAGAATCTTTCGTCAGTACTGGATGGGATACAGCCAATGTTGTAGCTGCCTGATGATATACCTGAGCAGCTGGAAGTAGTCCAGCGCTAGCGACAGCAATAAGTGCGAAAGCAAAAACGATCTAAAGAAAGAAAGAATAAAAGTTAACAGAGAAATAAAGGACTTATTAAGATATTAACTTTACCTTGATTGCCATTTTTAATAATTATTGATTGTTGATATGGGCTGTACAGCAGAGAAGATGGTAATGATGCTGATATGGGTACTGTAAGATGCTTTTATACAGGCTCCAAAAAATGCCCTAACAACCACTGACCACCTCGCATAAATTGTATCAAACTGGATTTTTTTTATTACAGTTTCTTGTTTAATTTAAAACAAAACAAAACTGCCGGCGAATTGCATTCAAAGTGAACAATGAAAAAATTGATGCATTTCAAAAAGCAACATGTGTTTCTTTTCTGCAACCAAGATTTGTGAGGTTTGTGGATGGATATAGAAGTGAAAGGTATACATATGTATTTAGTCTGAGATCTTATAAAGACACATGCATAATCTTTGTCTGGACAATAAGCGTATTTTTTGTTTAAAATTCCCCGAAATAATCCCTTTTCATAGAATTTGGGTCACTCAAAGCAAAAGGCCTTGACTTAATTCTCAACTTGATGGAAATAAATAACGTAAGACATAATTGTTGCATCGAAGTTGGACTTAAGATGAAATTGGCGTGAAATAAAAAAACCAGATGCTATAAATACAATTATTTAACGTTCGGAAAAAAAACTACTATAGTCGGATGCTAGTTACATACATAAGTGTATAGAATTAGATAGCTTGAGTTCTAATAAGCTGATTTTTAAAGTTAAGGTCTTAAAATTGAGCATAAATTAATGCGGTTTTATTTCTTACAAAAATCATTTTGATTTTCACATTACAAAGTGCAAAAGTTAAAAAAAGTTAAAAAATTTCAGAATTAAAAAAAAAACGATTGTTTTCAAAAACCCTCCCATTCAAAAATGTAAGCGGTTTTTAGCAATACCTAAATGCAATAGAAGTGGGACAGAATATAAAGGGTTTTCCAATAGGGACGGGTTGATTTTGACAGCTCGTGGCGGCCATATTGTTTATTTTACTTTCTGTCAAAATATCGTCTTTTAATCAGTTACTAAAGACAAATCATCATGGCAAGTTACAGCGTCGAGCAATACGTGCAAATGATAAAACTTTGGGTTTTGGAGCAGTTGGAAGTTGATCCCAATTTTGGTCGAAAAACCATCTTTAGCGATGAGGCCAATTTTTAGATAAATAAGTCCGTGAATAAGCAAAATTGCCGGATTTGGGACGACACCAATCCACCAGAGATTCACGAGGTGTCAATGCATCCAAATAAAGTTACTGTTTGGTGTGGATTTTGGGCTGGAGGCGTCATCGGTCCGTACTTCTTCGAAAACGATGCTGGCCAGGCCATTACCGTCAACGGCGATCGCTATAGGTCGATGATCACCAACTTCTTGTGGCCTGAATTGGATGATATGGACGCCGAAGACATATGGTTTAAACAGGATGGCGCTACGTGCCACATAGCTCAAGACACAATCGATATTCTGCACCAGCGGTTTCATAGCATGGTTATCTCGCGCCGAGGCGACGTGAATTGGCCACAAAGATCGTTTGATTTGACCCCTTTGGACTTTTTCTTGTGGGGCTTTCTTATGTCGCAGGTCTAAACGAATAAGCCGCAAACCACCGCAGCCCTCAAAGACAACATAATCGATGCCATCGGTCAAATTCAGCCTGATTTATGCGCCAAAGTCATCGAATACTGGAACTTTCGAATCCGCGACACCCAGCGAAGCCGCAGCGGCCATTTGAACGATGAACCTTATCGATATCTCATATACAACTTGTTTTATTCAATTTTAAAATCGACCCGCCCTTAATGGAAAACCCTTTATTTATGAAGTTTTTAAAAACAATAGAGTGATTTGACTAAAAACCGAAGCTTAAAACTTAAGATTTAAAGGTCAGATGATAGTCTGACAATGGCTTTTGCAATTGCCACTAATACACGCCACAACAAACGACTTCAACGAAAAAGTAGGTACACGCCGGCCACTGTGTTGAAGTATGTATAAATTTTCAGAATGGGCGCTCAAATTCCATTCTTAAGACAATTACAAAATGAATTTAAAACTTACGGGACATAAAAAACAGTATTTTATAGTAGGTATTTAGTATTTATTAATTCATTTTGTTGACAACAAAACTCAACACACGAAACCCGAAGTGGTTTTTTCGTAGAATTCTTCCCCGGGTTTGCAAAAACACGCCTGACGTTTCTGACATTTTCGCATAGTAGTCAAAAAAAAAAAACTACCCAAAACTCCTTTCTTCACCCAGTTTTAGCCCAATTTTGTTCGCATGCGCACATTTTGTGTAGTTTCGAGCAAAACAGAGCGCTCATGACAAAGTAAATTATTTTTCCTTTCTTGACAATTATTACGCGATAAATTTCTTTGGTTAGAAACTTCTAAGCTCTGTGTTCTGTCAAAATCCAATTTAAAATAAAGGAAAAACAACAAAATACAAAATAGCTGTTGTTTAATTTTATTTATTTTTTGTATTAGTTCTTTTTACTGACGTTTAAAAAGTGACAGACATTTTTGGTTAAAAGCGATAGAATTTCAACCTCAAAATGAAACAGATTGCTTTTTTTAGTTCAGAAAGTGCCCGGATAAACATAATATTATGCCTGTTTTTTTTACTGACAGAACTGACTTTTGTCTGAGCTTTACTAGTCAAATTAAAGTCGCTCTCGTTGGCCGTAAAGAACTTTTTTCTGAAAAGTATTTTCTCTTAAAATACCTCTAAAGTGTTTTACAGACAAAACAATTCTCTCAAATTAACTGTTACTTTTGTATGTATGTATTTATTTAAATAAAGATAATTTGCATTAAAATAATAACAAATATTATTACAAATAATTATGTATTTTTCCTATGCGATATACAGGAGTAGTTGTATTCATAAAAAATAAAATAATGCATTTTACGATTTGACAATTTGACCTATTTGTGACTTTTATGTATTGTTTTTTTTTTCTTGATTTTATGTTTCTTTTTGTTTTATTTTATACAACTCATAGAAGATGTTTATTCTAGGTCTTTTTTTAAGAAAAATATGTATAGCCCTGTCAAACTTTGAAAGAAGGAGAAAATACTCTCAGAGAGGGAAAAGTTATTAAAAAGTAAATAAACGCACTGAATCACTTTTTGTGTCACTTTTGTGTACAAGACGATCAAACTGTGACAAATCATTTTGAATCGTGTAATTTTTAAATTGTAAAATTTGTACAAACTATAGAACTACCGACTTCAACACGTCGAGTTCGGCGATTTGCAATTAAGATGGCAAGGCAAATTCCAAATTGATTTTATTCTTATGTCGAATTCCTTTCAACGCAAAAGTTGAATTTTTTTTTTTCAAAAAAGAATCGATTTTTTTTTTTTTTGTTGAAAGAAATGTGTAAAGAATCGAATTTTTTTTGTGTGATTGTGTGTGCGGTGCTTGACAGCTTAATAATTAAATAAAACTTATTGTTACTATCGTGAAATGTATTTTTTTGCAGCGCACAAATATTTAATATATATGTATATAATTATACAATTATATATTATATAACCAAAAACACAGTTTGCATTTTTCTTCGACTGATTGGATTACCTTCGCCATTAATAAAAATATTATTTTCTTTTCTTTCTTTCAGAAAATTCTTCGTCCAACTGGATAGCTGCAAATCATCAGTCAAACCTATCAAAGCCGGAGTCGCCCAGGGATCGAAGCTGGGACCTTTCCTATACAGCCTGATGACGTCCGATCAACCGGTGCCAATTGATTGTGAGAACCTGCTTTTTGCTGACGATTCACTCACATATGCCTCATCGATAGCGCCTGCCATAGCAGCTCGGAGAGTGGAAGCTCACGTCTCCAGACTCTTCAGCTATTACGAAAAGTGGGGTATCCGAATCAACACTGCCAAATCGGAACTTGTGTGCTTCCGGAGACCCACCACCAATGGCATCCGCTGTCGAACTGCAGCAATAAGCAGAAATCTGGTCCTGAAGCTTCCTAACGGATCAACGATAGCAGCCAAAAGGAACGTCAAATACCTTGGAGTGAACTTCAACGAGCTATTCAGGTTCAACCCTCACTCGAGGCAGGTGCTAAGGAAGGCCAACTTCGCGTTTCATCGCTTGCACCCACTGCTTGCAAGACGAACCGGACTAAGCCAGCCAACGAAGCTACTCATATACAAGCAACTTATCAGACCGGTAATCAGTTACAACTTTCCTGTATGGTACACCATTTCAAAGACGGCGATGCAGAAGCTCCAACTCTTCGAAAGGAAGATCCTGAGGTTAAGCACCGGACTCACCTACGACCGGCAGCGACAGAAACACCACAGCAACCAGAGAGTGTACGAAGAAGCGAAAATAAAGCCACTGGACCAGTTTCTCATGCAATTGGCAAAGAAACTCATCTCTAACACCGCCAACCACCCTAACCAGCTGATGAGAAGGATGACCACCCAGGAACGACATCCAGAGCCAAGGTACCTTAGTGCCTTGGATATAACAAACATACCAACCGACAACGATGAAGGAATTCAGTTCTACGCTGACACGGAGTCAGCATACCACCGTGGCTGAAAAATTTACCAACTAACCCTCACCAAACCCAACATCTGGACAACCGGGACGGAACAACCCGAGAAAGAAACCAAGCCAGCAGATTATTATTATTAAGTTAAATTTTCATGTATATTATAATTATTATAATTTTAAAAACATTGTCAATGCTTAAGTTAGGCCCCCTCTGTGCCAACAAATTATTTATTTTCACAATATCCTTAATCTTAAGTTTTCCAATTGTATATATAAAGTTCAATAAAAAACCTAAACCTAAACCTAAGTTTGCATTTTTAAAACACAGCGAAATTAAAGTTAAGGTTTAGAAATGTCAAATCTTGCTAGTGGGTGTGCAAATCGGTGTAAATTCTTTTTGAAATCTTGCAAAATATGCAAGATTTGTTTGACAGAATAAAATCGATTCTTTTTCTAAAAAGAATCGAATCTTTGGTTGAAAGGAATTCCACATTAGCCAACTTAAAATGACAGACACTGACAGCTATGTATTTGACAGTTTTTTACACTCCTCGCACGCATAAATTTGGGTAGCAGAATTTGCAGATAATCCAATGGAAGGGAAGTCATTTTTGTTCTCTAATTGTTCTTTGTTCGTTACATTTTTTTGAATCAACAAAAATAAATTTTATACAATTTGTGAAAATTTCTGCAATTTTGCAATAAATTTCACATTACCAAACAGAGCTTTTATCGTAACTAGTTTTTTTTTTATGTCCAAATAAATTTTAGTACCTACTTTTTCTTTTAACAAAGACAATTTGGCATTATATATATATTTTTTTTAAAGCAACAAAATAATAAATTAGGTAAATTATTTATTATTTCACCAAAATTTGTTGATAAATTAATATTAATATGAGTAAACTGGATGACTAGGTATACTGAATTGGATCATGTCTAACTACCGTCTGAGTCACATATGACTCTGGAGCATAGTTTGGCTTAATGATGACATTTGGAGCTCCAACACTTGCACTCACAAGTGGAATACGATGGACAACAGCATTAAATCCATTAATTGAATCAGCAGTGTATCTCACGATTCTTCTGTAGCCATCAGCATCATTCAATGAATATTCTCCATGGACAATATCTCCATTGCGAGTTTCTGTTTGACTCTTTGAATCACCCGTAATTGCATCTTCAACTCCATACGAATATGTGTATTGGGGATGAGGATCGTAGTCTTCAACTGCTTTTATCAAAACTGAATGACTTAATACCTGATCAATATGAGCAGATGGATTATATCCTGCATTGACAACAACCATCAATGCAAAGGCTATTATTGTGATCTATAAAAGTGTTTTAAATATAAATTGCAAAATTTATAAATTGAAGTTATTTATTCGTCTTACTTTATATTCCATTTTGTTTATAGCTATGTATATAAAGCTCTATTTTTAAGAAGTCGTTAAGTTAGAATGTTCTTTGCAATTGATTACTTAGTGCTTTTATATGGCATCAAATTTGTCAGTTTTTACGGCCTTTGCGGAAGGTACTCCGTACATATATGTAGCTACCTACTCTATTTTCATATTAATTATTTGTATATCAATAACATGTGTATATACGATTGAACATTTTATATCTTAACAGACGGTAAAACTAAAATTAATTTATTCATGGCCTTGAGAACGGTTTTTGTGATCAATGAATGATATATGTATATGTACATTTTTATGGAAAAGCGTCATAGTGGCGCAGTTTATTTTCATTTGTTGCTATAAGGTTAATGTTCTTTTAATTATATCATCAAATTTATTTATTAAGAATTAAAAATTAACAATCGGATTGTGTCACAATTATATTGTTGATACCAACTTAAGAGTGACCAATTGCTTCTTATATTATGTAATGGATGTTAAGTAGATCTTTATGGGGAAAGCTTACCATTCACTTTAAATCGAGACAAATATGGTAAAAGGCGAAGGGGTACTTTTTTAATACAAAATGCTCCTTCAATTAAAAAAAAATGTCTTTGATTTTTAAGCAATGTTAAGCTATATTGTTTTGCTAACATTATTTTTACTTAGCGATATATATGTACATACATATGTACTTAATGGCAAGTTATGGATTCGTAAACAAAAACCGAACTTAAGATTTTGATCCAACTTGACATTATCTAAGATGATAGCGAAATCGAAAAAAGTGGGTCTCACAATTCTGTCTGTCTCTCTGTCCTGTCCTTTGGGCTGCAGCCTAAACTGGGGGTCGATTTTTTTAAACTTGGTATCTAGCGTTTTTTCCGACATACTATTTTCATTTTTTTGTTAAGACCAAAAAAAACGGTACCTGCCGTACAATTTTAGCAATAATTGAAAATCTTATTTTTCATAAAAACGTGCCCAAAAAAACGTGTACATAAAATTCAGTAATTTTTTTTACAAAAAGGCTAAGTACAATTTTATTAAAAAAAATAGACAAATGGTTATAAATGGAACCTTTTTTATTTTCATATTTCTCAAGGCTGTTTTTTTAGTTATTTCTTAGAAGAGGAAGTGAAATTTTCATTAGATTGAAAAGTAACGTTACTTGTCAAACAACCCTTATATATAAAATAAACTTTTTATCTCGATAAAGGCTTTTACGATTTTTATAAACATAAATTGTGTGTCCTAACGTCTACATTTTGGTAGAAAAAAATACAAATAATGTTAAGCCTTAACTATAGGTAAATTGGCCAGAAAAGTGAAATTTTTCAAAAGCGTTTCTGACTGGGAAACTTATAAAAATGATGCAGAAAGCTTAAATTTCGGTTTAAAAATAAAAATTATATTCTTTTTCACAAAATAACTGCGCTATAGCGGGAAAAAAAAAATTGTTACTTTTGCAATTTTGCAAAAAGTGGTCAATGTACTTAGGCTTTATTAACGGTACCTGCCGGTTTTACGGTGTTTTTTTTATTTTCATGTGAAGTTAAAAATATTGCCTTAAGTCAGATTTTCAATATATCGCGTAAAAAATGTTTGCTATTTTAGAGGTCATAAATATGTACCTAGATAATAACGGCGAGGTATTTTTTATTTATTTCAACAAAAATACTAACGGTTGCTGTAAATAATAATCTTAGATCAATAGTTTTTTTTTCATCTTTGGGAAGTGAGTAGTTAAAATTATTATATTATAATTATTTTATTTATTATTATATTATAAATATATTTTTGACAAATGTTTCGCTTAAAAGCGAAAAAGAGAGGGTCAAATTTTAAACCAAAAATCTATTCTTTAATTTTCTTTAAAGAGAAAAAAAAGGTTTAAACTGGATTTAGAAGATTTTTACCTCCCTCGTGATGTCAAAAATTGGAACAATAAACTTTTTTTTGATATGTAAACATCTATGCCGGGGGTAGGGTAAATTAAAAATGTTGTACCTTACGTGTAATACATTACGTGTAAAACATTAAGTGTAATACGTTACGTGTCACTATGATGTCATAGAAGGTACTATATGTAAACCGAAATCTGCGCTCTGGCACATATTACACGTGATTCCCAACAATTATGTATACATTTTTTTAATTTTAAACGGGAATATGTATTTCGAATACCTGTCATCATGGAACAATTCGTTTTCAAATTCAACAAATCAAAAACCTTCGGAAAAACAGACTGGGTTTCTGTTACAAAAACCTTGTTCGATTATCAAATTTCGTTCCGCATAATCTGGTATACTCTCCATTAATATTTCTCCGTATTCCGTATTTTTTTCGTTTACGTTTTCCCTGTTGCTTTGGAGACCACAGAAAATTTTCGTTTCGCTTTAGCAGAGAAGGTACTAGGCTTAAAAACAACTGCAAGTTGATTTTTTTTTTATTTTTATAAATTCTGCATTACGTCATTATGATGTGTAGAATCAAATTGAGACGAGTCGATGACATAATATCATAATGTTCGAGAGATCTCGAATATATTGAAAAACATTGTATAATTCTTTTTTAATTGCTCTTATAAGAGAACTGCTAATTAGATTTTTTTGAAAACATTTTCTGTACCTACTGATGACGTTTTTATCATTAAAATAAAATTCACCCGAGCTCAATATCTTTTTTTCATTTTCAATAAACCTATGATGAACGAAAAAAGGTAGACTAAACATAATTTGCCGCATACTGTCGAACCGCTACTTTATTTCGATTTATATTTAAAAGGATTTAAGTTCAATTTATTTTGAATTTGAATTGGCCATAATCGCTTATTTAAGTTTTTTTTATGCACTGAGTTTTAACAATTCCATACAAAAGCTATATTTTTATGTAATTTCGCATTTAATTTTGTGCCAATTCTCATTTCGCAATGTGAATTTGTACCGGAAATAAGATAATTTGGAAATTGTTAATGAAATTACTTCATCAGCCTTTATGAAAATGCAATATTAGCCGTGTTTTATAAGGCGTGTTTTTTTACATAGACTTGTAAAAACATAGACTTGTAAAAACACATAGAATTGGACGACAAAAGAACTTTAATAATAATTTTTAAAATTTAATTTTTAATTTCTTAAAACCCAACCTTGTTCATATTCTAATCACCCTATAATAAATAACTAATTTCTCTTAGTTGCTTTTAGGGCCATCTATCGGCTTATAGAAGAAGCAGTATTATATCATGTTTTCATTTTTCACTGCAAGATAACGCCACTCACATGACCTCTAAACAACCTTTTGACGTTTACTTATCAGGGATTTTTTTCGATTTTCATCAGAGACGGTGAAATTTCTGTATCTTTCTCACCCCTGCATCAGCTTTTCAGGTCTATTCAAAGAGATTTGGAAAATAAAAAGTGAATCGTAGTGTGTCCACCTTCCAGTCAAGACACCGGAAGCAACCTAAATTATAATTGTAAAAAATAAGTTAAAATTCGTTTTGTGAATTTTAATTGTTATTCTTCATCCAACAAGACAAGTAAGTGCAGTTTCTTTATTATTTTTTTTGTATTTATAAACTGTCCTACAAATTTAAATCGTTTTCTTCTTTGCGTAAAGAATTTGTTGAATACTTTGTTGCGATTTCATAACGCGAATTTTCAATGTGAAAAAAGTGAATTATATGCAAAGATTTTGTACAAAACTCGAACTTCGTCATTTTTCTATTCAGGGAAATCATCTGCTATGATTACTAACCAACCCATTATCAATCATCACTTTGACCTTGAACCTTCAAAAGATTTTGATACTACTTATTTTTAAAAACCTACGAGCAGTTCATTGAGTTTTTGCAAAAGCAATATATACCTAGGATATTTACTTGAAATCCTCACTCCTGCTGCTCTTGTTTTAAAAAAGGTTTTCAATGTCTAATAAGAAATCGGTTTCTTATTTAAAAAATTCCAACCTAAATAAATGTCACCTAAAAGAAGCGACCCTCGACCCTACGTTTGCTATTTTCTTCTCTAATCGAATCACATGACGGCGGCGTTGAGAGCATCATCAACTTTCCCTCTTAACTCTTCTTCATAGTGATTTTTTTTATTAAATGCGCAACTTAACAATTTAGGTAATTCTTTATTTTTAATTGTTTATTGCATTGAAATGCCAACACGTTCTCTATGTGGTGGTTGAAACGTAGAAATTAAAAACAATCATACAAAAATATCTGGCGCTCTCTTGATGTTTTCTTTTAGAATTTATCAATTTTTATTATATATGTACGTACATAGATGTTCGTTCTTTTCAAATGAACTTATGTATATGCAAACTCCAAGTAACTTCCTATACTATTGGTCTAGTTTATTTTCTTGTCGAATTAAAAATTTTTTAAGATCTTCCAACTGCTTACCTTTCCTTTTTTTAAGTAGATAGGTATGTACATATAATATCATGATCTCGATAGGACTCAATAAAATAACCAGACACGCTTATTTAATTTTTTGTAGCAATCTAGCTTCCCTGAGGGTTTTCAGTGCATTGTCCTAAGATAGCTTTGGGTCTTTCCATATTTTGTTCTGATTTAGTAGATAATTGTTCATAAAACAACAACAACAACAACAACATAGCAGATAGGCGACTGTCAACCTCAGAAAACATGCAGCGGTATTTTAATATTATAAACTTGATCTTCTAGTTTTCACTTATTCTTGTGCTGCTCTGATCTAGTTTTCATTAATTAAACACCCATACTACAATGATATTTATGTACAGTCGATAGAAGTAATTGTTTTTTTTTTCGGGATAGTTCATTACTTATTCGTTTATTTTGAATAAAAAATAATTGAATTACTCGCCAAAAAAATGAAGATAATAATAACACTAATTACACTTCAATTGCCATTCTCATTCCAAATAAAGATGTAGTGGATTTTAATTGATTTTATCATAAACTTGTATTTAAATTTTGTTTTTAAACTGCCCAATTAGTACAACGTTGAAAAGAACAATAGTATTAGTAGAACTATAGTTTTTGTTTGTAGTAATGACCAACATTATTAATAATTACATTTATTAAAACCTCAATGTGCATTTTTTTAGATTTATTAATTTTAAATCTAAGCTACTTATAAAACTACTGAAAGAAAAGAATAACTAAGCTTACATTTAATCGCAAAACAAAACAAAAACATACATATATTGAGAAAGAGGAATTTGTTCGAGGCTTATGCTTATCATATCATATTAACGTCAAAACCAGGTTAACCTAGCTAACCAATACAAAAAAAAAAAAAAAAAAACATTTGGGGGGCTTGGTTTACAAATAAACATACTGATAAGGTTTTATTTTGACTGATTATTTAGTCTAGTCTAATTTAGTGGTGCTCTATTTAATTATTTAAATATAAGAGACTTACTTATTTTTCTTTAATTTTAGTCTTTTGAGTTAACGAGGATAATATAATTGTGAAAACCAAGCAAGTCGAATATTTAAAAAAAAAAGTTGAGAAGGTCAGTTTGTATGTATTATTAAATTCACAAAATCAAATTATTGTGGTAAAAGTTTTTAATCATGTATTTTTTTATTTGTTATATATTAGAAAATTATCAAACAGTGGTTAAATTTTGTTAAATATTTTGTCCTATTTATTATAATCATAATTTAAGTCGATGTAACTTGACTTACTTAGTTCTTTACGACTACCACCGAAATATTAAACGCGATATTCTTAAATGTATATGATTTATAAAATAATAAAACTTTATTATTTTCTTGTCGAATTATTAAAAATTTTAAGTAGAATTTTTCTCCTATTATCTTTCTTTGTTGGAAAATTCCAATAAATGCCAGAATTTAACCTAAAATTTCTATACACTAGACCAAAAAGAGCTTAATTCATTAAGAATATAGAATGGGTTTTGGATGCAAAAATCCCCATTTACTCTGCTTCGAATATCATCAGTAATTAAATGCATTTGCTATTCTATAAATAGATAATAAAACAAGAATATATCCTTGGATTTTTTTCCATTTTCCCGGCCCAATTAACTTAACATAGTTATGCAAAGGTGCATACATGTAAAGGTACATAGATTGAAATCCTTGCACTTTTTCTAGTTGGTGCTATTTACGTTGTTTTATGTCATCATTCATGAAAGAATATTTTGTTTTGTTTTTTAACATAATTGAACCGCAATTGTTTTAAATATTTGTTGCAATCTATGACAGCCTTTGTGATTTGGTTCAGAGTACATTGTGTTTATTTATATATATATCTCGAAAAAGTTGATTATCTAGGTTAATTGAATATGTATTGGCTTTTTATCTTTTGTGTAGAAAATTATATTCTTTATTATTATTTATTTAACTGTTATAAGCAAACCTATTATTAATAGAAATTAATGAAAGTGTTCCGCATGAGCCGAAGACGGAGGATACATTTCATTAAACAAAAATGCAACGTTAAATGCTCACATTTGCCTAACGCATTGAATTCAGTTCAACTTTGTAATAATGTGTGTCATTCCTGGTAAATTTAATACTTTAATAAATTATTCTTTAAGGGACTCCACTAATCGGAAGCGCCATCAGGAACGATTTGTATACTGTATGTCTATCCAATTTAAAGCTTTCCCAATTGTTGTGATTCCTTTTTCGATTTATTTCAGTTATGTACTTTAGGTCGACACACTCTTCTGTCGGTTTGAGTAAACATCGTTTTCTGTTTTTAATATTACGGTATCTTCAATCAGATAAATGGTCCAGGGCACACATTTCCAAGTGTGCATAACTTCTGTTGCGAAAAAAGACCATCGTCTGAAAATGTTCAATTTAGTTATTAATGCAATTGTTGATTTATTATCATTATCTTTCATAAAATGTTTATATCGTATAAATTCAAAAAATTGATTTGTTTTAGGAATGCATAATTTGCCTTATTTTTATAGAATGCATTATGATCGTTTATCTTTGTTTATTGAATATATAATCGACGTCGCGTAAAGATTTGATTTTTGAACGGTTTCATTCTAAAAATAAATTGTTTGTTTTTTTTTCTGCACAACGAAGTACATATTATAAAACGACTTTCATCGTTTATTTTTGTAGTTATTTTTATGAAATTTTTAAAATGCATTTGTTGTGTTAAGAAAATCCCGTTGTTTATTAAAAAGAATTAGCATTTAAAAACAATAATTCTTTTTTTCAATGTGACACTTTTTAAAAACATACATATACATACAAACATTCTAAGGAATATTAAAATTGTATGTATATATTATATTCATAAAATATTTCTCTGTTAAATATATATGTATGTATATGTGGATGTACATATGTACATATATCTAGTTAACAGCGATGGAGCGCAATGACATTGAAACTTTTACTCTGACATTGAATTAAATAATATTTTTGCAAAGATAAATGCCTTTATTTTGTTATCGAAATTAATATAAACTTTTTTACCTACTTTATTATTTTTTCAACAGATAAAATCTATGGCTAACATTATTCATTATCAATATTAACGATACGTTGCGTTGTTCTAGAATGATTATTGAAAATCATTGCTGTGTTAATATTTAACTTTGACTTAGATCATCATTTTGATTTAAATAAATGACATAAATTAATTGCATATAGTTCAGTTGTAGTGATGATAAAACATTAACATTATTTAAGGAAAATAATACAAAAATCAATTATTAATGACATACATTTATTCGAAGTCCTGCATATGTATGATGGCGCTCAGAAAATACTGTTAATCTGTTAGAAAAGAATAAGCAATTTCATTCTTTGATGTATTTTTTCATAATCTTTGAATTAGTGTCAGCAGTGTAATTTTAATCCATAATGCTTCTTTTACACGATGAAGACAAACGATGGCAAGAAAACGACAAAAATTGGGACAAATTGTCAGACGTGTGTAAATTTGGCATCAGTAAAATACATTGTAACATTTTTCACCAAACCATCACTATGAATAAGAGAATAATAATATTATGGGTGATTATTTGTGGGACTTGATAAGAGATGATTCCGAAGTTCATATAGAAAAACTTCTGAATACTAATATAGAAGTGACAATATTTTTTTGGTTTGGGCTCATGATAGGTAATAACAATTTAAGTTACATTTTGAGTGTTTTTTTTTTATATTTTCATTTAAAAAAGTTCCTTATTTTTATTTTATTTTATTTGGCAAAATATCTAAATAAAATCTGTATTTCCTAAAACGTAAAAGTCTTACAATAATTTATCTGCTATAAATTAAAAATACTTGTTAATTTTAATCAGCTCAACTAATTTAAATGTCATGTAGGAGATTATTTTGCATGCATTTTTGTTTGCGTCATTAAAACAATCAAAAAATATTTAACTTTAAATTCGTTATCAATGACGAAAACAAAAGCCCAAATATATCTATATTTCCTATATCTAACAATAAAATGTAATCTTACCCATATATTTGTATGTATATACAAAAACACAATTTAAACCATTCATTGGCTTATTCCACGTTCTCATACCTATATCACTTTGACCTTCATCAATGTCAAAAACAATGTTTTCAATTAAATGCTCAATGCGCATGTTTAAAAATAAAGCTTTTCTGTACAAAAAAATATGTACATGAAAATCGTCACAGTGAAAGTGAAAGTTATTTTGGTATTATTATGATAAAGCTTCTTTGAATTTCTCGCTCAGAGAAGAGCCTTACATATACACTTGTACAAAGTGCTAGCAGCCGGTTACCATTAAATAATTCCATTGGCACAATTCTAGTTTTTTGGAAAACTCTCGACGGTAAAGTTGATTTTCTTTATTTTTTTGTCGTCCTTTTGGTATTTGTCAGATAAGTGTAGATTTTTTTTTTATATTTATAGAGGTCAACGCGAAGGTTATTATAAAGCATTCACTTTTTATTCAAGTTATTCGAAGACAGGTGAGGATTTGATAACACAAAAAATTAATTGTTTTGAGAAGAAGTTTTTGAAAAAAGTTTTCACAAAATTAATTCTAAAATAATAATAATTTTGTTTTAAAAATTCTTTTTTGTTTTGGTTTTTTTTTTTTTTAATTTTTATTCAGTTCTATCTTATCTCGTGGAAAATATTTTGTCGATAAACTTTAATCCCAATTAAATTTTATTTACTTTTTTCTGGGGTTAAAATATTGCCAATGATTTATTTTTTTAATCGGAGAACAGTTCAAAGTATCGATATTATTGTAGGTTATTTATTTTTTTCTGCTTTTTTTTCTTAATGGTTAAGATTTGTTGTGTATCTCTTGGAAAATATCAAGTTAATGTTTAAAAGGGTGTGTTATTCACATCATAATTAAATCACCACAGTCTTAATTAGCCAATTTAACTTATTTCCAAAAGATTCTGTTCTATTAAAATTTCCTTGGCTTGTTTATAAAAGTGAAAGTTTGACCTATCTCACTCCATCTTAGTTGAAGTATTGAATAATATTTAAAGTTTAGAACTTTATATTTTATTTTATCTTTATAGTTAATGATAGTGTGTTTAAAAAAAAACAATTAATTCTTTTTCATATTGAAGTTACTCCAGAGACCACAATGCTAAATTAATATAAAAGTTTTGCTAATGTTGTTGATTATGAAAAAGCTGCTTTTCTGATATATTTATGCTGACATCACATTTTTATTATTATTATAATTATTTTTCATTTCAGATTAATAAGAAATCAAAATGACTACCTATTTCAACTACCCATCAAAGGAATTGCAGGAAGAGTTGAGCCGTATTGCCAAGGCTATTGTTGCACCTGGTAAAGGTATTCTTGCTGCTGATGAGTCCGTATCTACTATGGGCAAGCGTCTCCAAGTAATTTTAAATTTAATATTTTAACAAAATTTGTATCTAATTTACCGTTATTTTTTTTTAAGGACATTGGCGTTGAGAACTCAGATGAAAACCGTCGTCAATACCGTCAATTATTGTTCTCCACCGATCCCAAAGTTGCTGAAAACATTTCCGGTGTGATTTTGTTCCACGAAACCTTGTACCAGAAGGCTGATGATGGTACTCCATTTGTTGAATTGTTGAAGAAGCGTGGAATCATTCCCGGAATTAAGGTCGACAAAGGTGTTGTCCCATTAATGGGATCCGAAGATGAGTGCACCACCCAAGGTAAGTTTATGTCTAAGTAATTCAAAAATCATTTCAAATAGAACCACAAAGTATTCAATGAACATTCAGAATTACGGCTCTTCCTTTTTGATTCGATTTTATAATTCTTTCCTATACTTATAATTAGTACTGTACAATTTGGGTTGATTTCAATATGCATGAAATTTTACAGGCTTAGAGTTTATTTAAACCCGAACTTCACATTGGTTGAAATGCACTGTTGTGTTGGAAACAAATTTTAAACTTTTTAAATGTACATAAATTCTATTAATATTATAAATGTGAAATTTTGTTTGTGGGTTTGTCTGTTTGTACCTCTTAATTTCTGAAAATATATAATTGATTAATATTAAAATTGGTAGAGCGAGAGATTACTGGTAGCACACTATGGACATAGGTTACTTTTTTTGTTGCAAAATTTGAACAAAATTAAAAAATATAAAAAATATAAAAATATATACATACATATGTGATTGTAAGAAGAATTTGTGGATCAAGTGATTATAATGAGAATTGTTGGGGCGGGACCATGGAACATGACAATGGACAAGCCTTAAAAAAGTCTCTATGTTTTTTATGGAAAGATTTTTTTCCAATAAACTCGGGCGTATACGTACTTTTTCTTATTTTTTATGAAATATGGTGGAGCTATATGCAATATGTTGGTACTTCGCCAATTGTTGGAATTGACACTGTTGTTTGAAAAAATCTGTATAAATAAAAATTTTAATGTTGGTTTGTTCCTCGCATTCGCAAATCCTCGAAAGTTCTTCACCGATTGCTTTGAAATTTTGACACAACATTGTATTCGAACGCGCAAGTGTTTTTATATACTTTTAATAAAATATAGTCCAGCCATCTGCTGGACATTAAAGTAAATCACGCTATACTGAGATCTCAGCAATTTCTGGACTTGATTCCTCTTGATTTTACTATCAAAATATTATGAGGAAAAAATAACTTTGAATCGCTTTCTCAAAATGTCACTTTGTACAGGGTAGAATGGGGTACAAACAAAAATAAATAAATAAATATAGCATCCAAATTTAAAATTTTCTTTCTCTTGTAATTTTTTTTTCATGTAATCTTCGCTACATGAAAAGGATTTATCTGCGAAATTTCTCAGTTTTATTGTTTAAATATTGAATAAAAAAATTATTTGAAATTTAGCTTTGTATAGGGTGAAATAGGGTAAAACAAAAAGTGATATCCAACTTTAAAAACCTTTTTTTGTTTTAAAGATAATATTTAGAAGATGTAGTTCTAGGATATTTTTAGGGCTAGATAATGTTGTTTCCAAAATTTAGCTATTTATAGGGTGAGTTAGTTGTAAAAAGGACATAAATATTTTTAAGTACTTATTTATTTTAGGATGGCTAAATATTTTTCTTCGTCTAAAAGATTTAACTGTAAAAGGCAGGCAACAGCTACATATATAATATAAAATTAAAATTTGAAACTATTCACATGGTTTTTTTTTTATTATGACATAAATAAATTTGACTAATTTTGTAATACATCACTCTTTAACAGGTCTTGATGATTTGGCTGCTCGTTGTGCTCAATACAAAAAGGACGGTTGTGATTTTGCCAAGTGGCGTTGCGTCTTAAAAATCGGCAAGAACACTCCTAGCTACCAAGCGATCTTGGAGAATGCTAACGTTTTGGCTCGTTATGCTTCCATTTGCCAATCGCAACGTATTGTCCCAATTGTCGAACCTGAGGTTCTTCCCGATGGTGACCATGATTTGGAACGTGCCCAAAAAGTTACCGAAACCGTTTTGGCTGCATGCTACAAAGCTTTGAACGATCACCATGTCTATTTGGAAGGTACATTGTTGAAGCCAAACATGGTTACCCCCGGTCAATCATGCCCCAAGAAAAGCACAGCTGATGAAGTTGCTCTCGCAACTGTTCAAGCCCTCCGTAGGACTGTTCCAGCAGCTGTTCCCGGTAAGTTTAAATCAAACTCCCAAATGGTCGTAATAACTAAGCACAATAATTTATTTCTAGGAATCACCTTCTTATCTGGTGGTCAATCTGAAGAAGAAGCTTCCGTTCACTTGAATGCCATCAACAAAGTGCCATTGTTGAAGCCATGGGCACTCACCTTCTCATACGGTCGTGCCCTCCAAGCATCCGTACTCCGCGCCTGGGCCGGTAAGAAGGAAAATATCGCCGCTGGCCAAACTGAACTCTTAAAGCGCGCTAAGGTAAGTTTTTTCAATACATACTACATCGAGGGGATGACGCATGATAAAAAAAATCCTGGGAATTAATTGTCATTGTTGGTAAAAAGAAAGAATAACGCTTATACCATTCAAACTTATCCAGTGGTTTGAGATGTATTTAATTTCAGTATTGTAAAATACTGGCAAGGCATAAGTTAAATTAAAACACTTAAATGGTAGAATCTTTCTCCCACTTCCATCCCACAGCTTCCATCATAAAGGGTTAAATTAAGACTTGAATCTGCAACTTCGTGATCTTTAACATTAAGTATATTTTTAAAAATATATTTTGCCACAATTTGTTCACACAAAATTTTCTTGATTCTGATTTTGATGTATATTTTTTAATTTATTAAGGACTTGTTTGACAATATCTGAGAAAAGTTTAATTAATCGTCTCACACATATGTATATAATGTATGTATTTTAACAGGGTCAAAAGTATGCAATCTATACCTATAAATTTAGTGTTAAATCTTGGAGATCCCCAAGAATTTTTTAAATTACTGATTTTGTAATAGTAGATAGTATATGCAAGTCGATTAGGGTGATTCAAAGTAACAACTTTCTCAAAATTAAACTAGGACCGGGAGAAATTATGTAGCTTAGAACAAATCCAAATGATTAAAACCAAAAAAACACCATTCAGAGGTCCCTACCAGCGTTTTTCCAATAATTTGCTTGATAATCGGAAAATGTCAAATGTTAAAAGCTGCATAATTTTTCAAGTTTTGGTGATAAAAGCATGAAGTTTTCATTACAATTTTTATAGTTTTTTTTTTGTTTATAAGAAAAAAGGTAAGCATCTACAGAAAAAAAAAACGCGGTGATTTTATATTACGTCTAGTGACACCGAAAACGCAATTCAATGACTAAGTACCTGTCCCAAAGTTAATTTCTTGCTTAAACTTGTCATAATAAAATTCTCAAAAAAACACTATAACCGTGATGTAGATATAAATATTATTTTGTTTTAAATTATTATTTCATAACCTGTAATATTTTAATACTAAATGCTAACGGTTTTTGAGTTATCGCCTTTTTATCATTTTTTTTTATTAACATTGTTTAATAGTTATAGACTTATATTCTATAATAAAATATTTTTCATTACCTTCACCATGTAGCTATAAATAAATCAATAATCCTAAATGGGGGTCACAATTATTTTGTTAATTATAAAAATGCAAACAGTTCATAATAAGCAAGGAATTTCTTCTATTTTAACAATTATGTTTTATTTAAATAACAATTTTTAACTTTCATCTTAGTTATAAAAAAAAAACATTAACTGTGCAAATTCACATAAAACCTATCATTTTTGCCAGAAAATTAATATAATTTTTCTAATACAAACAAATTATCCATAAAAAAGTCCTTCGTATATTAGATTTAATTAGAAAATTAATTGAATAATATCTTGTACAGGGTGTGTCATTAACTGCATGCTTATTTTTTTATTTTAAATAAATAAAATAAATTATATGTTTTAAAAATTTGTTTGCATGGTCTCATAAATGTTAATTCGTACTTATTAAAAAAAATCCTTTTAGTATGCATTATATGTTATTATTTATCCTTAAAATAATAAGTTTTGTGAATAATTTTGAGATTTTTTTAAACTAGGCCAATTCGAAGGCTTGTCAAGGTAAATACGAAGCTGGATCGATCGCTTCGTATGCTGGCACCACCAATTTACATGTCGCTGATCATAAATACTAGAGGAAAATATAATAAGCAGTAGTTGAATAAGTTGTATGGCTTTTTGATTAATAATTAAATAGACCAGTCGCCATCAAATTTTGAGATTGGATTTGTAACCAAAAATACAACAGGTGACAGGTTTATTTTCACCCACCTCAACCTGAAAAATAAACCTGCCACAATTTAATGTTCTATATTCTCCTAATATTTTGATTATGCATCCACACTCATAATTATTTACACAATTACACAAATTATTTTTTATTCTAAATTTTGTATTCTTGTTAAAAAATTTCTTTATTATAATTTATAATTTCTTATTATTTTATATTTTGTTTATTGTTTGTATGTTTAATTTTTATTTGCTTAAAACTTTCTTTTTGTTTGCTTTGTTTTATTTTATCTTATTTTTTAATTTTTATTTTTTCTTTCTCACTTCTTACAAAATAAATTATTTGCTTTACTTTATCTTTGTTTTATTTTATTTTATTTGTATATTCCTGCATCTTTTTAATCGAGTACTTTTAAAAATTCCTAATTTTTTATCAAGGACTATCTATATATATAATTTAAAGTTTGGTTTTGTGTATGTTCGCTAACCAGCCAAACTGGTTGACCGATTTTCTTTATTTTTTTTTTTAATTAAAGAGGAATAAGGGTAGAAGGTTTAGGACAAAAAAAAATAATTTTTTTTAACGCCCTGCGAAGTGGGTGGGGGTTTTGCTAGTACAATATAATTTGAAAAACACCCTGTGTAAGTGTATGTGTCGAATTTATTCTTTTACTTTTGTGTTTTTTTTTTGAGTATAATACCTCGTTTATAATACATATCTACATATAAACATATATGTGCATATTAATATAGTGTGCTTTAAAAATATATTTTTAATGTACGTATGTATGTAGGTAATACATATGTACATATGTATAACGTTATTTTTGTAAATATTGAAGCTGCAGAGTCTTATGTTGTTTATCTCGTAGCACGGTTAGATCAGATTTTTTTTTAGACTTTTCAATTTGCCTCTTTTATTTCTTAAATTCTTTTTTGTTTTGAAAATAAGTTTCAAATTTATTTAAGTTTTTTTATTCAAAATAACGGCCTTTAGCCCACAAAAATGTTTGCCTTTCGTCCCGGCGATCTCACTTGGGCTCATCAGTTGAGTAGTGAGGGTCTTGTCAATACGAAATTTTTGTTAAGTTCAGTTCATAGATTTCATGACGAATATCTAGTGTGAAAAAATGGGTATGTTCGGGAGATACAGGGGACTACATATGTAGTCAACTGCATTCATAAAACGAAAAATTAAGTAAGAAAACTAGTTATTTGTTCTGTCGAATTTCTTTCAACAAAAAAATCGAATTTTTCCTGTTGTTGAGAGAAATGTGTAAAGAATCGATTTTTTTTTTTGTTATTGTGTGTGTTGTGCTTGACAGCTTAATTAAATGAAACTTATTGTTATTATCGCGAAATATATTTTTTTGTTTATTGAAAAAGAGCAGACAAATATTTAATATATAATAAATATTGCTAAATATGTTAGATTTGTTTGTCAGAAAAAATTCGATTCTTTTTCTAAACAGAATGGAATTTTTGGTTGAAAGAAATTCCACATTAGGAAAGATGAAAGATATCAAACATAAAACTTTACTTCAAATCTTTACATTCATTCATAAGACGGAAATTAGTTATAATAATCATGTCGAGTATGGAATCCGCAAAAGTGGATCCGCAGTGAAGTGATTCGCAGTGCTAGGGCTCTCTTTTCTCTTTACTCATTTGCCGTGAAAAGAAAACAATACTGCGAATCACTGCGCGGATCTAGTATTGCGACTTTTATAATCGGCATTAAAATGATTATCTGAAAAATACCTCACACAGGGAAAAAAATCAATCATTTCGATTATGGAATCCACAATAATGGATCCGCAGTGATTCGCAGTATAGTTTTCTCTTTTCTTTTCACGACAAATGAGTAAAGAGAAAAAAAAGTCCTGCACTGCGAATCCCTGCGGATCTAGTATTGCGGATTCCATAATCGACATGAATATTTATAACATTTTTAATTAAATCTTTTCGATAATAAATTGATAAAGAACCACTTCACCCAAAACATTATAACAGACGTGAATAAACAAGTTACAGAACAATGAAGTTCAGCTTGCTATTAAGTGATGATTGAATGAATGACTAATACACTTGTCTTGAAATGAAATGAAGGGACATATTTCTTGACTAGCTTTCCAGTAAACTTTCCAATAAAGTTGCCTTAATTGGAAGGCATTTTTTTTGACAGCTGACTAGAAACTTGCCTTACTTTCTAGTCCCTATGTGCTTCTGAACGTACCCACTGTATATTAGTCGTGTTTTCTTGGAAAAGCTATTCACAGTACAGTAGGATTTTACACGAGTTACAAATACAACATCCACAGTAGAATTACTGCCAATAAAAGCAAAAGTAGAATCCTACTGCGGATAGGTTTGTGACGTTTATTCGAGTATCGAATGGAATTTTGGTGGTTTTGTTTTCAGATGTTGGTGCGATTGACTATCATTTGCATCTCGATGGCTGTGTTTATAAAGTAGTTGTGTGTTTTTCATGGCTGTTTTTCCATTGACCAAAAAAATCAATCTATCATTTTCGATTCAACCAAAAAAATCAATTGATTTTATTCGTTATCGGTTTTTTTAAAACTTGTTTAAAGAAAAATGCATTTAAATGCACTTCTGATTCAAGAACTACATAGAATTCAGTTAAAAAATCATTATATGATCTAACAAAAATGATCGCCGATGACGTCATCTACTACATGATACATAAACGACAACTTACTTCGACCATAATCTACGAACAAACCCCTTTCCTGAAACATACATATGTTTATCGCTGCCTTTTCCTGAAGAATTTATTTTTATTGCTGAAACCGAAATGTCTGACAAAGGAAAAAGGTAAAAAGAAAATTAATATAAATTATATGATTAAACAATTCTAATC
This sequence comes from Epistrophe eligans, assembly GCA_951394125.1. Lineage (NCBI taxonomy): Eukaryota > Metazoa > Arthropoda > Insecta > Diptera > Syrphidae > Epistrophe > Epistrophe eligans. The sequence continues at coordinate 85,296,243 of OX596028.1, read as the reverse complement.
AGTAGGATAGGAAGGTTAGAACGAACTGCACAAAAAAAAGAACTGAAGCGTTATTGGAGTTTTATGCGGCGAGGGCCGAAGAGTTTCAGCTTCGTTTCCACTTTCACTGGACTCCAACAGTTCACGCAAAATCTACAATTATTTCATGAATTATTTAAAAAAGAATATCTTTTTCTATGTTTTCTTACCATATCTTCTGAAAAATTGTCCATTTTATGTAACTATAATTAATTTTTGGCTCAAGTTATTTTTTTGTTTTCCTTTTCATTTGTAGCAAACTTTCTTTTATTTGTATTTTTTTTAAATTATTCTGACAGCTGTTATTCGGTAGTGCCAAACGTGAAATATAAAAACCAGGCTACTGCCGATTCGTTTTTTTGAGAATTTCTTACTGTACTATGTATAGATTCCCAAAAAAACACGGCTATTATTTCATTTAGGAACGATCAATGTTTATTAAAAGTATTGTTGATCTTTCAATTAATCAATCGAATGGTTGAAAAATTTGGAAATTTACAGAATGAATAGAAAAAGAAATTTAGTCACTACTTTTTAGAAGAAATATTTCTATCACTTAAATGCATATTTACAATATTTAAAATAAATTGAAATTAACTTTATTTTTGTACAAAATCGAATCATTATCAAACGAAATGTATAAAATTTTCCATTCATAATGAACATAAATCTAATCTACCGAATCGAAAGATTAAAATATCAACAAAAAAAATAATATTAATCAGAAAATAACCGAACACGATTTCAAAACTCAAAATCAACAAAAAAAAAGATTAAAAAGAAATATAAAAATTAAAATAATTCGAAAGAAAGAAAAGTTAACAAAAGAAATGCATTTGCGAATTTAGATTCTTTTGACAGATCAACATTTCAATTCATATCAACGAGATGAGTTGGAAATTGTTACAAATTGTAACACTTGTTCACTCTTTTTACTTTTACCATTTAACCCCCCCCCCCCCCCAAGAAACACGCTTTTGACGTCAAAATCGTGAAATGTAATTTTTGTGTATTTAATTCTGGTATGCGGTTGTGTATTTGTAAAAAAAAAGTATGTCAATTATGAAATAATACTCGTCCTGCTTTATTTTATAAACTTACTGATGTAAACCATTTATGGTGTTTATGTTGCAGCTTTGATGCGGCCAACCATGAAATCGCATTTCGATAAGTGATGTTTTTCGAATATAAATTATTTTTTTGTTTTTAGATATTGAATTTATATCAAATATTCAAAATCTATCGTCGCCGATAAGAGCTTCAAAAATACATACGATGATTTCCTATTCTAGGATCGCTACTCAAGTCGTTTATCAAAACTTTACTAGAACAGAATATAATCCTTGATGGATATTACGATCCGTACGCCGCGTGGTACTGCACCGAACAAAATACCAGTTTTTTGAGAGCATTTTTTACTGTGGGAGGGAATTATCTGCCCCCGCTTAGGTAGCAGGGGCAATTTTATGTACATATATTTTTTAAAAGCGAAACTAATTCTTTTATTTTATTTTTGAATCAAGTTATTTCTATCAATAGTTTTCAAAAAAAATACTTTCTAATCTTGCCAATCCTTGGACCTACGTTCTATGATCATGCCCCAAAGGCTCCTGAATCAAAAAATTACCAAGGTTATAAAAAAGAAAACGAAAATGATCAAAACTCTGCAATGCATCCGTATAAAACACTTCAAATTCATGTTTACGCAATTCATTAAAACTTTAAAAAATGTATTTTGTAAAATTTGTTGAACGAAAGCCGGTGTGGTATACAATTTTTTTGTATTGGATTATTTGCTTGATTATTTCTAATAAAATAAATTTATTTTTAATAATTATAATAACCATTGATTTTTATTATTATTTTCCAGGGTAACGGTGAGGCAGCAACTGGCAAATATGTAGCTGGTAGTGTAGTCGGTGCTGGCGCTGATGCAGCTTTGTTCGTTGCCAACCACGCCTATTAAATGCGTTCTTTACCTGAAAAATAAAAGAAAAAGGCGATAAAATGATTTTTATTATTGTGGAAATATAGTTTTAAGCATCAACAAAAAAATAATAAAATAAATCAACAAACAAACAAACAAAACAAAAATCTATCAATATGAAGCACAATGGAGATTCTAGCATTATGATTAAAACTAATCCCCTTCCCACCAAAATGACTAACAACTATTCAAATAATATCTAAAAACAGTTAAAAAAATTATGTCGTCTTTTTATACAAACAACATTATACATAACATGAAGAGAAGTTGAAATAAAAAGTGACGGAGAATGACTAACTAAAAGTCAAAGACCGGTGCAATTAATACAAAATAATTATAAAAAATTAATTATATAAAATAGAAAAATAATGCATATAGGGAAGTTAAAATATTATTACTTTTTAAATAATAACTATGTATGTATGTAGATTCCTGATTTGGTGTCTCTGATACATGGATACACTATTACAGCAAAGATATTATTTCCATCAACGCCTGGATGTGTGTTTGTTCGAATAAATTGCTACTTCTAAATATTCGACACAATTGTGTCATTTGTATTAAATTCTAATTAAATTGTTAAAGCATGATACATTACAAACAAAAAATATTTAAATACCATAATCTTAGATTTGGCATGTGAAAAAAAAAAACTTTTAAATAAAGTTATTCAAATTCATAATATAGTGAAATGTGATGTTTTCTTTTCAAATTGGTTTTAAGTTACTATGTATGAGTCGGATATGACTAAAATAGATTTGTGATATAAAATTAAGTAATCCGAAAAAACATTTTCTAAACGCTTTAACCCTAAATACAGAAGCGAAATGCGTTTTAATCAAAAATAAAACCCGAGACTACGTAATTAATCGTAATTAATCGTATGTTCAATTAGTGGCTTTGAATTTAATAAGTTGTATTTAAAAAACATGGATTTAATTCAATTAAGAATCCCTATTACTTACATAAACACATGTCGTAAGCGACTTCAAAAAATACGACGAGACGAAATCTGTATATTCCATTTCTCATAATCTATTATTTCTATTTATTATGCCTTTTGTTAACAGTTCTTTTTTCTGTGTTTTTGAAAGTAAAATGTGGAAATTTTTACCACTTACATGGTGGTAATTACCTATTTGGGTTAATAGTACAGACAATGGGGAGTCATTTTAAGACCATCTGAAAAAAGTTTTGAAGTGGTGCAAGTTAGAATGCAGTATTATAGGGAGGTTGATTTTGAGCATAAATTTGAGTTTGTGGGAAATTCGGGTTTGTGGAAATCTTGTTCTCTTTAAAATAATATTTTTTGGTTTTATCTTTTCTTTTCAGCTTGTACTACCTTTTATGAAAAAAAAGATTAAATAGTTTTTTGTTACTTATCCACAAATCCCTGTAAAATATTTATTTCTAGAGTAGGTAACTTAGAAGTTATAAACGAACAACCATATTGAAGACAATATTTTATCAAAAACAAATTGTATATTATTTTTATTAATTTCTGGCAAATTTTAACGTCACTACGAATATTTGAAGTCCACGAAAAAGCTATTTTATTAAAAAGGCGAGCAATTTCAGATGGGATATTTGTTATTGAATTTGCTTGTGAATATGGTATAGGTTGGGTCAAAAAAAGCAATCGTGTTATTTAATAACAACGGCAACACTAACAATGCCATATATATACAGAATACAAATATTCACTGAAATTAAAGTTCGTTGTAATTCTTAAAACACAGCGAAATTCAATTTGAGATTTTAGAAATGTCAAGATTTATTTGACAGAAAAAATTTGATTCTTTACCTAAAAAGAATCAAATCTTTGGTTGAAATTAATTCCTCATGAGTTTCCTGCATCATCCAATTTTTAGGTGAGAAGGATACCAAGTAACTAGTAAGGGAAATGAGTAGTCTATGATTGGTAGTAATTGGAAATTAAAAGAAAACGTCAAAAAATCTTCAGCAACTTATTTCTCGTGTGAAAGCTTCGATTCTCTTTTGCTTTCCTTTCGGTAGCTTGATGCTTTTAGACACTGCTGTATTTAACAGATGTTAACTTTGTTAAATTAAAAATAAAAATATATCTACACTCCTTACTCCACTTGTTTCTTAAACAATAAGAAAAAGCACAATGAAGAATCAGCGATTACTCAGAAATTTTGTCCATTCTCAGCAATTTTGTCTACCCCGCCCCGGCCCCCCACATACGTCCCCCGACTACGTTCTTAAAAATCTCAAGAGGTAATTTTGCATCGTTTAAAAGCAGTCTGTAGGCAGCAGCGTTAGAATTAGAACCTTAAGCAGCCCATAGACACTACATTTGTGTCTGCACCGGTGTACTGACACCGGTGTGGCATTCCGCCACTCACGCCACACCGATCGAGACACCGACACCAAAAATCAAAAACTTTTGAATTTTGATTTTACTCGCACCGTGTCTGACACCGAAAATCGGTTATGCGCACCAGCCCACACACAGCACACATTTCCGTACACCGACACCGGTGCAGACACAAGTGTAGTGTCTATGGGCTGCTTACTCCAATCGGAATAAATTTACTCCAATTTTAGGAAAAAATAAGCTATCCGGATAGGTTTGTGTTGTTGTAATCCCTTGTGACAAAACAGCTTATGCAACAACAACCCAACGCATCTGAAAATGTTTGGGATAGGTGGATAGCCTATCTGATAGTTCTTCTAACACAAGGAGTGCTATTTAGTTTTTAAACCAACTCTGACTCTGAATGTTTGATCCAAAATTATATTCTGTTCTGAAGCTAATGGAATTTATGTGATTTATATTTTTGTAAAAAAATATTTATTTCTGTAACAACATTTTTTTGTTAATAATACTATTTTTTTAAGTCTTGAGTTTTCTTTCGTTTCAAATCTACTTCGGAAATTTTCGATTTACTCGATTTTTTTACAAATCTGCTCTCAAACTTACTACTGAGGTTTTCCCTGGCTGTATGTACTTCTTTTGGTTGGATGTGGCATCACTGGTAACCAGTTCAATAAACAAACAGTGCAGTCATCTGACTCAGTTTCAGTTCATTTCAGCAGTTACTAATTAGTAAATAAGCCGGTGGCACGGGGGAAGGAATATCTGTTTACTTTTAATTTCACGGAAAGGTAAACGCTAAGTCGCTAACCATTGTTTGAAATTTACAAAATATATCCATTAAACATTTTACTTATCTCTTTAAAATATCATACAATTTAATAGAATCTAGAAAATGTACAACAACATCGATGATACAGTTTCAGCTGATAAGGTTGAAGACTTCAAGTTAACAGGCAATTATAGAATAAAGACATTTTACAACAATCATCCAACTTTAGAGTCTTTGGAAGAAGTTCCTAGTTATCATTGTAAAGCTGTATTTTTTAAAGGCAATGTTTTATATAAAGAAGATGAACCAAAGATCATGGATTATATCGAATTAATGATAAAGTTTACCTACACTGAACCAGAAAAAAAGATTGAAAGAAATAGGCAACAGAGAGTTGGAGGAACGATATGTCCAACAAGCGAGGATATCTATGAAATCGATGATAAGGTTTTCACTTTATATGGAAGGTATATCTATGGCTATGATGACTTCGACAAAGTTACTTTTGCAAGTAAGACGTCCAAAAATAAATTTTTTTTAAAAAGAGCAGAGGACGAAGAACAGCGGCAAAGCGTTTCTGAATTCTTAAATGAATACAATTACGCTTTTAAAATTGTCGATAGAAAGACTCAGATTTTATATGCGTTTGGATTATATCGATAAAATTTTTATTTTTTGGCATTCTGTAATTTCAGTAAACTTTGCTTTGTGAAAATAAAAATCGAAATGGAGGAATATTTGAGAACTAACTATCTGGTCAGGGAAAGAAAAGAATTCATTTTATGTGATTATTTGTGTCACATTTAACGAAAGCTTTCAACTCATGGATTTTCGGTGCACATCTAAAAATTTGCAGCGCAGTATTTTGATGTGGACGCCATAAAATATTTTAACGCATGCACGAATCTTAATCTTTAAATCGAGTTTATTAAAAATATTAATTTTATTAAATAGTAAATAAATTACATATTCAATAAGTGCTTAAAACTAGAATTAGCTGCCAGGGCTAATATACTTACCTGCTGTAGTGTAGCTACATAACCCAGTACCATTATGGTAGTCTAGCTACACTACGTTGGATAAAAAAGAAAATTCTTTCCCTATCCAAATCTGTCGTTCCTTCTCATCATCAATTTAAATACAAATAATTTTTTCTGCGCACAAACTGAACACTGTCATTAATTTAATTCGAAATAAATTTAAACTTTGCGAAAATAATTGCGGGGAAGGAATACGAAATTCAAGACGCACAGGATACAACCTAAAATGACATGTACACAAGTAAAAACGGATCATGCATGTGAGAGCTTTAGGTTTTGTGTCGTTCGCCTTAATCACCCTTATTCCGTAAGGCGTTTTACGAAAACGCCAGGAAAACGACACGGCTCTAGAAGCGGCAATTCGAGTTTTAGTACAACCGACTTTCATTTTAATGGTTAGAAGGGTGAAGAAAGAAGAGAACGGTAAAGTTTGAGTTTTACTTAAACGCCAAACAACGCTTCTGGAGCCCTGTCGTTTTACTGGCGTTTTCGTAAAACGACTTACGGAATAAGGGTGAATATTTTTCTTTTAGTTTTAATACTTTCCTCGACTCAATAACCTTCTGACGATATTTTTTTTAACAGTTACGTAGGACCAGACACGTCTCGAACAAAAAATGAAGTAAACACCAAATCCGACCTGTTCCCGCCAAACCCTCATTCACTTTTCAAATCAGTCTTATTTTTTAACAAAACTTCCTTGAAAACCAAATTTTCGATGACTTCTTAATACCCTATGCGCCCAAAGCTTTTTTTTTTGAAAAACCTGAAGTCACCCTGACAATCAAATTCTGTTTTTCTTTCAGACCTATGGTTGCCCTGAAGTAGAACTAGATTTTATGCCTAAAACTGTAAATTGAAATCTTTTTAGGTAAGTAATAAAAACAATTTGAACTTACTTTGACATATAAATATATTTTTTTTTTTAATTAATTATTAAATGAGTTTACAAATCACCTTCTGATAGTATATTTTCATTCGCATATCATCATTCATCAACCAAAAATTCTACTTTGATATCATCTTCCTCTCTAGGAGACGATACAAGTGAAATACTTTCGTCCTGTAGTTCTCCTTGTGGATTATCCACAAAGTTCGATTCAGTTGGCCCTCCAAACTGAGAGTGACTAGTGTCATAAACGATTTCATAACGACCTTGTTCATGAGCTATTCGCTCCTCGCATAACATTTGCTGAATCTTGGTTTGTACATTCAAAGCTTGCACAAGCGGCAAGGAGCTCAATTGCATGGCAATATTCATCCCAAAGTGATAAAATTCACTCGATTGTTGTGGGTGATGTTTTTCAGGCTTATCCCGAGTATAGACAACATCGTTCCTAGGAATCTGTCTGAAACTTTGTTGCTGTATTGGGTTGAAATTATTTTGGTGTTGTTGAAGATCGTGAGGATGGGCTTGAGATATTTGATGTTGATTTACAATCTGATTATTATTAATCATTCTGCAACCTGAAGGTGTTTGTAGGTTGGAGTAAATTGCGTCAGATCCTTGTGGTGGAACATTTGAAGTAATAAACGTGTTTCTAGATTGAGAATCCTCAACTGTCAACTAAAAAATTCAAATTTAGAAAATCTATTGCAAAATAAAATTCAAGTATTACCGAACAGTTTACTTTAAGAATTCCTTCTGGATTATTTAGAAATGAATCGGCTAAATTATACCAACGCAATTTTGGTTTATAAACTTCAAAAGGATGTCTGGACAACATTGTTGATCTTCTCACTTTACTTCTTTCGGAAGCATATGTGTCTCGGAATGATTTTATCTTTTGCTTGACTTCCAGCACGCTGGGTAAATTCATTGAATCTCTTATACGCATGTAGGCTTCGTTTCTTTTTGATTTTATTCGATAATATCTGTGATTACAATTCCACAAGCATTCACTTCTTTTGTAAAGTTCAAGAAATTTGAATATATCGTTTTCAGAAAGGCGACCCATTTGGAATGATTTTATTAAACGGTAAACCTTTTTCTAAAAAGAATTAATTAAGTTTCCTTGGCGACAGCAGTTAATAATAAAAAAAAATAAAAGCACGGGTGACGAAATGAAGTGGTACTTGTTTTGAATGTTGATAGTTTGAAGTATACTTCAACTAGCACAAGCACAGATGATGAACATTACCATCTGCTGGAAGTGCATTCAGCACTTAATTGAAAAGAAAAACTGATACAGAATGCGGTCATTTGAGTTAGCACAACCATTTATGAAACTTTTAGCTCAAATATTTTTTATTATTTCGAAATTTTCGATCCAATTTTTGGTGAGCGCTCATAAATATTGACTGTTACCAGCTTGGTGACTAGGTTGGCGCTGCTTCATAATAAAGCCGTTAATTAATAATTGTGTCTTCTAGTACACATCGAGTGTCAACAGAGATTTGTGTCAACCCCCTCCTCAATACCACATACGTACCACGCCAACGGGCTTAAAAATCGCAAGGTAAAATTGCATTGTTTAAAAACAGACAAAGCGTTGTATGAAAAAAGAAAAGAACAAAAGCAAGCGATTGACGGCCAAATGACATGAGCTATCAAAAGAAATTTTCAATTTTGAGATGAAAACACTTTTTTAAATTCATCTGTGCGCAGGCCTAATAGGACTCAAAACCAAACTGCTTCGAAAATAAAAGTTGCATGTACGCACCTGGCCTTAGTCCCCTTTCACACAAGAAAACTAACGGTCTTATTTATAAACGTTGTCTTACTTTAGAAAACTGTCCAACTTTGGAAAATGTGTTCAAAAACCTCGTTTATTGTTGTCTTATAGCTGCCGATACCGAAAGTATCGTTTTAGTTTGGTGGATCGGGGTATACTCCTATTCCACTCAAATGTGGTAAATGTATTAAGAATCCATTTTTAAATGTTCACATTCGATAGTAAGCGTGTTTTTTTGCAAACCCGGGGAGAAAAGCCCGGAGAATTCTCTGGGTTTAGCTTAGACCATAGGAGATATAGTTGTTGTATTTAATATGGTGATTGTTTAGCACCGACGTCGTTTTTTTTCGTCCAACTCCCTCCGGGCTTTCAAAAAACAAGTGTCTGTGTACATTTCTGGTCTTATTTATAAACGTTGTCTAACTTTAGACAACTGTCCAACTTTGGAAAATGTGTTCAAAAACCTTGTTTATTGTTGTCTTATAGCTGCCTAACTTAGACACAAGACTAGATTGTCTTAACCGTGAATAATGTGATATTTATTTTTATTAAATAAAGCATATTTCCACCCATTTGAAAGTACTTAGACAGTGTCTAAGTAGACAAAAATCTATATGATTGATTGTTCACATTTGAAAAGAATCAAAGATAATCAAACGACATAAAGTACTCCAGAAGCCCTTTATTTCGGACTACTTTTTGGGAGTGTGGGAGTGAGGAGTGTTTTGAGGAGTAACCAAATGAAAACGACATAGCTGCATTTAAAAAAATCAACAACTAAAACTGTCAACAAAAATTACAAACAATCTACCTGTCTCTCTTTATCTTAAACATATGGGTACTGGCAATTGGTGAATTTAAAGTATTATTAGCTGTCATTCAAGGCAGGGCGAAAAATTGGAAAAATTACAGAACTTGCAAAACCTGAAAACGAAAATTAAAAAAAAACAACTTTTTTCTTCAGCAGCTACCCTACCAATAACAAAAGAAAAAATAATAATTTTTTTTTATTGAGTACAAAATAATTTCAAAAATTCAAAAACGTGAAAATGTAATTGCAAAATATTCCTGTTTGACAATCAAATCCGAAAGAGCTGATCTGAGAACAAAGGGTAGAACCCACAACCCAACCAGTGAGAATATTATTTTTTTAATCAGAAAAATTATACTTAAACCTAAAATATCTGCAGAGTGCGTTTTAAGTTTCAAGTTAAACAAAGCAACAATATATACAAAAATCAATCATCATAATTAATCCAACAGCGTAACAAAATAAAATTAAAAAACAACAAGTGAATGTCGTTTGCATACAGTGAAGAAAATGGTATGTAGAAATCTATTTCTTTAGAGTTGGGTCTAACAAGATATGGGAGAAAATCTTCCAAAGTAAACACCAAGGGGCAAAGAAAACGTCGAAGGGGATGATCATTGGGACAATCAGTTTTATGTGGATAAATTGTTATGTATTTCGCCTAAAAAATGCCTTTTAGCTTCCGTTCCGAGGTTGCAAAGTATTATATTTATTGTTTTTTCTCTTAAAGAGGTATATTATTTTATTTTTGTTTTTTTTACATAACATTAGTCATCCGGTGTGAAGCACTAACATACCTATTTGTTAATTATCATTTTGAAAACTCAATCTCAACTGAAGAGAACTTGTTTATGGTATTGATAGTCTTATCAGTTTTGAGTCCGAACTTTATCTGAAAGTTTTGCTTGATTTGTATTATTTTTCCCACTCAGTTCGCAACTTAACTTAATTTAAAAAAAAATCTCTTGATTAAATACGGATATAGGATTCTTGTACCTAATCAATTCAGAAATAGGTACTTTCTCGACATTGAGTTCTTTTTTTTTTGCTATGGGTACAAAACAAACCTAATATTTAACCTTGACACATGATTTTTGGATAATTTTGCTATTCATTCACTACAAAACCTTCAACAAACTCTCTGACCTGTTTGGTAGCATGGTCCAATCTGACCTCACCACAAAACCATAGTCTGCTTTATGTGTATGTGGCCACTCTAATCAGTTACATAGTGTTAGTAATAAAAATAAGTCAGACCTGTGGACGTTCTGGCATTGGGTTTTTATTCACAACTACTTTTTGAGCCACAGTTGTTGTACTTTGAGAAGGGTGGGATCAGTGATGAAAATTGATGGATTGAAGGATAAATTTTCATACCTTAACATTTTAAAAAACACGATGGAACCATTCTCGTTCGAGTCAATGCCATTCAATGTCAGTCAACTGTATTTTTATGCACGACAATGATCCAAAACATGTAGCCAAGGTGGTCAGGGATTGGGTTACCAATGAAAATATTGATGTGCTGAGCTTGCCAGCCCAAAGTTGCGATCTTATCAATCAGGGAAAAAAAATCAAAAATTCGGAAGAACTTTGGACTTTTGAGAACTTTGGACTTTTGAGAACTTTGGAGTTCAGGAAGCATGGTACTCTATTCCCCAGAGCAGATGCCAACAATTAGTGGAGAGTTTACCACGAAGGTGCCAAGCTACTTTAAAAAATCTTGGTATTAACTTGGTAAATAGAGATGCGGTATGAAAGTTAAGTTTTATTTTCGAAAACATAGGTTTTCAACAGATTTTCAAATGTGGGCTATTTCTATGTCCAGCAGAAATAATGCCATCAGAAACAAAAATTTTTTTTCTAATTTAACCTGAAGGAATTTAGTTTAATTTTTTGTTTTAAAGAATTTGAAATACATATCTGAGTTTCCTATAAAGAAATATAAATGTTTAATTTATTAAGTTAGAAATAAAATATACTTTTACAAGAAAATTCATGAGTGTGCTATTTCTCTGTCCATAGCTGTATATCTTAAAATTTAACATTAAAATTATTTAAACTATATTAATATAAGGGTAATAAAATATGTATGGGTAGAATATCGGGAATGGAAAGGATAATTATTGGAAGGCGGTTTTTGAACAGCTCCAAACCACTATCTAACCCCAAATTCATCGTCTATTTCTATTTCTATTTCTATTTTACTTATCAGATTTTTAATCCAAACTGCTTTCTTCTGACCGTGAATTCTTTTGTCTATTCTTCTGTACTTTAATTCTTTTCGCTGGCCCACGTTATATTATTGCTGTATTGCTAGGTAGACAACATTGTTACGTTCACTAGATAAATTGCATCCATCATCAAACCAAGTTGTTCTGATTCTGCGACTTTAACCTAAAATAGAATAAGCAAAACAAATCGCAGTATTCTTAAGGCTTGCCCATTTTTCTTCTTGTCATCCATTGATATCCATAAAGTTCGTATATACATATGTACATATATTAGAAGGAATGGCACAGAGCACACAACTATCTTTTATCTTTATATTGTTTGATTATTTTATTTGCAAAAATGGAAAAAAATATTTTTTTATTTTTTTTTCCTCAATGGAAATACAAATGTCTTATAAAATATCTCTTAAAATTAAAAATAATTTACAATATGTTTTAAACAAAATCCCAAATTATCATTACTTATTGTTGTGTGCACAAGTAACTGTTTACATTTTTACAGGTACAGGGTATATAAAAACAACAATTTTATTTATTTTTATTTTTGAAGGTTTCAATTATGTATTAATGATATTGTTTTTTTATGGTATCTCATAAATAGAACCTCAATTTTTTTATTATTAATAATTTAATTTGCTGTTTTTTCAATAAAACACAATTTTAAGTAATCTTCTATTTATAATTATAATTGTATTTAAATATTTGTTGTTTTTAGGATTTTATTAATTACTTCAAATAAAATTTTAAGGCACAAGAGAACTCTTCAGAAATATTCGTTGCATCTTGGCATAAGGAAAGCAACAAGGCAAAGAATAAAAGGTAGAATAAATAATGAATAACTGCCATTGTACAATGACGTCAAATTTCAGACAATTTTCATTGCGGCCAATCGTTCACAATTTATTTTACCACCTCAATCAAAATTTTCTTGTATATATAATATCATTTGTTTACATTTATATACATTCTATATACATATATACATTCTATGAATATTGATATATTATGATTTGGCCAGCTTAGTCACCGGATTAAAATCCAAAAGAGAATCTGTGGAAGGATCGTATTGAAAAAAAAACATTTTAAAAACAAGAGCGTTTATAGAAAAGAATCCAGAAAATATGTGAAACAATACCAATAAGTCTATGCCTCGTAGATAACAAGCTGTTTTGGAAAACGGTCGCCATACAACTAAGTACTAGGTACATATATTACATATAAGTACTAAAAGCTGCATGTGCGCGCCTGGCCTAAGGCTATGTTTCCCCTTCTGTCGCTGAGAGGGCAACAGTGCTTTGTTTCTTGGAAATCCATGAAACAATACATCCAAAAGCAATAACCACTGACCTACTCCTACTATCACCTACTATCAATTGTGTCATGCCCTCCTGTACTGGCTTACAGTCATACAAATTAAATTTTCGAAATCATTTTTTTAATTGAAGTTATATTTCTACTACCTATCTCCTGTTTCACAAAGATACCTATATAAGCAATAAGTAGATATAAATCTTTCATTTTAAATGTCATCTCCAAACTATCTTTCATCTTTTTAATTTCAATACTACATGAACCGCACGAAAGTATATCATGGACAATAATGATAATATATAAACACAAATATTATCTCTTATTCTTCTATATAAACTTTACTTTTTACATATCCATCAGCGAACATGAAACTATCAAACTTCTTATACCAGTTGTAAGAGATTCATTCTATTTAATTCTAAAATTATAATATGTTAAACACCCTGTAATTAAAATATTCACATTAGTTATATTATATTATGCAGTAAATAAAATATTCCAATATATATCCTAACTTCATTATTAAATTTGATCGTACGATGTTACAGCTTGTTATAACATGAATATATTATATAAATACATTTTCGTATGTATATAACAAAGTTAATCATATAGCTAATTGTAAATTATAACTTATTCATTTTAGTCAGTTGCAATAAAACCATTATAATAGAAACATCGTTTTTGTCATTTTTATTTTACTTGGTCGCCTTTTCCACTCCGTGCCCCTTACACAGTATAAAAGTGCCTTCTTAAGCCCATACATTGTCTTTTTTAATTTACAAACTGGTGATTTCTCGGCAAGAACATATAATATAGTTCCTCATCAATTTCCCCGTGATGGAAAGCAATTGCAAATACAGCTTATGAGAGTTCAAATTTCATCTACACATACATTTTGTTGGAAACCTCTGGCTATTAACCTATATTTAAATCTACTTACCTTTATTTTAAAAATCCATTTAATAACTTTTCATTGATATGAAATTTCTTTGGGGAAAATAGAATTTCCCTTTCCATACACACTTTGTTTTCTTCTGGATATTATACTGTGTAACCTTTCACATTCACATAGTTTTCTTAAAGGAAGATTAATTTTCTTGTTAACTGTATATGATGTTGAACTGATGCTGATGATATGCGGATCTGAAAACTCATTTTAACCATCTTTCATGCTCAAGCGCTACAAAGAGACCTAAACTCATTATTAGGAAATGTCAAGTCATTACTTGCTCTCGTAAGCGCCTACCCGTATCGTAGCGCCAATATTTGATCAACAATCAATCAGTTTCTAACGTAACTTCTATTCGCGACTTAGGTGTTATTTGTAACAGTCAGATTAATGTCCTGGACCATATTGAATATATTATTAATATAGCTAATTCCACTCTTGGATTTGTTAAACGCTGGTCTAAAGAGTTCTCAAATCAAATCCCTACGACACCAAGTCCCTCTATATCACCTTTGTTAGACCTCTTCTTGAATATGCCTCTCAAGTCTGGTCACCATACCATCGGATCCATATTCGACGTATTAAGGCTGTTCAACGTAGATTTTTACGATTTGCTTTACGGGGCCTTGGATAGGAGGACCCACACCACTTACCTCCCTACGAAAATCGTCTAAAGTTGATCAACCTACAAACATTAAATCAACGTCTTTATAACGCTGATATAATTTTTATAGACCAGCTTTTAACTGGAGGATTGATTGTTCAGCTCTGAATTCAAAAATTATATGGAACGTTAACAATCATCATCTAAGGTCTATACCACTTTTCAACATTCCTTTCCATCGTACTGACTAAAGCCAAAACAAACCGATGACTAAAATGCTTCGGAAAGGTAATAATTCATCCATTTTTGATGCAAGCCTATGCAAATCCTCTCTTCAACGAAATAATCCCTGCTTGCTTTTCATGTCTAGCTCCAGTCTCTTTTCCTTTTGAAAATAAGCCAACACCTTCGCCCCAAATGCACCTCTCAAGGATTTGATGTCGGAATACTTTTTGTACCATACTTCGAATTTGTTTGCAACTGGACTGACTCCTTTTCGGTTGAAAATATACACAGTCATGTTCGCTGCCTCAGCCCAAGTTTATTTTTGTTAAAAAAAACCTCACTCCTTCAATGATCGTATGGAGCTCTCTTTCAGTACTCCCATTTTGGTGTGAGTTATATGGCACTGTTGTTAGATGTGTTATACAGTAATACATATACAGATCTGGATCAGGAAATAAAGGACTTTGAATTCATGGAAGGTTATACAATTTTGCTGAAATGTAAACACATCCTTTGCCTTGAGATTCTATGGTTGACCCGTCTCCGATTTTAATAAGTTTTGGAATTGTTAGGTGTTCGTAATTAGTGAACATTGGCTTTTCCTTGCACATATACTGCGAGGCGCCACTCGATCGTTGTACATCTCTGTCCTAGCACTTCTTCTGAATGTAGAATTTTGTTCTTTTTCTGGTATAGCAGTCTTTCAAGAGGTGGCCTGGCACAACTTTATTCATTATTTATTCTATCTTTTATTCTTTCCTCCTTCTTTTACTTCTTTTGCTTATGCGAAATCATAATGGATATTTTTGAAGAGATTTCTTGTGCCTGAAAATTCTGTCTGAAGTAATACTAACAAAAGCCTATGAACAACAAATATTTAACTACAATAATAATAAAAAATATAAATTGGGTTTTATGGAATGAAATTATTAATCCTTAACAAAATTTTAGGAATAAACTATTCTCAAAAATTTTAACAGTATTATATATTCAAAAGTTGTTATTCTTAAAATATGAAGAACAATACAATTTATTTTTAAGGTCAATATTTCGAAAACAACTTGGAATGATTTGCTTGAGGGTTCGCATTATCTAATATTAGAAGATCCCGCCATAGACCGACCTACCCTCATCGAGTTACGGATAAGTGGTATGCAGTTTTTTAGATAGTGTTTTAACTAACATTTTGCGCAAGGGTTGCCTGGCGAAATATGGTCAAGGCATTGGGTTGCCACGCTTCAAAGATCGATTTTTGGGTTTTTTTCAATTATGTGACCCAGCCCATATGATAGGTTTTAGTGCTAAATAAAAAATCTCATATGAAAGGAAACTTTATTTAAAAATTTTAAAATACGTGTTTATTTTTTAATCGGAATTTCAATAGGGTAAATTAGTGCAAAAGAAGAGAAAGGTCTAGATTCGATTTTCTAAACGAAAAGTTTCTTTTATCGATAGATCATGTAAATTCATAAAAGAAAATTCTAGAAAATCTAAAACTCGAGATAAAAACATTTCAAAAATGAACGTTGGAGAAAAAAATCCCATAAAATCAGGGAAATATTTTCTAGAAACAAATTTTATATTTCTGAGAAGCCTATAATAAATGAAAAGACCCGTATTTGCAAAATTTTTGAGTTGAGCTTTTTTCTTGGCTAGGCGAATTTTTGAAAAATTTATAATTTTTAAATAAATTTTTCTTTGTTTCTGATTTTTTTTCTTTTTTACCCCAATTAATATTTTCATTAAGAAAACAGAAATAGAGAATTTTATTATCATTACGATGGTACTATGTTGTTTTTAAAACTGTTGGCTACTTTTAGAGTTGCCGAAATTTTAATAATTTCTCATAGCTTTAAAGAAAACAATTTTAATACTCTCAGAGAGGTGTCAACAAATTCTGGGACAGAAACTATAACTATATATAAAATATGAGTAATTGGGTTAAAAGATGCGAGTGTCATGATATAAAATTCAAAAGTCTGGCAGTTTTTTTTCTCAGCTTGTAGTAGATCTTGGAGGTTAAAAAATGTCATTTTCCAATTATTGTGCCAGGAGCATTAGCACTTAAATTCATATTTTAAAAACAAGAACTGGTGCTCTGTCATTTTTCCTAAGCTTAAAGACCTCAATTTTGATGATCCGATTTATAGAACCCGAGATATAAGCTTTTCACAAAACAAACAATTGAAAAAAAATCTCGAAAAGAGATTACAAATACGATTTTGTTTGCTTAGCGAAAAATGTTCAAAGAAGCCAAATGGTTAGTTTAAAAAGCTTATGTCTCGGGTTCTATATATTGGATCATCAAAATTGAGGTCTTTAAGATTAGGAAAAATGACAGAACTCCAATTCTTGTTTTTAAAATATGAATTTAAGTAAAAAGGTAAATAATCAAAAACCAAGAAAAATTGATTTAAAAAATATTAATTTTTCAAAAATTCACCTAGCCAAGAAAAAAACTTAACTCAAAAATTTTGCAAATTCGGTTTTTTTCATTTTTTATAGGCTTCTCAGAAATATAAAATTTGTTTCTAGAGAACATTTCCTTGATTTTATGTGATTTTTTTCTCCAACGTCCATTTTTCATTTTTTGACTTTAAAATGTTTTTATCTCAAATTTTAGATTTTCTAGAATTTTCTTTTATGTATGTGACTTTCTTGTATTAACATGATCTATCGATAAAAGAAACAAAAAACTCTATCACTTTTCGTTTAGAAAATCGAATCTAGACCTTTCTCTTCTTTTGCCCTAATTTACCCTATTGAAATTCCGATTAAAAAATAAACACGTATTTTAAAATTTTTAAATAAAGTTTCCTTTCATATGATATTTTTTATTTAGCACTAAAACCTACCATATGGGCTGGATCACATAATTGAAAAAACCCAAAAATCGACCTTTGAAGCGTGGCAACCCTATTTCTTGACCATATTTCGGCAGGCAACTGGCAACCCTTGCGCAAAATGTTAGTTAAAAAACTATCTAAAAAACTGCATACCTCTTATCCGGTAACTCGATGAGGGTAGGTCGTCCTATGGCGGGATCAGACTATATACCATATAACTGTAAAATCGTATTTTTCTGCAAAATGGCTCACACGATTTTAATCTGTGGGCCAGTTTGTTCACAGTGGGTTAAATCTGCACCATGACTTTAACAGGTTCTAGTTAAGGGACGCTAAATCGATCAAAATCGGCTGACTAGCGATTTCCATGATTAAAAACTCAAATTTTGGATTCCTTGATAAAAATTTGGTTACCATGCACATTCGATGATTTGCCAGATGCAATAATCTTTAATTAAAGAAAGACTATTTGTAATACTTACTATACTTTTCTAATTCCAGATTGACATCTCCAGCAGATTTGCATATAAAATGAGTTGCACCTGTTAAGCTTTCTTAAAAAAAAGAGGCATCCGACATCAGTCCTCGAGATTTATTTCACATATAAAACTATATTGTTAATAAAGTCTTTTTCTTTTAATCTCAACCAATTCAAAAAAAAAAACTTCAAACTTCATAATGTCTGTCCAAATTTTATTTATTATGTTATGCTATTCCATAGCCCAAATAACAAAGGGGAATATTTTAGTCTATCGAACTATGTCGAATCAAGTAAGTATATCCTGTTAATTTTTTGTGTTATTTTATGTTAATTTTTTTAAATTATTTCTTTGTCTGTTTTTTAGTTTTTACAGGAATTTTATGCAATGCCTGCTCAATTCGGTGCAGAGATACCATCGAATGGATTGAATGTATTCGGCATAGCAGCTAATGATCACTTTGGTTGTGGAACTCTAAATGCCCCCCCTAAATATCCTAGTTATCCTAAAGGCGCCCTTTTCGCTGTTATTATACAAAGGTTTTAATACATTGGGGCGTATTCATGGTCTTTTGCTAAACTCAAGTTTTTCTAACTCAAATGGTTCAATCAATACATCTCCTATTCATAATAAAGTTGATTACTATTTGTTAAAATATATAAAGTGATTCTATAGAATTAAAATTAATCCCACAATTAAAAATTTAATTCCATTTCATTTATTTTTAAACTTAGCAAGATTTTAAAAATGACTATAAATACGTCCAATAAAATTATACAAACAATGTTTTATTATTCTTAATGTTTTCTTTGATAATAAAGGGGCGGAACTGAATGCACCTTCGAAAAAAAAGTACGTAATGCCCAAGAAGCGGGATGGAATGCAACTATAATCTATAATTCTCAGAACGATGATAATTTGGGTAAGTCGAAATGCCAGTATATATGTACATATGTGAGGTTAGAATATAAAGTCCTAGGAAAAATGAAGATTCGTTATTTCTTGGCACAGCTATTACTTCGTTTCGTCGTTTAGATTTTTATATGCCCATAATTATTTTTGTGCTTTCTTTTAATATAGAACCAATGAGTGCACAAAATTCGACAGGTATAGACATAGTAGCGGTGTTCGTTGCTTATTCAACTGGTATAAATCTAATTGGTGCATATTCAAATAATGATTCGAAATTGGTAATTAACGACGATCTGCCCTTTAATATCAATACACAATTAATTCTACCATTTTCAATATTAATTGGATTGTGTTTTCTAATAATGGTATGCTAAAGAAACATCTTATAATTTAAATTGATACTATATCAAAAATTAATTTATATAGATATTTTACATGATATACAAATGTGTCAGAGAAGAGCGACGGCTTAGACTACATCGGTTGCCAAAAAACATGCTTAAGAAAATTCCAATTACTAAGTTTACAAAAGGCCAACCATACGAAATGTGTGTCATCTGCTTAGATGATTTTACAGAAGGCGAAAGACTTCGAGTGCTGCCTTGTGCGCATGGTTCGTTATTTATTTATTTTCATTATTTAAATCATTTATGTGATAATTTTTGTTTAAAGCATATCATAGCAATTGCATAGATCCATGGTTAACCAAAAATAAGCGCGTGTGCCCAATATGCAAACGGAAGGTTTTTGCCAAGGGCGAAACGAGAGCAAGTCGGAGACGGCAGTCTTCATTGGATAGTTCGACAGATACAGACGATGATACGACACCTCTATTACGTCAAGGTGAAAGTTCAATAGCACCCAATAATCACGGAACATTTTCTTCAGGTCAAGAGGATGAAGAAGCTGCAGGAACAGCTGCTTCTATCGATGGGGACAATATGTCATCGGATGATGAAAATGGTACATACATTTGTTATTCCTTACTTTTTTATATTGGATTTTTTATTGTTCTTTCAGTACTTCTGACCAACGATTCGCCCAGTCATAGTTCAACCCGTGTAAATCCGTTTGATCGCCAACCAAATTTACCACCCAATCTGGAGGATATGTTAAATAACAGACGTTCCGTTTGGGATTACCCAATTTTAAGGTGGGTTTTGAATTTTTTAGCCATACCTCAGAAATGGAATTCGATTTCCTTTCATGTCATCTCGTATTTTTAGATTGAGCACTTCTTTTTCATGTAAATATTGATAGATTCAATTAATGTAAGGCTGTAACACTTTCAGGTTTCTTAATTTGCTCCGTCAAAGTGGTTGATTAAAGTTACCATAGCAATTTTCTTTTATAAAAATGTGTAGAACCTTTTTTTTTTCCTTAATCCAAAATTACACTTCTTTTCAACGAAAAAAAAAATGGTGGCAAGAAAAATGTATGTGGAAAAACAAAAAAGTCGAAAAAAAAACCAGGCAATTACAATTATTAAAAAAAAAAACACTACCGATAAGGCGAACAATCAAAACCAATTCAAAAACGTAACTTATGTTCTTTTTTTTTACAAAACAATGTTCCCCTCAAAGTGGGAATAACACATTTTCGCGCTTTAAGAAATTGATAGAAATTTGAGGAGAAATAATAGTTAAACCGTTTTTTTTTGTACAGTTAACAGTTGACTCTACCCTACTAATTTTTGTTTGTATAGTACGTTAGTAAATATCTGTTTAATCTTATGCATTTTATAGATTGCTTTAATTTACCTACAAGTTTATCCTAAAACAAAAATTTAAAAATTTGAACAAGAATATGAGAACATTTATTACAAATAAATCGTGAATGACATTCAAATACTTATTAAATTTATTTCTAGGCTTTTCCGCAGGCGATCATCGAACTCAATAAGCATAGTAGCACCACCAATGGTTATACGAGGCAGTTCGACAATTCCACGTTCACGTTCTGAGCCAAATGCCCCTAGGAATGTTCCAGATACTTCTTCAGTTGCAGCTAGTAGTGGTATTCGAGTTGGTTCACATCCAACTTCGAATAATATTTTAAATCCAAATCTGAGTGGTTCATTTAAGGATGATGATGAAATGGAAGCACACCAGAGTATTTATGAACCGATTTCAACCCAAACACCTTCCGCTGCTGCATCCACCACAGACTTAATGGGCATTGTTATAATGGGTAGTAATTCAAGACAGATTGCGGCTGAACAACCAAATGATCAACAAGATTCTGTGTTCATTCAAACACCAACCCAGGGTGGTATCGGTGTAGTTGCTCTTCCCAATACAAATCTCCGCAGCCCATATGTTCAGAATCGTCAATATTTTACTTGAAGTCAAAATTAAGAGTTTTCTGAAACAAAATAAGAATAAATATCGAGTGGGGGAGTGTCTCCCTTTCATGTCCCTTCCAACTTCCCCGCCCTCTTTAAATGTGCTGTCGTAATTAGAAGGAGATGAATTGTGATTTAAGTTAGTAATTGTTATTGATTTATTATTAATATGCTAATAACACGTGGAAACCTTATCCATATTATAATCCCCTACATATTCTATTAGCTTAAACTCATTACGAGTTCATTATTTTTATTAAATAACATCGTATGCTTTTAAAACACTTGACACTTGATTATTATTTTCTTACATGTGTTATTGATATATTTAAGGTATTTCCAAGTGAACAAAAAAAAACAGAAAATCAAAGGTCGTATAAAATAATTAATCATGATGACGCGATGATCGTGTTTGTAAAATATTTTTTTTTAATTTAATTTAATTACAAAAAAATTATAGAATTGGTAGAAATAAAGTAGAAAAATAAACGAAACTCATATATATTTGAGATTGACGTTATGATAATATAATAATGTAATTAATCATTGTAAAATATATTTTATCATTATAAATTCTGAAAAAGAAAAATATTAAATGCGCGATTATTTTCCACCTCAAGAAAGCGCCATTCGTGTTCGTTTCACAAAATAGGAAAAGGAACAATTTATGTATTGTTGTTAAAGTCACGAAACAAAAGAATTGAGAAAATATTTTCTTATTATTATTTTTGTCTTGTTTATGATTGTAATCATAGATTTAATAAAAAAAAATGAATAAAAACTATTAAAAAAAAAAAAATATTGTATTTTTATGGGTTACCGGATCTCCGGGTTTACAAGTGAACTTCAAAGCCTAATTTTAGCGTAAACCAAAAGCGAAAAAAAAAAACAAAATATTCATTCATCTAGATCAAAGGAATAAGAAGCATGCGCCGACACTGGCCGTGTTTTGGTGAAAGTGTATAGCAACTCAGTAAAATTATTACACGCAAACAATAATAAATAATTTTTTATTTCGTTTTGTTTTTTTGCCCGTGGCCTGGCATTGTTTGCATTGTTTTTAATAATAAAAATTCTATATACTATACTACTGAAGCACATCAGCCAAGTAGAAGACTATTTTAGCACTATTTTAATTGGACTTTGGAATTATTGATTCAAAATAGCTTTTAGTCCACAAACATTTTGGCGTTTCGTCCCGACGATCACACTTGGTCTCATCAACCTTGGAAAAAAAAATTGTGATGCCAAAGACGAATAGTTGTTTTTCATAAAAATTGACATGTTTTGAATTCGTCACAAGAAAAAGATAACATGTCTCGTTTTCCATTGGTTTATTGTTTCACTCATTCTTAATTCAATGAAATAGGGTTAACTACTTCTAAGCTTAGAAACTTAGAAATTTTGCTGAAAAAACACAAAAAAAGAATGAAACTCGCTGCGTTCTGTGATCCAAAACTAGCACTTGAATATTTAATTTGATGTTTAAACATCTTAACCGTAAGTCCCGGTACTTACTTTTTTTTAAGTCGTTCATCGTTATTTTTGGAGCTAACACAAAAATTTCAATTTATCCTGTAGGGAATCACTTAAAAATCTTAGGTTCCAAGTTTGAGGAAAATGGCTGTAGGTCGACAGACAGACATTTGGTGGGAGCCAATTTTTCCTGTTTTCTATCATTATAGTACCAAGTTTGATTGAAATCTCGAGTTCCATTTTTTATGAATCCCAAAAATAAGACAACTTTCTCAAAATCGTCAATTACTTCCGTTATGTGAATTTTGTCGGCAGTTTTATTGCCATAAATTTGGAAATTACAGGTACGAAATTTAATCAAACCGGGCGGCAAAATTGAAAATTTAGGTGGTTGACGATTACTAAGAAAACAACTACCTAACTATATACATATTTCCAAAATATTTTTATTTGTTTACCTTTAATAAACAACATCAGTGCGAAAATATTGAAATTTATTATGTACCTACATAATAATCCCAAAAAATTAACTTCTAACATACCTAACCGACTGTAAATAATATTCAAATCAATTATTGCTCTAATTGTTCGTCATCTTCATCATCTTTCTTTTGTTATTCATCGCAATTCCCAGACGACCCTACAAAATCGTAGATAATACCTATACCTACATACATGCATGATTTAAACTGAAGGCAACAAATATTTCAAGCAAGTCGATGTAACAAAGGTACATAAATGAAAACCAACTTTATAAATAATTTTGGTATATTTCTTTTAAACTACTGAACAGATTTTGATGATTTTTATGTCAATACAACATTTTTTTTCAGAGAAACTTGTAAACAAATATGCTCACATTCACGATACACTCATGTATTTTGATATACTCGTTTAGAAGCCCTATCACTAAAATATATGGATATGAATATAATACAATTCGAACAAAATTACATGCACACGAATCGTATGTATAAGTACATAGATAACCTTTTTTAAGTTTGTTAAAAATAGCACCATCTCTGCAAAAACATGTTTATAGCTTATAAGGTGGGTGTCATTGCAAAGGGCGGCAAATATAATTTTTTCCAAGGGCGGCGAAAAAGCTGGATCGGGCCCTAGGTGTATCCTCCCTTTTTCTATGATGCAGATTAAATAAAGGTTTGAATATGGCCAAGGTGGTTCATGAATCATGACCCCATGGTTTCGCACTTTACACTTCACACATCCCACTCGGAACTTTTAACTCCCACTTTAAACTCCAAAATTCGTAATCAAATTTAACAATTTAACGATAATTAAATTTAAAAATTTAGAATAATTACGTGTGAAGACTAATAGAGATGCGGGAATTACCTGGAAATAATTGGCCAACCGGATCATTTTCGGCATGTTCTCTAATGTGAATAACCCAACGCAATAATCCGTCGCGCTTTCTAGAATAGGCGTATACAGAGATCAGTTTATTTAAATACAAAAAAGCGTTTTATTTTTAATAATGTTTTATTTATAATTTGTTTTTCACTTTTTCACGTTCATTTGCAGAAAATTTTTTAAATCACATTAATATTTTTAAAATGTTTGTTCTGTTTTATTTAATTAAGAAAAAAAAAAAAAAAACATTTCAACGACGAAATATTCATACAGAAATATATTTAAGAAACAAAAACCGAATATTAAAAAAAACTGAAAAAAATAAAGAACAGAAATTAGAAAAGTATAATGATGACAAGTTTTAATTTTCCTACAAAATGTGGAGAATGTTAAAAAATACATATCAACATTCTATTTTTTGTCAATGTTCATTCATTTTATTCGCTTCTTAGTTGCTTTCGTTATAATATATAAATACATATTCTTACACTTATTTGTAATAATAAAATATTAACTCATAAATACAATTTTTAATTTTTTTTTTCATTATTTTCAATTTTTTGTTTGTTATTTGAAGAATTTGTTTTAATATCTTTCTTTTTTGTTCACTTTCTGAGTTGGAGATTATAAGGAGAGAACGACGGAACGGAAAGCTTTCAAATAATTTCAGTTAAAATGTATTTCTTAATTTGTGTTTAAAAAATAAGAACACCATCCAAAAGAGAAAATACAAGACTTAATAGAGATCACAAAAACAGAAGAAGAAAAATAATAATATTTAAAACAAACAACGGAAATCAGTTTTCCTTCAACAATTTATAATAATTATTAAAACTTACAAAGTAGAACATTTTATTTTCATATTTGCATACCTAAGGTTTATTTCTTTTGTGAAATGAAAATCAGAGAAGGGCGTGAGGGATCACGTAAGTTCTAGGGGAGTTGATTTATTCTTCATTTTGTAGGGCTTAAACTGGGGAACAAAAAAAACAATTTGTTTTTTTTTTTTTTTTTTTGAATTTTATGTTTTTTTTTACATATTAGTATCATTAGTTAATTTGTAGTTTTTTTTTTTGCGGATTTTCTTCTTTTTTTTCAAAATGTATATCTTTTTAATAATAGTATAAGAAGTTTCAATAATAATAATAATAATATTAAATGAAAGCAGCACTACCTAGAATCTGGAATTTCATTTGAAGCAGACATTGAAGAGCTTGTTGTTTTCATTTCTCGCGTTAGCTTTTGCTGATTGGGACCCTGTTGCTGTTGGGTGCCGCCGCCTGCACCACCACCCACCATTACGGGTGGTGGTGGTGGACGGCCACGTCTTTCAAGGGCCATTGCTGAGGCAGTGGCGTTGGCTTGAGCACCACCTTTGCCTCCAGACGATGTTGGTTTCTTTTTCGAAACGGTGTTGTTTGAATTGTAAGACGTCTGATGCTGGAGTGAGTATTCTTCAACAAAGTCCTCCGGACATGTCTGCTGTTGTTGGTCACGGTTCATTGTGTTGTTATTCATGACAGTTTGTTCATCACTGGTTGTTTCATTATTTGCAATTGCTGCGTTACTATGTACAGTTATGGTGCCATCGCTGTCACTGCTGTTGGGTCTCTCTGATTGCGATTTGGCATTTTTGTGTTTACTGATGCTATTCCACTCTGAATCATGTTTAAAACTAGCCAAAGTGGACAGAAGCATAGCCTGAACGTAAAGAGATCTAGAAAGAAATTAAAAAATTTAAATATTTAATTAATACAATTTTATAAACAAGGTCCTTACCGATCAGCACGATCCTTTTCGATGCGTGCTAGTTCATCCTCACTCAATGTAGGAGTCATAAATTTGGAAAGCAAAAACTGCGAAGATTGACCACCACCATCGGATGTGTTTGTGTTACCTGTGTTGCCTGCACCACTGCCACCAACAGCTGGCTGTAGAAATTGACATGACGACAAACCGAAATCGTTAACTGTCAACACAGATGTATTCAATGGTACTTCTCTGGTATTGAGTGCAGAACCGCCGCTGCCACTTGTGCCAACCACGTTTGACTGGGATTGTTGAATCGATGATGTGGTTGTGTTGTTAACAGTCCATTCGGTGGCACGGCATCCACCTGTTCCGGCGCCACCACCACTGCTGCTTGGAGTACCTGAACTACCATTGCCAATTTCCTGCATAGTTGCATTTGAACTGGATGAGGAGACCATAGGGTGTGCTTGACGCCTTGGTAACCTTTCTAATTGTTGTCGAGTAGCCTAAATATCAAAGAAACACTTTATATAATAAAATTCCATTCAACATTTATTTGATATATGCTTGCTCTTACAATTACCTGCTGTCGTTCTAGTTGGATTTGCATCTGGAGTTGTTGTAGTTGAGATGACTGTGAACCACTGCCACCACCACGACGGACACCTGACAATTGTGACAATAGCTCAGCAATCGGATCAACCGAATCACGACCGGATGGTGATAAAGCTGATAGGCCACTTGAAGAATTAACTAGCATATTGGACCTACGAGAACGCGGTCCACCTAATGTACGTCCTGGAATTCGACGTACCCCACCACCGTGACGTATTGCCGATGGCTCATCGTATTGTTTTGGTTAAAGAAAATAAGTTCATAGTTCAAATTGTATTGTTAAATTATTAGCGATATACTCTTGAAAAGTAATACACTTTAAAAAATGTACATAATATGTATGTATATGCACACAATATAGTAATCTTAAGCACCCACGTTTGGGTTTTAAATTCTCATTAAATTACTGAATAATATCCATAGAGAATATTTTTTATTTTTCATGCAATTTTATAATAAAAAAGAAAAGTATTATATACACTCATTTCATGTTTTTTGTATTATTGTTTAACTTACATATATGTGAGAGAGACCATTCAAATAAAATGCTGATTATAAAGTGATAAAATTATTGAAAATTGTAATTTCTGATTCACGTATAAGAAAGTAAATGAAAAAAACAAGAAGATTATGTTGATAATTACGTATAATTAGGACAATTGAAATTTTTCTCTAACCAACAGAAAAGGAAGCGAGTTTGGAATTCAAAAATAAAAAAAAATACATTCAAATTAAACGAGATTGATTTTTGTTAGCAATTCTGATGTGCGTGCCATTGGAATAGAAGTAGTTATCGGATGATGGATGATGAAAAGCAGATTAAGAAAATATTATATTACTAATTACGCCTTAAATTTGAATACATGTTAAATTTCAATATTTGTACATGTGGCGACGTTCATTATAAAACCTGAAATAACAGCTGAAATACTTCATTTTTTGTTTACAGAAAAAAAATAAAATCGAACTCAAGGCATTTATATCCTTTCTGCCTCATTATAAATTCAGAATTATATTTTATTACTTCAAAAATTTTGTAAAGCAACGCAAACGCGGCTCTACTAGTTTAAAATCATTTTATTTTGCACCTTAAGCATAGTACGCAGCTGAAGCGAAACGAAAATTTCCATAAAAAAATTTAAGCAACGAAATCATAAACAAAAAATTTCGTTCTCATTTTTGTTCTGCAGTACGCTGTTCTTTTTAAAATATTTTTCAACCACAAGTCAGACGAGTTATGGTATCAAATGGATATCACAGACAAATTTCGTATCGTATCATCTGATAAAACTCTCCATTAATATTTTTTTCAAATACATTTCCGTTATTGATTTGGAGACCACAGAAAATTTTCGTTTCGCATCAGCTGCGTACTAGGCTTTATTAAAAGTAAACATCGACCTTAAAGTTTCGAAATTAAAAATTATTTTTCAAAACGCATGGTGGAAACAGTATTTTGATAAAATTACACATTCTTATAATTACCTAACGGTTAACTTTTTAATACGAAAAGATTTTTTTATGATAATTTTGGACGCTAAACTAAAATCCGTGATAATTTTTCCACCATTTAGGTAATCGCATTTGAAAGCGATAAAAAAATCATATTTTTCTCTTTTCTGATTAACAACCGCTTAGTTATCTTTTTAATAAAATTTCAAACATTCCCAAAAGTATTATTCTTATCTTCAAAATCTTACCCATTTTGTGTTCTGTTTGCCACTAAAGATTTGAAATCTGACCCAAATCTGCATTGGTTGAATGGAAAATGAAACACGAAAAGCGGTTTATGTAGTTTTCTTTTCAAGATCTTTTCAGTGTTGGCCAAAACTAAAGCAAGAAATGTCCTCACATTGGAAAAGAACTGAAATAACATTTAAAAATCTTGTGATCATTTAATTTTAAATTATTTTTTTATAATCACATCGAAACAGTCTTTAATTCGCAACCATTAATTTTATTTTAGTTTTTATTTGTAAAAAATAAACAATTTACAACTCTTTTAAAAGTAAGTGGACAAAACTAAAGCACAGTTTTGAATTTCTACAATTTCCCACAGATTTTCTATGGCGTTGAGATCAGGGGATTGTGCTGGCCACTTCATAACGGTAATACCGTTTTCATTAAACAAATCCTTCGAAAGTTTTGGGGTATGTTTAGGATGGTTTTCATGATGGAAAACTCATCGCAACCGCATATTCTCCTCAGCATGACGAACATGACGTTTTGATTAATTTCCCGGTACATGAAACAATCCATTACACCACTTATTCCATGAATTGGTCTGATTCCTTGACATGAAAAACATCCCCAGACAACTATCTGGCCTCTACCATGTTCAACTATGCCATTGGTGAATCGAGGATTTAGGCTTTCGCCCTTAGGCCACCGTAAAATCCGAAAACCCGTCAGGTCCCTCAAATTTAATTTTGATTCATCGGAAAAGAGAACCGTTTTCTATTTTTTCACAGTTTAGTTTATGTGTGCCTTGAGAAACTCCAGCCTTGCACTTCAGGGAAATAATTAGCTTTTTTATAGCTTGATAAGATTTCAAGCCACTATTCCCTACTCTTAACCGGATCGTCTTGCTTGATATATTTAGGCCTAGTTGCTTTTGATCGTTGTTCGATGATATGAAAGGGTTCTTTTTAATTAGCCAGATCATTTTTTCATCGTAGAATATTAGAGGAAAACACTTAATTTTTTTTAAATTCTGTCCATTAAATTAAAGTGGTTGCGAATTAAAGTTCGTGATTATAAAAACAAAAAATAAAAAATAAGTATTTTCAATGTTTTTTTAGTTCTTTTCCAATTTGAGATCATTTCGTGCTTTAGTTTTGGCCAACACTGTTTGTAGTTTGGCAAAAGCAAAAAAGCACGGTCTGGTTTTCGTTTTTAATTGTATGAATGCTACTTTTCTATTGAAGAATTTTCCAACTCTTATTAAAAGTAAACAAAATAGTGAAATGTCTAGTTAAAACTAACACTTTTAGATTAATTTCACCTTTCAATGGTATGTGTGCAAGTGCATGTAAATGTTGCTTGAAATCAGGATTTAAAGAATCGACCCTAGGTCGAAAAAAAAATCGACTTATTTTTAAATGAAAGCCAAAATTGTTAAAAACAATTTTAAAAGATCAAAAGAAGATTTTAATATTATCGTTTTTCTTCAACAATTCAGGAAAAAATCAAAATTTTGAACGAGTTCAAAGCATGAGTTGAAAAACACTTTAAAACTTTTTGAAAGAAATTTATAAGTACAGGATGTTACATACATTACAAATAACTATTTTCTACAATTAATTATTTATACATATGAATATAATAAAATTAGCTAACCGAGCTGACAGCAAGGCCATAGCTTTAAAATTCATATCTTTGTTAATAAACAATTTATCGAGAAAATAAAAAATGAATTACTTACTTAATATAGTTTTTCTACTTAAAGGCATTACAAAATTTTCAAACTGCATAATGTCATTTGGAAATTAACAATGACATGAAAACAATTAATTCCATAAACTAAACCCATATGTGTATTTGTTTATAAACATAATTATGTTAGGCCTATCCAAACAGGGTTGTTTTTTTTTTTTTTAATTTCCTCAAACCCAAATAATTATAAATATTAAATGTATTACCTTTTCAAAAAATATTCGTAATATTGTTTCACTGTACATACATACTTCTAAGCATTTTATATTTATTTAAATAATCATTTTTAGCATTTTAGTCTTGCGTGAAATTTTGTAATCGATTTTAAACATCTTGATGATGTTATGACAACGACAAATTTCAAATTAATTTTGTCTATTTGGTACAAATTTTGAATCAATTTTAAAATAATACTTGAAACTTTAAAAAAAAAAAGTGTTCTTATCCAATTCTGAGCTGTGTTTAAAATTTAAAGTCTCTAGCTCATTTGGAAGTCAGTTCCGTCAGAAGTCAGTTTTTACCGAACAAAAATACACACAGATAGAGTAGACAGTAGATTTAATAAAAACATTTAAAAGTAGGCAAGACTGGATAGAACGAACTTGCTTTTGCAGTTCAATGCTTTATATACTAACAAAATTATTATTTACATATATTATTAAGATAATAGTAGCTGTGTGCAAAATAAGATGAACATTTGTGGAGCCATTAACGAAGTAGACAGAATTAATGTATTAATGTAGTACATTTTTCACAAAAAACACAAATACGCAGTTTTATACAATAACTCGAAGACATCGCATTTATCAAGACTGTTAGGTTAGGTTAGGTTAGGTAAGCGGGCTGACAGTTAGATCAATGTAGATCCATTGTGATACCCTAGGGATATGATCCCCATAAAAAGAAACCTATGATAAAAGTCAGATGACAAAAAGGCCCGTTAAGGGCTTAGTTGAAGTTTCAGCGGGGTGTAGCCCGTAAGGTCGGAGGGTGCCCTCAAAATAAGTTGAGTTAGGAAGTTTCTGTCGGCACATAGTCACCTGGGTGAGAAGGGGTTAACGCACCATTGTCTTATTTGGGCGTGCTCCCCTCCATAGAGTAAATCATCCCTCCCCAGGCCCGTAGGAGCTGTGGCTCCATGCAACGTCTGGTGAGTGGATTAGATAGGACGGTGGTTGGTGTATGTGATCGTGATGTTTTTGTCGGGTCAGCTTGTTAACGCTGGTGTACAAAGCAGAAGCGGCAACAGTTGGTGTAGGTCACCACCGCAGTGCGCACCTGCGTTTTTCCGTCATACTTAATCGTCCTATCAGTGTCATCCTGTATCGTTTATGTCTTTTGGACTATGTTTGAGGAGATGAAACCTGCTTGCTTGTGGGCTGGGTTGATAGGGGTTACGAATCTGCAAGCCATTTTGTAGCTTAAGTGAAATTTAACAAGCTTTTGCTCTGAATATCGGAGAGGTCCTCTAAGTCACTGAAGAAATGCCTTCCGAGGAACTTGTTTCTTATATGGCATAGCGCAGGGCAGTGGCACAGGTAATGAGTAGTGTCCTCATGTGTATCCTCGTCACCACAACCTCTGCATAAGTCATCCATACTGAACTTTAACTTCTTCTTATGGTAGCCTAATTGGTTGTGACCAGTGATGGTGCTAACGAGAAGGGAGAGAGATTTCTTGCTCAGTTGGATGATTTTTTCGGTCTTTTGTTTGTTGAAACCGGGCCATAGTTGCCTAGTAGTAGAAGAGGTGTCAAGCGAGCTCCACCTTCTGTTCGTTAAGGCTAGGACTTTGTTCTCGATTACCTGTTTTAGATTACAGGGTGGGATCTGAACAGTTGGGTCTGCCTGATTAAGATCAAGTGTTGATCCTATTCTTGCCAGTTCGTCAGCACTTTCATTTCCTGGGATACCATTGTGACCAGGAACCCAACAGAGCCTTATGTTGTGCTGTGTACCAAGAACCTTTAGCTCTTCGCGACAGCTAGTCACAAGCTTCGATTTGATTTCAACGGCAGAAATGGCTTTTAATGCAGCTTGGCTGTCAATGAAAAGGGTAATATCAGTTCGCGGTATTGCCATCATTGAGATTTGTCTAGCTGCTTTGGTCACTGCCAAGACCTCAGCTTGGAAGACACTGCTGTAATTAAGAAGTCTGAATGAACTGGCTAGTCTAAGGTTTTTTGAGAAGAAACCTGCACCAACACCAGTGTCCATCTTATTATTAAGTGTATTATTTTGTTATAACTAATATTTTCAACTATTTGATTTAGAACTCAAATTACAGTCACAACAAAAATGTAAAAAACATGATAACGCATGTAATGAGTCAATTAATATTTTGTATTATTTAATTAGAAATAAGTATGAACATTTTAATCGAATAGATGGTAAAATTGTTACGAATATAAACATCGTGTGTGAAGAAATTGGGACTAAATGACAGTAATAGAATAAAAGTAATATTGCAAAAGAAAGACCAAATTGTTTGTATTTCTATACCATGAAATTTCCAATGTATTGTTAAAAAACCCGTTTTGAGGGACTCCCCACAATCAACGATATTTAGCTCACGATAAAGAAATAAATATGGTGGCCCTAGTGACACCTCATGTAAAACCAGGGCCTAGAGTTTTAAAACTCTCAACCATTCCTGAATGCGTGTTATTGATAGGAATGGAGGGGACCTACAATTTTTCTGAACGACTAAGATGAGGAACACTAAATTGATAATAGGACTTTTACAATTCCTCGAGCCGTACGAGTGAGTCAATTTAAAAAAAAAAAAAACAAATTCCCCACCCAAACGTTTGGTTTTAGGGAATATATTATATTTCCTAAAACCTGGACCAGTGTTTTAATGGATTGTAAGTCATTTTTTTTTATTGTTCTTTTTTTCTTTTTGAATACATTTCGGTTAAAAAGTTTATGAAAAAAGGAGTAATTTTCAGAAGATTATATTTTTGCGAAAAAAATGTTCTCGTGACCTTTAAAAACGCGTAAAATGTTTTGTACCAGTCAAATGGGAACTTGTTAGTTTCATGAGAGCATCAAAAAAAATGCTTCCAACACAATAGTGGTGTTTTTTGGGGAAAGCTATTCACAGTACATTCGATTTTTACACCAGTTACAAATACAACATCCACAGTAGAATTACTGTAAATAAAAGCAGAAGTAGAATCCTACTGCAGTTTATTCGGATATCGCATGAAGTTGTCCAACTAAAATTAATTTTTGGTTGTTATTTTTTTGTTTTGCTTTTCATTTGTAGCAAACTTTCTTTTATTAGTGTTTTTTTTTGTTTTTGTTAAGCACGGAGAATTCTCTGGGTTTAACATTTTAGCACTGACGTCGTTTTTTTTGCCCAATTCCCTCCGGGCTTACAAAGAAACACGCCTAATGCCTATTATTACTGAACCATAAGTTGAAATTTTAAGACGTGAATGCTATTGGTCGTTTCTCTATTGATGACAGATTATATCATAATACCTATTATGTTTCGCTTTAAAAGCCTTATTAGAACAAAAAAAATGAAAATTAATTATTGAGGGTGACATCATGAATAGATATTCAACTAAAAATATTAAAAAGAAAAATTTTAAGTTTAGTTTAAAAAAGGATATTAAAAACGATAACAGCTCTCGCGGTCCGGTTCTATGTTCCAATGTCAAATGACCAGCAAAATCATCTGTGACTAGATTTGGTTCACCACCTGGCAAACCCGCGCACACTGGACAAACAACTTCTAAGCTCGTCTCTGTATGCTCTGAACTTACGTGTTCCAACAGTGTCGAATCGCTGAAACCCATTTTCTTACAATAGGGGCAGGTGAAACTTTGTGGCTGTTCTGAGTTGAGCATTTCTCCACCGAAAAATAACTCAATATCGGATCGTGTTAGGATGCATTGCATAGGATGATCCACTGAATGCCTGGTACTGGTGACACCTTCTTCATAACAATCAGCACAGAGATCATAGTCATAGCAAATGAGACACTTATAACGTCTACCATTGAAATTGCTTTTGAGACACGAATCACAGCTAACTCCTGTTAGAATAGAACAAAAACCAAAACAAAAGATTTTATTACTTTGAAAAAAATATAGAAAACATTTTTGTCTGCTATAAATAAAAAATAAAAACACAAACACAAGCAGCACAATTTCGGATTCGGTACAATTTGTAAATAGTTGTGGGTTAAATATTTTACCTTCATGTCGACTCATTGTTCAACACAAAACAGAACTGCACTTTTTACCCCGAGAAACGGTAGTAGTATCACCTCCTCCGCTATGCTTGTCGTCTTCGTTGTCTGTGAGTATTGCAAATCACCTCCGCCACACCACCAACAATCTGCCGCTGCTCCTCCTTTGCTGCTGCTATATTTTCTCGATTGCTTCTCGTTCGGTATGTTCCTTGATGAAGAGGGTCGTGGTCGTGTCTTCAACACACAAGTTCTCTCTCCGAATTTTGTTTTTGTTTTTTTTTTCTGTTTTTTGGGAAAATCGTATAATCTTGATGAAGAGTTGAACGTATGTCGTCGTATTTTTTGTGTTTTATCCTTCTTGATTTTTGATTTTGATCTTCAACTCAAATGTTTTTGGTTTTCTTTCAAAATTTGGGGCTGCGGCGACGGACGTTGTGGTCTGACATTCAAGCACATTAGAAAGAAAAGAACTGCAAATAAAAAAGAGAGAAGATCAACTCATTTTTCCGCACTATTCACCTTTTTCTGCTTAATAAATTTTGAAAGAAAAATCCTTTTTTTTATTTTATTAAATTCTGCAATTTTTTGCGTAAATATATGTATATGAAATATAGATTTATATTTCGGCACAGTGTTTGTTCGATTTTGTGTATAATTCACTTGTCATACAGAAATAGGGGGGTAATTCTCACACTGCTGATATTCGAAAATGCATTTTCTTTGTGTTCGAAAAAAAGAATAAATTTTCCGATTCGGTTTGTAGTAACTTTTCTAATGAACGCAATTTACCATTCTTTTCTTTTATGTAATAATTTCATCAATATTGTTTTTATTGAATTTAAGAAAAAATATTTTTTTTACACCAAGAAAATCAGAGATAAAGGTCGTGGTAAATTTTTCAGATTGGAAAAAAATATAATCATTCAGCACATTTCACTTCATTTTTTTTTGTTAAATTGTATTCAGCGCCATTAAAAATAAGGAAATTTTCCAATTGACATTTGTGAAATGAAAAATGAGAAAAAATTTTCCGTCCCAAATTTTTGATTTTGGGTGTAAGCTTTTTGTGTATTGGTTGGGAAGAAAAGAAAACAATCGAACTAAAAATATCTTCTTTTTTCAATTAAACTTTCGTCTTAAACTCGCAGCCGAAGCCCGTAATGAATGTCGAATTGTCGAACGAACAAAACGAACCTTCGTTGTAAGAGAAAATGGTACATGAACTTATTTTCTAATATTATATATTTCGCGTGTAAGGACAAATAAATATAGTTTTAGTTAAAGATTATTACTTTAGATTTTTTTTTTAAATACTGCTATAACTGATGAACAAAATTCGAAAAGAAAATAATTTTAATAGTTTTTTATTTCAAGTG
The DNA here is from genome assembly GCA_951394125.1 of Epistrophe eligans. Lineage (NCBI taxonomy): Eukaryota > Metazoa > Arthropoda > Insecta > Diptera > Syrphidae > Epistrophe > Epistrophe eligans. The sequence continues at coordinate 85,260,458 of OX596028.1, read as the reverse complement.
CTGTGTGACACACGGACACTGGTTGGTGAATTAAGGTGAATTTGGACAATACTTTTCACTTGTATATTTTTCTTATTCAGCAAAGAAATTTCGCACACGAACATGGTGAATGATGAATGGTCGGGAAAAATTGTATTCTGCTGATAAATTAGGGGGATCTTTTTACCATTAAAGGTAGAAACACATTTCAGTAGTAAAGGCTAGCGACGCGTCGTCCACTTGCGTTAAATGCAATTTCCAGATTCATACTCACCAGTTTTATTCAAAAATTCTAAAGGCTATACTTTAAAACGCTGCAAAATCGGTATTTATCACCATTTTAAAATAAACTTGACATTGAGACTTTTATTTCATTTTTTAAAAAAAATAGATGGAATTTTAATTTTTCTATTAAAGAAATATAAAATCGGATTAATGTTTTTCTTAATAAAATAAGGTAGGTAGGTAGATCAACATTCAACAACAACAAGAGTCAACATTCCTCTTGGGGTTATGAAGGGCAATATATTCTCGTATTTTCTTAACGAATCAAACCACAGGTGCGGCAGTTTAACAAACTGCATTATTTATAGAAAGATTTGGCCCACCTGTAACGGATCCCGAACAAATGAATTAATTTGCAGACCCAGGCAAGACATAGCCAGGATCGTTGCAACCTGTTCTGGACACTGGGCATTAGGAGAGCATGCGGCAAAGCTGGGAATCCCTCACAACACTTGCTGTCGTCGTTTTGGGGACCAGCAGGAAAAGGAAACAGTCGCTCACTTTCTCCGCTCTAGCCAGAATGAGATCATGGCCGCCATTTCTACCTACCTAATAAATTAAACTTTGTTGGTTTATTTTTGGAATAGATAGCGACCAAAAGTATCTTACAAGGAATCCTACAAATACAACAGAAAATGTATCTGAAAGCAAACAAAAACACAATATAAATGAAACTTTTTTGTAAACTGTTTAAAAAAATTAAGGCTAAGTTTTCCCTTAAAGCCTAGTACGCTGCTTATGCGAAACGAAATTTCTCGTTGGTCTCCAACACGACAGCGAAATGCTTACGAAAAATTAACCACTCAAAGTGTCATCAAGGCACTAATTGCAAAAACAAAATAAAAAAGATATGAAAGAAATAACATATACAAACACGAATACAACTCAAATGTCACTTTTCCGCACACAATAAATGGTCTGGACAATTCTGTGTGAAAAAACTGGAGACTTCTCCAAATAATCAATTTCGCTCATCGAACTGCATACTGCAAAACGAAAACCAGAACGAAATTTTTCGTTTATGATTTCGTTGTCTTTTTTGTATGGGATTTTTCATTTCACATCAGTAGGGTACTAGGCTTAAAGTTGAATGCTTTTAGTATATAAATAATATGTAGTTGTACTTCATGGCTTCCTCACGAACTACAATTGGAATACAAAACTGCTGTTGACTTATACTATACATGATGCTTGTCACCCGTTTCCTCCAGGTATAAGCAAGTTATACTGAAGTATGTAGCCTTTAATAGAACATTTATAATAAAGTACATCCTCATTTATTCGAAAACTTAAAAAACATATTAAATTAATACAAAACGTAACTTAAGATTACTTTTCCTCGATTCCTATCCGCTGACTTTTTGTTTTAATTTTTGCCGTTTTGATGGTGTTTCATGCTCATCTGTCAACTTGTCGCTTTCTACTTTAATGTCCTCTTCTCGTTTTCTTCGCACAAGCCACTTGGTTAGATTATTAGAAGGAATTTCTTTTTTTGGACATAAATCAATTGGTTTATTGCAGTTCTCTGACTTATTTCGTGAGTTGTTTACCAAATTTGAAACTTGGTACCATTCGAGACTTTTAGCTGGTCGTAAGGCAGCTAAGGCTTGTTTATCAGATACTTGCTTAAAGTTTAACCAATCCTAGATTAAGAAATCGCTTATAACAAGAAAAGAAAAAAAAACATGAGCTTACATTAACTTGTTCTTCTGTCTCTAGAATTGCAGGCATTCTGTGATGTAACCAGGACATTAGTTTTGTCGACTCAAACGTAATCACAGTATAGCTGAAAATCTTATCGCCATTGTCGTCCTCCCAAATATCGAAGAGCCCAGCCAACTTTAAGAGATTCACATTATCACTTGACCAAGTACTAGTATCATATATCTTGATCCCATCGACTTGAGGCATGTAGATGAAGTAGGCTTCTCTTGAAGATGGTTTAGCAGTTTTGGTGGTTTGCCACTCGTAAAAACCTTCACAGAGAATCACACAACGCTGTCCCTTCTGAAAGGGTCCCCGGTATAATTTAGATTCCAGCATGTGTTCCAGCCGACAGTTGTTTGTGGTTAAACCATGTCTGCGATAATCTCCCTTTTGGAATCGGTTTTCAAATAGAAACATAGCGTACAAAAATTACTATCATTACCTTATGCCAAAAAGGTATCATTCCCCACATCATCGGAACGATGACTCTTTCCGGATAATCACCTTCATCAGTGCTTCGAAAGTGTTCTCCTGAAACAATAGCAGGGGTCACGTCGGTCGGTGCAATATTGTGGGCGGGTTGAAATTTCTTGCCGCAATTAAACTCAGACCTCCATTCGGGTTCTTTTAATTTTTTGGTTTCGTCTTCGCCAATATAAGTATCTTGACTGCTGGATCTGTACTTACAGGCATGCACAATCTGGTCAGGATCAAGTGTTCTGTAATATGCAAACAAAAATTATAAACATTTACCAAAAATATAATTGCAAATCACTACAAGCACGTTCGGCCACACATCGCAGTATCGCACTCCAGTCTCCACAATAAAAAATGTGTATAGTTTTTTTGTTTATTTTCCTGTTATGTTCCTAATTTTTTGCGAAGAAAGTTTTATTTTTGCTTTTAATACTGGGAAAATACAAAACGTCAAAATGTGCTGAATTCTTCCCATAAGCACTGCCAGTGTAATAGAAAAACGATTAAAAATCGGCTACGAGATAATTGTGGCTTTACACAATTATTCCTGTTAATTTTTAATTTTTATTAATTTAACCTTAATTTAGATCTAATTTTTGTTGTTTATATTTTATTTTAGATTAGAGAAACATCAGCAATAATAATAATTTACTATGTAATTTATTTTTACAGATGGCAATTGATGGCCCATTTTATATTGACCATAGGTATATACATATGAATATTTTTCCAAAAAGCAGCACATGAGCACATTAACACAACAGTATGTATCTAGCTCAAACTACACCTGATAGCAAAACTGAGAAAATTTGCGGCCACCACATACGTCCCCCGCCAACGGGTTAAAAATCACATGTGGTATGAAGACCCTGTTTAGATTCTGACTGCTCACTACGTAGTGATGGCAGTTTGTAGGCGAAATCGCTGAGGTGGAAATGGAGGCGACAGTCAGGAAGAAAACATAAAGATAGGAGTGAGCAGTCATGTTAAATATACGAAACGTTGCATTTTATTCCATTTTTTTATTTTTGGCTTGCGTGTTGAAGGGAAAGGCAGATAAGAATTAAAAATGTGTAATTGGTCGTTGGCAGAAGCGTATTTTTTTTTAAATATATATTGATAACAGAAAAGATGCTGAAGCAGATTTAATTGCTATACTGGCAATTTCTTCCATATTTTACAACTAATTATTTATTTAATATTCAAACACAGGATTCATGGTGCTTAAGAATCAAATGTTCCAATTCACAAAAATTCATCAGAGTTTAGATACAAGCATGACTGACGAGCAAATATAGACACTGCATGACTGTTCACTACGTAGTGAAAAGTCACAATCTAAACAGGTTCTAATTGCATCGTTTAAAGGCAATCCTAATGTATTTTAATTTTGGCAGTACTTAAAATTTCCCGTCTTTTGTCTGTTTTTCTGATTTGCTTGTCATCTTTTGTACGAAACAAAAAATCTAACCCCAAAAAGCGGACGGAGTCAAGTTGTCGGTCATCCTAGCAAATAATTTTCTATCACTTTAATAATTGTATTTTCCACTTATTTTTAAACAAAAATGTCCATCCTAGCCTACAATGGAGGTTGTGTTGTCGCTATGCGTGGTAAAGATTGCGTAGCAATTGCTACTGACCGTCGTTTCGGTGTGCAAGCGCAAACCATAGAAACCGACTTTGAGAAAGTATTCCAAATCAATCCCCGTATGTATCTTGGTTTGGTAGGCCTCCAGACCGACATCCTCACTGTGAAAGACCGTCTGGCGTTCAGAAAAAATCTCTATGAATTCCGTGAAAACCGTGAAATGGTCCCAAAACGTTTCTCAGCTATGCTATCGAGCTTTCTTTATGAACATCGCTTTGGACCCTACTTCATTGAACCAGTTATTGCGGGCTTGGACCCAAAAACCTTGGAACCATTCATCTGCAATATGGATCTGATCGGATGTCCCAATGAACCAGATGATTTCGTTGTAGCTGGTACTTGTGGCGAGCAGTTGTATGGAATGTGCGAAACATTATGGAAACCCGATCTGGAACCCGACCAACTGTTTGAGGTAATCTCGCAGGCAATGATCAACGCATTTGATCGCGATGCCATTAGTGGATGGGGTGCAACTGTTTACATCATAGAGAAGGACAAGACCACTGTCAAGACATTGAAGACCAGAATGGATTAGAGGAGAAGGCAACCTACGCCTTGCATTTTTCTATTTTCTAGAATAAATTCAAATTCAAACAATGTTTGTTTATTTCTTGTGGGACAAGTGGAAAACCGTTTTTATTAATAAATATTTCTTCGGATAATTAGTTCTTTTAATTAATTTTTTAAACTTTTTATGGCCATCTGCAAGGCGCTCTCTCTTGTAGTTGCCCCACCGATAAATCCTGTATGATGAACAAAGATCAATCCAGGAATGCCAGCCAATTTTGAAAGCTCTTCGTCCCGCAGACCACGCCAACTCTCTAGAAGAAACTTTCTGCAAACAAAACTAGATGGTTTGTTCGGCACGCAAATGACCCTCCAACTATCGGGTTTTTCATGGTAGAGAACGTACTTGGGTACACCTTCGATGTTGTTTTCTTTTTCCAAATCAGCTAAATGGTGCTTCCATGGGCAGAACTGCTCCAATTCCAGTATCTCCCCAGACTCGTGAACTTTTTTCGCATTTTCTATAGCATGTTTTACACATGAACGAGCCTTTATCCACGAGGTGGCATAACTCAAGACAGTTTCGATAAACTCTTCACCAGCTTTAGACATTGCACGCTCAAAAATATCATTCAGATCATAGTCAACTAGTTCCCATGAGGGATTAAGTGCTTGAATCCGCGCACTTAAGTGCGTGGAAATGGTGTAAAGTGGTTCTCCGTCGAACATTGGCACGCCATTGTCGATCGCGTCAATTTCTTGAATCAGACTCTTGTAGATTTGCTTATACACCGCCTTTAAGTCCGAAGAGCATAACTGTTCCCTTCCATTTTTTTGAAGAATAGCTTGGATTATATCTTCCCCATAGAAGGCGTAAATAAGGCCCGCAGAGCTTAATCTGAAAAACTCAGTTATAGGTACTCCAATCATCAACTTCCTATTCCGTACTTACCTTATTTTGAAATCTTCACCAATTTCCGGCCGCAATGAGCTAATCGATTCTTGAAAAGTCTTCTGATGGTGATCATAACGCTTGCACTCGTGATTAAATACTCCTCCTACGTCTATGACCATATCACAATCTTCCAGGACCTTATAGTCACGGCTCCTGATGATTTTCGCATTTGAAAAGGCGGGCAATTGTCTAATCATAAAGCATGCCAATACTTCGTCACAGTGAAAAGTGCCACTGTGAGTTCCAATTGTGAATTGATCGGCTTTTGCTTTCTTGGGCATGCTTTCGTTGCTGGACATAACTGAGTTGAGTATTTTATTTGAAAGTAATTTAGCTGAAGTTGTTCCTAGGAACTTTGGGAAAGGTTTTAAAAATTCTGTAGTTGATATTTTAAGCGGGAGCAGACGAAATCCAGTAATTAATGGAAATGCCATGCCATGTGAGTTTTTTTATTTAAGGTGTAAACGGATGGAAGTTGTTTGACATTTACCAATAGTGCAGGGTTGCCGAATCTCATGATTATATTTTTCAATGGCAAAGTACACATACCTATTGAAGGTAGTAGGTATATTCCGGTAGTAAATAAATACAAAATAAAGGAACAAAAAGTCACCTGAGCGCCGAGATTTCTGTGACAAAAATATTTTGGATTCATTTTTCAATGGGCCTTACTAATAATCAAACGCTAATGTCGACTATTAGTTAACTGTAAGGTTAAAACAAAGTGCTGAGCTTTAACAAAATGCTACCAATAAACAATTTAACCCTTTCACTAACTAGTCTCCAGACTTTTGTTGAATCTATTACAAAATCTACTACAAATAAAAAACATAATTGAATGAACTGTCAGAATTTCCACCAAAGTTCAATGTTTTGTTTTCGTGCAAAAATATTTAATTTTTTGTTTTTATTTTATTGCGGGATACTTTTTTTTTAGCTATTATTATTTTGTTCCTAATTAAAAACAAATATGATCACTGCACAGAAATAAGACAGACAGTCACAACGTAAATAAAAAAATAAAACAGATCAGGAACTGTCATAATTTGCTCTATACCTTCAAAGTTAAGTGTTGCCGTATTCTTTTTTAACAGCAAGTATTTTAGTATTTATAGTACTTTTATTATTAATTTGAAGTGTCGGAGTGAGTTGACTTTTGAATTGTTTTTTAATTATGGCATAATATTTCTTAAAAAGGAAACATATTCCTCATATTTTATTTTAATATTTTTTTATTTGCAACGTACATATAGGTACCTGTTTAAGACTATTAAGCTTACGGCTGTTTACGAACGTTTACGACGACTTGTACGCTTTTATATTTTTCAACTTAGATTATTCGAAATTCCGATTTCGTCAAGTTCATATTCTATAATTGGTCCACGAAAATGATAATTTTGTTCAAACCAATATTGGAAATCTAAATATAAATACAATTTTCGGCTACCTGTTACACAAATGTAATTTCAAATTTGGTTGATTGGTATTGGCTTTGAAAATTGTATTCGACACTTATATTTTTTGTATGCTTGCATAAACAAGATTTAACCAATACAATAGCAAACAAATCTTTAATCGATTCCCGTTCAGCACAAAAAAAAACTTTTTAAATATGCGTAATTATTGAAATATATAAAACGGAATCAAGAAATTAACCACTCACGTATTTAAAGTAAAGTCCAAACGTACTGTTGCACTACATAAACATACAAACAATAAATAAAGTACCTACTTCTAAATAAAGTAATTCTTTTCAAAAAAAATCTGAAGAAAGAAACCAACCCTATTGAAATCAACCTTATAAAATGGGAATAGATTAAAGTATTAAATACAAATTTTAGTACCATGAGACAGCACAAAGGCAACACTCTTTATTAAGTGTTCGACTTTAAACATGGATTTCCACTTATTAAATTTTGACATATTGCTAACGACTAAACTGGAGGTTAATTTCGTTATTGGTATGCGGATTTTCTAAAATCTGAAGATTTTCGTTTAATATTAACACTAAATTTGATTATTAGTAAGGCCCAATGTTTTTTCTCATCCAAAACATCTGTTCGTTTGACAACATTCTAATTTTGTGACTTTGTGTGAACGAAAGCAGTAAATAGCTTTAATAAAGAAGACATGTGACAAAAATTAAAATAAACGATTCACAAATATGTACAAAGAAAAAACTTCAGAATTGAGTAAAAACAATTAGCAGTGTTCCACCGCATTTCAGAAATCAGAATGAGTGAATCCCTGATAGAAACTAATGGAAAACGAAACGACATACATATACGAATTTCACAAGTCCATGATCATTTTCTGTCAACCAAAACTTATATTTTTCATTGTAGAAAAATTCTTTTTGCGAAAAAAAATTGCATTTTTTCATGCTTTGTCGAGAAATTATTAGTTCTTAATGAGATTTCAAGACAAAAGATGGAAGCATTCTAGTTTGAAGATTTTACTTGCATTTACCCAAACATATACATGTCCATTATGGAATCCGCAATACTGGATCCGCAGTGAATTGCAGTATAGTGTTCTCTTTTCTTTTCACGACACTTTCCCTGCACTGCGAATCACTGCGGATCCAGCATTGCGGATTCCATAATCGACATGATAAACAAATCGCATCTCTATATACAAATTAGTCATGCGGATTATGGAATCCGCAATACTGAATTCGCAGTATAGTGTTCTCTCTTCTTTTCACGACAAATGAGCAAAGAGAAGAGAGAGACCTGAACTGCGTATCACTACGGATCCAGTATTGCCGATTTCATAATCGGCATGAGTATTTTGCGTGAAGTCACTGCACACAGTCATGATTTAATTTATGTTTATAGAAGATTATCATGTCGATTATGGAATCCGCAGTGATTCCCAGTGTAGAGCTCTCTTTTCTCTTTACCGATTTGTCGTGAAAAGAAAAGAGAACATTATACTGAGAATCACTGCGGATCCAGTATTTCGGATTCCAAAATCGGCAATTATGTAAATACATCAGCTTAAGTGATATTCAATTTTTGACACTACAAATTGTTCTAGCTTTAACGAAAATCTTTGAATATTTTTTTTTGGGCTTTTGAGCTACTCTGGCTATGATATTACTACTTCTGATTGACTTTTCCTTTATGTATATACATATATATAATAACCAATATTTATACCTAAAATAAAAGATTTATTTCAATGTTTCTAGTTCACATTGATTGATTAATTGATTGCTAAAATCTTGCTGCTCTGTTTGATCACAAGAACTATTAATATCAAAGATATTGAGTTCTGATGGTTGCGGAACATCTGCAGAGGCAGGGATAACTGGTAGGACAATTTGCGTAAAAGTTTGATTTTGCTTCTGTTCTATCAAATGCTTCTCAACATGACCTGAAATATTTATATTATTCACGCTATCCATACTCAATTAAAGCAAAAGAACTCACTTTTAAGATTCCCTCTATTTGTGAATGCTTTTTCACATATATGGCATTGGTAGGGCTTTTCGCCGGTGTGAGTTCTCTGATGTGACACCAGTGATGGATGCAACGTAAATGCTTTATCGCACACAGTGCACTTAAATCCTTTTTCTTTATAAATTGAAACAGTTAAAAATAAATATTTATAATTAAAATCACATATAGAATTACCTTTATGTGTAAGCTCGTGCTGTTTGAGATTAAATTCAAAGGGAAAAGCATGTCCACAAATAGCACATACATGAGGCTTAATGTTCAGATGCACTGTATCCATATGCTTTTTCAGGTGGGAGGACTGTAGGTAAGACAGTCCGCATACCTCACAAACGTGTCGTCTATGTTCGTGAGTTTTCAAATGCTTAATGAGATCGCGTTCAAATATGAAATTTCTTGGGCACAATTGACAACAATAGCGGGGCGATGAATTTGGAGTTCCATCATTAAAATCGACTTTGTGTACATTACCAATATGCGTTTTGAGGCTTCCTTTTGTTTTAAATAGTTTATTGCAAATTTCACATTCGTGCTTTTTTTCATTGCTGTGAGTTTTAATGTGGCACGCCAGCGCAGTTGGTGTTGGAAAGGCTTAAAAGTTTAAATCAAATTATTAAATAAATATAGAAAGAAATCTTAAATATATATTTTTGTCCATTAATTCTAATGAGTTCAAACTGGTTTAGCATTCAGTCTGCGCACAGCAATGCTCAATACAATTGATTTTGTTCTTGTTCATTTTGTAGAGTTAAGAAACTTTTGTGGGCTTAGCTAATACACAGTTACTATTTAAAGAAATAACTAATTAAAAAAACATTAAAAATTAACCAGTATAAGTAAAAAAAAGAGATGAGCATACAACATTATTAGGATCCGCATGGTTTTATTTTATCGCAGTGAGCCATATGGGTTATTGACGATAGTAAAACGCGGCAAATGTTTTGCCAAAAACACCATATAAGCCCTGAATTTGAATGCAACAGTGATGTGCTTAATCAGATGGATTGCGCACATTTAAGGGGCTTTGAATTCGGATCTGGATCACGATCATTTTTTAACAAGTAATACAACAACTACTTTAAATCCTGCTCTCCATCTAGTTTAAAAATCTGGAAATAAGTTCTTACTCTGGTGTGTAGATGGCTTTTCAGTTTCGAAAATCAGTAAGGTAGTGTAAACCAACATAAGAAAAAAAGATATGAGCATACAACACTCTTGTTATTAGGATCCGTTCCGTATCTACCGTATCTATTTGTTTTCATGAATGATCCATATGGATCTTCGTGGCTAATAATTAACACTTACGAGCGTTTGGAAAATAGGGAAGAGTTTAAAAGGGGATACCGATGCACATTGACTTGAATTTTTTTATATTTCAATGTGAATGAAGTAAAAAGATAGGTAATGCGGGTAATAGATTACAGCCTGATGCGATTGGGAGACACATTTCTTCCATTATAAAAGAAGGCTTAACAATTTACAGTGTTCTTAGTGACGTCGAATGTGTGGTTATTCCAAAGAAGGCATCTGGTTATACCTACACGGAGAATCGATAGCTGTTCAGATTCTTCAATGCAAGTGCCACTCATGCATAGCTACAACAGGAGACATCGAGCGGTTTTTCATTCTTAACTGGACAATGTTGTCAAAATTAGAATTTATTAAGCTCTTCATTCTACATTCAAGGAATGGGGCTGTAAATCTAGAAACGAATATGAAATTCCGAGGTTACTATCGTCTGCAAAAATATTTCAACAGACTAGACAATTCTTATCTAAATGTGAAAACAATTTTTCTCCAAAAAAATTCGTTACGGAATCTGAAAGTACTTATGTTTCTTTGGTTGGTGAGACTACTGTTAGATTCCAGATGTCTAGAATACATTTTATGTCGAGTAGGAATTAGATAATGAAGATGAAGGATATAAGTCATTTAGCCAAAATAAAAAAAGAAAGAATGAAGTTATAATTTTCGGTTAGCAAAGCAACACAAAAATTAACCGTGCGTCGTTTCCAAAAGAACCTAAAGTACATACATAGATTCTTGACATTTAGGTTTTTTTATTTAAACTACTTTTGTTTACTAAGCAGAAGTACCTTTATTGCACTGATTGCATTGATACGTCCTTTCTCCTGTATGTGTCTTCATATGCCAAATCAAATTCTGCTTGCACCGCAATCCTATACAAAATACAATGAATTAAGTAACAGATTCATAGTAGTGAGATAAAATCAGACATTACTCTCATACCTAGACCGCATATATTACACAAGAAGGACTTTTCATCGGTGTGCGTACGTTCGTGTTCTTCTAGATGATATCGGGTGACAAAGCTTTTCTCGCAAGATTTGCACGAGAATAGCTTGGAACTATCATGCCATCGCAAATGATATCTAAACCGACTCAAGGAGATGTTTTCAAACTTTTTATGACATATGTTGCACTCGTAGTCAGATTTATTGTGGACGTTGTCTTTGTGGTTCTTCAGACCTGGCTTCCCACCTTTTATCATTTTGTGGCAAACATCACATTCGTGCGACTTCCACTTATGACTCACCATAAAGTGGCAATTTCGTTGTTTGGCATTGCTGAAGGTTTTTGTACAGAGAGAGCATGTGTAAGGGGTCTCAGTTGAATGGATTTCTTTCACATGATTGTCTAGGTCCTCTTGGTTTTCCAGGCAGAAGTTTTTGCAAAACTCACATTTGAATTGATTGGGTTTTACTTTGCTCTTACGGTTTAGTTTCCGTTCATCATCCGAGCTTAGTAAATCCGAATCCAAACTTGATTCATCATCGTTGCGCTCTAATTTTGGAACAACGTCCTCCGATATTGTATTCCAATCGTCATCGATGCATCCATCGCCATTAGCGTCATCATAAAATATATCCGATCTATTATCCATTGGTGGCGTTGGGGTTTCTGTTTTTCCTTCTGACGAATTTTCTTTGAAAATTTCGCAGTTAGAGTCCGTTGGTTTGTGGGGTTCGAGCTCAAAGTACTGAACATTTTTGAACTCTCCATCTTCGAAAGGAATCTCGTCAAAGCATTCGAAGGCTTGAATCTCATTAACGGCCAGCTGCTCCTCTAATTTTGGCTGTACATGAAGTAGCTTCTCAGATTTAGATGGGTATTTATCTATCTTTTCAGTTGATCTTATCCTACGTTGCTCGAGTAGGAGTATTTTAAATGCACTTTGAATGTTTTCGCACTGCTTTCGAAAACTGTGGACGAGGGTGAATTTGCCAACACATTGTTTACACATTTTTTGAGGCAGGCTATCATCTTCAGATATCTGACGAAGAGATTTGTATTTACTTATCAATTGGTCTGTAGATTTGAACTTACATTTAATTTCCATGTATTGAATTGCCGAAGAATATTAAGTTTTTGTTCATCCTGAGAGTCAGAAGAAAATATATTTACTAAACTGGCAGATGTAATAACATCACATCTACCGCACGTTCTGCAAACATCTTCAATACTATATTTATTTAAATCTAATTTAAACACACTACACATTGCAATCTGAATGAACGAATCTTATTAGTTTCTATTCCTTTATAAATAAAAAAAAATAAAGATAAAATATAAAAATTGTGTGTCCCGATTTTAAGAAAACAAAAAACAAACCAAAACAAAAAAGTAATGG